>CM060985.1:171522595-172007595 GCA_030765065.1 Deroplatys truncata
GATGCCTTTGAAATCCTATTCTCTTTACATGATTACGAGATAAAAAGGAGCGAATTTCATTTGAAAATTTAAACCAATAACAAAGAATATCGCGGAAGTGGTTAAAGACACAACAAATTTTATTTGACAGAAACTGCGTGCTGTAACGAGATCTACTTTTTTGTGTAGTACGACTTAGTCTATCTCTTACGATTTACCAGTTATGTAAAGCTCATTCAGAATGAAGAGGGCCGCACAGGCTATTCCTAGAAAATTCAAAATATAAAATTAATTTATCATAAAATATCTTAAACATATGATATTTTAATAAAATCGTTAGAGCCATTTTTGAGAAATTCCAATTTTTTGAAAACAATTTCCATGTGAACGGTAGTTTGGAAAATCATTGAAAATCCCCGTGTCGCATCCTTGGAAGATGCTGAACATAAATATCAAGTTTTACATTTAACAGACTTTTCGTTTTAGAGTTACGCTGTTCTGTCAGACACAACGCGCGCGCGCTTTGCTTGATCTAAAAATTCCTTTTTGGGGATTCAGGGGGCCTCAAAACATATATTTCCGGGGAAATGTCGACAGAATCTTTGGATGGAAGACACTACTTCTCTTTCTGACTGTACGTAGTAGAGAAAATAATAATTTCGGGTTACCGACTAGCCAAGCTATTCACGGTGAGCTTTAACTTCTGTTTTTTATTTCTCCTAGTGATTAATCAGATAGACAAATGGCATTTTACTCTCCGTTGTAACTGTTTTCTAGGTTATGCAGGTAGTACGTCGTCAACTAACCTGCGCGCTGCTAGCAAAACCTGAGAATTTAGAACAGTTGGATTCCGAGCTAAAGAAGGTTCCATATTCAGTGATCAAGGAGATGTGGTGGAAGGAGCAACAACAGAAGGAAAACTGGGAGCTGGATCATTCTCCTCCCATTCTGCAATTAAAACAAGAGCACACGGCCAGTCTTCTTGAGCTTATTCAGAAACAGCGTCTGAATGTATTATGCAAAGGAGCCAAGTTTCCCAAATGTACTTCCAGAGGCCAGGTATGTGTTTTGTTTCTGCAGATTACTGATATTTGTATAGTAGTGTACAATGTGTTCCTTTAAAGTTGCTCACATTTTAATTAATCGTTGCTATCAAAGTATGCGATGGTGATGCTAAAACAAAGAGAAATTATTTTTTTTCATTAGCCAGATGTTGGCTGTTCTGTCATTACGTTGCGCAACAATCGCATAAACAAAATAACGACTTTGCAGCAATGTGCCTAAGCTGTTTTCTGGTATGCAGAAATGAAATTAATAACTATAGTGCAAATAAATTGTCGGAGAGAATATGGGGAGAATGTACCTGACGAGGAAAAATCTGGGGGTTCCTGTTAATATTGTCGCATCCATGACTGGTTGGACATAGGGGGAATAGCGGTTTCAGAGTAGAACATCCCAAACTTGGCTTAATATTAATTACTTGGTTTATTAAGCTTAGATATTTGCAATGTTGAGTTTACACTGAAAAGGGGGAACAAAGCTAGAGTATATGTAGGATCTTACCTTGAAATACTTGTTATGTATGATGTGGACAGACCTGTGAACCCATCGTCGAGGATAGCAGATTAGGATGCTGACGGGCAGCGATTCGAACCTGTCTAGCATGTGTCGGTCTCCCGTGAGCGGCGCTCATGCGCTTGATTAAATAGGCAAGAACCGACGCAATCTTAATGACGTCTATGTCCTGTTTGTGGTAAGCCGACGTCATACTTAAGTATGATTGAGCGAAACACGTGATGGGTTTCATGTTGCAAAAGGCAACAATATTCTAAGAATTTCCATGGGAAATGACGCAAATATAAAAGTCCCTTGTGCCAAACCTAGGAAATGAGGTAGCCCACATACGTTCTGTCACGTACACATCTTAAGAAAGTTTCTTAAGGCAGAAAATGTAAAATATGATTCTATCAGAATTTAGAAGAATGAGCCATATTCATTTTAAGACCCGAATTAATGTAAAATAAAAGAGTCCGTCTAACATCAAATGCGACAATATGATCCAACATTTCGACAGGGAATGCCTGTCATCTGGTTTTAATTGTTGAACAATTTTCGCCTTGTAGGTATACAAACGAAGCCCTCAATGCACTGCTGTTGTCGACACATTGAACTGCCGGGATACTCGGCGAACTTATTTCTGCGGTCTTCTCTGAAATCCCGCTCTAATTTCTGTAATCATCTTTTCTGAACACGTCTACGAGAACCTCCAAATTGTTTTTAACAGTTTTAGTTGCCAGAAACCTCTTACACCATGCCGTAATGGTTTTCCCATCATGTGCATATTCTCTCCGGTAATTTCTTTGCAATGTATCTATGGATTTCGTATCTGCACACTAGAAAGCAATTTTGTGCATTGTTGCTGAGTTACCCATTTGCTTTATACGACTTTTGTGCAACTTGTTATCATCTGTGATCCTAAACAGTTTTATAAAAAATAGATACGAGGCGTATTGCAAAACTAAGGCCCGTTTGGTCATAACAACAGATCGCTCATGAGACAAGGTTTTTATTGACAGTAATATGTGTCTACATATACACTTTACTTTTCCACATAATCGTCGTTCACATCTATACACTTGCTGTAACGCTGCACCAGCTTCTTTAACCCCTCGGCATAGAAGTCTGCCGCCTGGGACTTGAACCAGTTGGTAACGCTCGTCTTGAGTGCATCGTCGGTTTGAAATCGTCCACCCAGCCATCATTTCAAATGCAAGAAAGGGAAATAGTCGCTTGGTGCCAGGTCGGGACTATAAGGAGGATGGTCAAAGAGTTCCCAATGAAACGCCTGAACCTGCCTTTTGGTTTTGGCAGCGGTGTACGGCGTGAGGGGGATGATGCCAGACAACAATTTCCCGCGGCGTCGATTTTGGATCGCACGTCTCAGTTTGGTAAGCGTTGCACAGTACACGTCAGCTGTAATGTTTTACCCACAGTTCATGAAATCTATCAAACGGACGGTAGACATCATTTTGCGATTCGTGTACGGCGACTGCTTACAATTTTTTTGTTTGGGTGGACCCGAACGGCGCCACTGCATTGTTTCGATTCTTCGTTGGTGTACGTTATCCATGTCTCGTCGTCCGTAAAAATGTGGGAAAACAAACCATCTCCAACTTATCTATAGCGCTCCTAAAACTGCCGTGCACTACGCATTCGCTGCTCTTTGTGCTGATCGGTGAGCAGTTTTGGCACCCACCTCACACAAAGTTGTTCAGTGACAATCCTGTACACTGTGGTTCGAGCAACATTTAGGAATTCATCAGCCAGACCATTAATCGTCAAGCGCCTATCACGTCGAAGTTTTTAGTTCATATGCTCAACGATATCATCGATCCGAATAATGGGCCTACCTCTCGCTGTTCAGCGTGCACATTTGTGCGGCCATTTCAAAATTCTCGCAACCAGTGTCGAACCTGCTTGTCACTCATTATGCCCGGTCCATACACGAGGCATAACTCATGATGGATGTCCGCAGTTGACGATCCTTTTGCCAGCAAAAAATCTAATCACACCGCGCACTTCACAGTTGGCGAGATCTACGATTGTCGCGGCCATTGCGATCTGCCCTCATCGACAAGCAAACGTCTACTACGTCACATCAACACTATGGTAGATTCCTCCGGAGTCGGTAGACAGCGCTGCAGGCGTGAAACGTCATTCAGTTCTACCATCCGTTAAATATTGTTCACCGGACCTTATGTTTTGAATACGCCTCGTACTTTCCTAAGTAACTTGCACAAACTAAATAAATCTTGCAGCCATTATTTCTAACAAACTTTACGTAAATTCTGTAATAGAAGTTTATTAAATTATACCAATTCATAACTGTGGGAGGCCTCTGTGGACGAATTGTGTATAGGATTTGTATTCATAATTTCTATAAGTGAACTATACAGTGAATTTCTTTTCTTAAACAGAAGATGAAGAAACAATGGTGGTTTATTTCCTTGTCTTCAAACTTGAAGGTGTTTCGTTATGGTGATTGTGATGAGGATGGTAATCTAATGCTGGAATCTATGAACACATTTTCTGTGTCAAGTATACGAATGTTGGTTACAGGGAAGAAGTGTCCACACATGCTGGAGAGCAGGTGAGCATTTTATGTTTTAAGTGTTGTAATACCAAACCTATGAGGCTGTAATCGAAGTTGAAGTGCATAGCCCGCTGTTATGCTTAACATCCTCAGTAGTTTGGCTGTTTTGTTGTTATAGGTAATAGTTCTCTACTTGCCAATCTGCTGTCCATTGACTCACTACTGTAACCTTATAATCGCATAACTTTCCGACTCTGGGGCTGGAAATTCAAGTATTTTGGCTTCTCCATCATTTCTATTGTAGCCATCATACACGGTGAACCACCTGAAACTTGCACCGCAAATATTTCTGAAATGGAAAGTGCTATTGAGGTGCAGTTTTCGCAACATTGATTGGTAATCAGGGGCTCGTACATTTAGTCTATAAACATAGTTTAATAATACTAAGAAAGTGTATTTTTTGAGCAAACATACAATTTTAAATGGAACAATGCCTAGTTACATCAACAGAATAAATGTAGAGTAAATTAGAATGTCAATGCTCTTTGTTGCAGGATTCTAGTGCAAGTGGTTTACGAGAAATCGTATTTTGAAACGTTTCCACCCCGACAATTGTCTGTCCCATTCAACCTGCTTAGTTGCTAGGTACGATGTTGTTATGTTTGCTTGCATTGTGTTTTCTGTTCATTGATTGCATTGCGACTTTCTGGTCAGTTAGTTTGTGACAGTTTAAGCAGTAAGTCGTGAGTGCAAGATAGGGTTTACTAAAAACCCGACATGGTGTATGGAGAGTGCAGGAAGAATGCAGTTCGTTCCTGTACGGTGTATGCGGAAACGGATCCCAATATACGTCAACCATCTCGGAAATTATTTATAAACTTCTTCAACCAATTACGTGAAAGTGGTACTGTAGCACCTAGAAAACGTAACAGAAAGAAACAAATGACTGGAGAAGAGGCAGAAATTAATGTTTTGGCTGCCGCTGTGGTAGATCCGCAAATTAGTTCCCGCTAATCGCACGTGGAAGTGACATAGGTCAGGCAAGTGTACTGCGCATTCCCCATCTATTTAGGTTCCATCCCTATCACATCTCTCTCCATCAAGAGCTGCATGAAAACGATTTTGAAATCGTGTTAACTTTTGTACATGGGCATAAAACATGATACTCCAGATTCATCATGTATCTTGTTAAGTGCTAATCATGGCCAGGTAAACCGCAGAAACATGCACTATTGTCCTGTTGACAATCCCCGTTGGTTCGTCAAGTGGAATGTCAGCGTCCTTGGAGTTTATAGGTGTGGGATAGTGAACCATCAGCTCATAGTTTGTTCATAGAAGATACAATGAACTCGCAGAAGTATCGCAGCCTCCTGACAGACCATCTGCCACAGATGCTAGAACACGTTCCTTTGCAGACTAGGAGGAACATGTGGTACCAACATGATGGTTGTCCAGCCCATAGTGCACGAATTACACTGATGTGCAAAACCTAAGGACGAGATTGGTAAAGTAACATAACAGATGAACTACTTGGTGGAAGTAGATGAAGGTGCGGGAGCATGTTGCCAGAGGTCTCTCACACGTACATAGAAATCTGGACGTCACATGGCGTGAGTGTAGCGAACCTGTAGTGCCAAATGGGTCTGGTCTCGCAACACGGGGCAGTTGATGAAACACGACAAGACGTGTGTGGCAATTAACGAGCTGTTACCCTGCACTGTAATGGTGTTCTTCATTGCAACATGGCTCGTAGACACCTTTTGGATGACTTCACAGGGAAAGAATCATCGGGAAACTGGAAGAAGGGTGAAGTGTGACGAGTGTTGCTCAGGAGTTTGGAATTGCTCACAGCATTGTTTCACGTACATGGGGAACCTTCCAAACAACAGGCACTGCTGTTCCAAGGAGAGGTGGTCGACTACGCTCAACTACACCAGCGGATGACCGCTACATTGTGCAACAAGCAAGAAGGGATCCACGCCATATAACGGGTGCAATTGTAACCACATTTAACAGGACAGCTAGGCCCGCAATCTCACGATACACAGTGGCACGGCGACTACACAGAAGTGGTCTCTATGTCCGACGGCCAGTACGTCGTGTTCTATTGACATCCGCACATCGGCGGCACCGTTTGCGGTGATCCCAACAGCACTGGACCACGAGGAATGGGGTCGCGTGATCTTCTCGGATGAGAGTAGATTCAGTCTAAGTAGTGATTCTCGACGTACCCTCATCTGGCGAGAGGTGGGAACACATAATGCACCCAGGAACATCCTTAAAATGATCGACCATCCAACAGTTGTCAACAGCGTTGATGAAGGAATGAAACGCCCTACCACATGAACTGCTTACCAACCTTGTGGCCAGCATGGAATCACGATGCAGAGCATGCATTGCTGTCCGTGGTGATCATACACCCTTTTAAGCACCGTGTATCTCTTTCTGTAAATCTAGAGAGCCATCATATGTCGTATTGACTTTAGTGTAGCTTATGGTCTATGAATAAAAGTGGCATTTCTGTTGGTCTCATTGCATATTTCGTTTAGTTGCCTACTGTAACAGTTGCTTCTATGTATGATTCAAGTTTCATTGAGCTATGTTACTTGGTAGTGTTACAGCATTCGAAGATTACTCTCGTCCTTAGATTTTGCACACCAGTGTACTGTAGCTTGTCTTAACGCATTGTTTCCAAATCGTTGTATTGGATGAAGACGGCGTGTACCTTGGCCGTCCCGTTCACCGGATCTGACCCATCTAGACCTTTTTCTGTGGGGAAGGCTGTAAGACACTGTCTACAAGGATATATCAACTACACCAAACAATATGAAACGACGTATTACTGCTGACTGCTCTGGAATTTCCGCTGAAATGCCAGAACTTGTGCAGCAGTCTTTCCATAGCAGATTGGAAGCGTGTATTGAAGCTGCCGGTGGTCATTTTGAACACAGCCTTTGAAGGGCTATGTTCTCTTTACTTGTAAGAATCCACGGAAGTATTGTAATTCCCTTTTGTTTTTCTTTACTTTGTACTACCACTGATTGTACAAGTGTCGGTGCGTAAAAGTTTCAAAATAAGATTTCTCGTAAACCACTTGCACTAGAATCTTGCAACAAACGCCACTGACATTCTAATTTACACTACCTTTATTCACCCCGTATATGTCGTCTTCCGTGGTGTAGTGGTTACTATGCTAGCCTATAGTTTCCGAGGTCGTGGGGTCAAACCTGGCGGAGGGCGATGAATTTTTTCGGGCGTAAGAAACCTTAGCATGGCTTCCTTCGGAAAGAAGTAAAGCCGGTGGCCCCGTGTCGTAAATTTACGGCGCGTAAATGAACCTCAAGCCTGATAAAGAGGCGTCTGAGCAAAATTACCGGCCTTTCACGCTCAATATAGAATGGGACACAAAGGACCACAGCAGTTAAAGAGTTTCCAAAAATTACACTTAATTTTATTTTTTCAAGCATGTATACGGATAGAGAGCTCTTGACGTCACGCGTTTGAAACAACACCTCGATCAGCTGGCGAAGGAATAAGCAGTGAATACAGGATGAACTTAGCGTGGAATTTTTACCTGCAGTTCGATTAAAGTCAAGATTTATAACGGCAACAAGACTAGAATCTATTATTGCGCAGCTTATGTCTGTAGGAAGCATTCCGAAAAGGATCTAGAATTTCTTTTGACATATACTACACATTTTAAAGAGCAAAATAGAAAAGTAATGATCCAACTAAAAACGTCATACATACAAATGAAATCAGGACATCGTTTCTGCATACAAGTAGGCGCAGTATTTGAAGAGCTTAATAGGTTATTTCTTAAGTTGCCCTTTGTTCGTCATATTTAACAGGCACAATCATGCTCTAAGGGACGAACATTGTATTTAATAACGTTTCATAATGGCTGTCAAGTTCGTTCTTAGTAATCACTGTGCTGTCTACAAAATAAGAGCTTTTCAAAACACTCACTAATGTTGATGAATATTTCAGCGCCATATAACAAAAACCCACATTTTAGAATGTTAACATATTGTTATAGTCCCACCCTATGGTTAAACGCCAACAGCTTGTTAATCACTGTATATATTTAAGCTCTTCACTAAAACAACTAACGTGATATTTACCACATAACCTATTTTCTACCTTACTAAGCTTTCAAGTCAGGTTTAAATTTTAAACATGGAAAGCACGTTATTTACTGCTCTGTGTTAATAAAGTATCACAAGAGACTCTTTCATTTTCACCATTAGCTGTCGATATGAAAATTCAGCTTTATTTTAACATTTTCTTTCCACTTTCTACTTCGGCTTATGAGCGACATTGTAGTTTTCTGCTTTTGCCACGTGAGTTTGATGTTGGTTTAAAGTCTCAGCATGGGAGAGATCGGATCATTCGCTCTCTATATGTATACATGCTCGGAGGTTATAGACGCAACAATGCTTCTCAGAATAAAGTATTCCATCCAACAAATTCGATACCAGGATTTCACCGGAAACACACATTTTGAGACTCCAAACGTTGTTTTTGTTCATTGATATAGCATGCTGTAGTCATTTCGGGGGCTGTGACTGAAAACGTTCATGGCATTTTTACTCTTTGAGCCTTTAAGTTAGCCTACTGTAGGTTTTCGTCTTTTTTCCCCTCTCTACTACGTAGGGGAAGTATTGTATTCCACCCAAAAATTCGATACCGCGATTTCACAGAAATACATGTTTTGAGGCCGCTGAATAAAAAAAGCATTTTTAGAAAAAGGTCCGTGAGTGTGTCTATGAACAGCATAACTCAAAAACGAAAATTTGGATGAATACCAAACTTGGTATTTAGGTTCATATCTTTCAAAGATACGACACGAAGATTTTCAAGAAAATCCCTCTACCACAGACTACCCTTTACATGGAACATTTTTTGAAAATTTTGATTTTCTCAAAATGGCTCTAAGGATTTTGATTAATATATCATGTGTTTAATATATTTTTATGAAAAATAAAACGTATATCTTGAATTTTCTGGGAGTGTCCTCAAAAGTATTCTTCATTCTGAATGACTTTGGCATAACTGGTAAAACGTAAGAGATAGACAAAATTTTACTGCACAAAAATATTGGTCTCGTTAAAACACACAGTTTATGTGATATAATTTTTTTTGTCATGTGAACCATTTCCGAGATATTGCTTGTTATTTGTTTGAATTTTTCAATAATTACATCTTTTTCTCAAATGGGAATTTGTTATTCGCTTTTTTATATCCTGTACATACAAAGAGAACGGAATGCTCCACATAGCAACCAGCTCTTAAAACATTTACTATCGCTTAAAGCCTACCACATTCCCCTTGGACCTACAAGAAAATTAGCAATAAGATTAGCATATTGATATCTCGATTAACATGAAGTAGATGGTGATTAAGCGTTTGTATAAATGATTTGTACAAGAGTAGAGAAAATCATGTGAGTGCAACATAAAAGAGTTTTTTAAACTTATCCTCACACGCAGATTCAGTCTCTCATATACATCTATGGGTAGGAGATAATCGTAATTAAAGAAAAATTTCCACCCCCATGCGGGAATCGAACCCGGGACTTCCGTATAAAACGTCAACTAGCTGACCACTCGATGGCGAAGGTAGTATTCAAACATTTGTATTGTCCTTGAAGTATTCATCCTTGTTTAAGACATAAGATGTAACTGCTATAATACATCCACAAACATTGGAATTGTGAAATATTGTAGCGAAATAGGTTGAGCGCTGGGGATTACGTCAGATGAGGTAACCGAGATGAAAGTTTCGAAACGCGGTTACCTCAACACCGGCGCGCTAGGGAATGCGAAGTCAGCATTGCCGAAAGCATTTATACTGCGGGGGTCTGGCTCGTAGAGAGAATCGAGTGAATCGTGAAGACTGTGAATAATGGAGAGAGGGTGAATCATATCTCGATTGTATTGTTGATAGCCCGTGGTCTGTCTTGTACGTCGTCTATTGCACGGGCTCTATCTCTCGTCGCTCACCTGACGTCCACCTTAGGTCTATAAACGGACCACTAGCGCAGCAGAGCTCCCACAGAAGTTATAAGGTAAGAATGCGTGTGCTCTAAGATCTTCTTGCACAGGCTTCACCCAGTCTAAGTAGCCCGGCCACGGGCCCCATGTATTTACACTAAAACAAATACAATTTATTGGGTCCATGCACCCCCCTGTGCATTAATTAACTACCCACATCCTGGAGCGCCGACCTACTCATCCCCGTACCTCCGAGCTATCACCCCCTAGCGTAAGCAACTATTGCGGGAAAGCACCCCGGTAGGGGTGTTACAATATGTACACTTTAACTAACAATATAAATTGAAACTAATTTTTATTCACGAATTATATATGAATTCGAACTACCAACAAAGTTTCACAAGTTGTTCACGGATGTTTTCTGTGTATTTTGATATAAGGAACCCATGGTCACGGTGGCTCATTATCTAGGAACATAATTGCTTTCATTTTATAATAACTCAGCCACCTTTGTGTCTATTTATTCGAATATGATTGTTTCACTGCTGTAGGAGAGCGTGTATTGACTGCGGTCAACACCAGGCTTTGCTCCTCAGTTCTGTCTCAGCTTTTGTTTAATGCATACATTACTTTCTGGTGTGTTGTTAGTGATACGGTATGGATAGCTTTGCTTGTGCAGGATTAGCCGATAAACCCTTGTCTACGGTTTCATTCAGTGCAATGGAAGAGCGGGACAACGACGTTATGCAGAGCTGTTCCCGCAGCGACTACAACCTCATCGCACATTTGCAGCTGATTAGGTCTTATGTACAACGCGATAGACTGACTGGAATAGTTCCTTCAACATGCCTTCCATTATTTTCTAGGAAATGTGCGGCTGATATTTCGTAGTAGTATGTGGTTTCAACATGATGGGGCACCACCACATTTTGCAATGAATGTTAGGGAATATCTGTTCAGAATTGATCGTGGTATCCATTTCCGTCGCTAGATCTGACACCCATGGACGTTTTCTTTGGAATGAACGCGAACAGCCCTAATTTACGTGATTCCTGTCGAAACTACTATAGACTTGGTTGCTAGAACTGTAGCAGCCGCTGATGATACGAATCCATCTTCTGGGGTGCTAGAACGTGTACGACAGTCCCTGGGACATCGCTGTGAAGTTTGTCGTGATCATGGTGGTCGACATTTTGAACAAGTACTTTAAACGTGTAACAGTACAACTTAGGTGTTTCATGTTATTTTTTTTAATATTTGGTTATCTATCCTTGTAAACAATTAATTAAAATTATCAGGAAGTGAGGAGTAGTGAATTAATTGGAACCGTAATGTAAACACGCTCTACGTATAATAGCATAACTTCGACCAGCTTTTATTGAAAAATGCGTTTGTTTTAGAAGTTTCTAAAGAAACTTTATCGAAAGTATATTTAGGAACTGAATAAGCTGTAAGTTTTGTATTGACCAATAAAATGTTTTTGCCAGTAATATGTCTTTTATACGTAAATGTTGTAGCTAATTTGCAGCTTTATTGGAAATGATTTTATTGAAAGTAATTTATCACTTGTTTTTGTGGAATAGTTATAGCTACTCCAACCACACTGTGCATACACTTTGAAAAAAGATTGGTTTATACAAATCAGTAGGTAAATAAATAATTAAACTATAAAAGCCCTAAAATATAAAATTATCATGGCATGAAACGAACAGTTATTCTAGAGTGTTTAGGACATTATCATCACTATAATGTGACAAGAGTGTTTTAACCACAGTGGAAAGTTTTTGGACATAAGTAGGTTGAGCATATAAGACTATTGTTAGTACAAGAAGAAAACCAATTTCATTGTCTGTTTCTCTACCTTAAAGGAGGCGCAAACAAGATAATGGATTAGCAGAGTTGGCATTTTCCTTGCTGCTCACAGAGGAGCCACAAAGTTTGAATTTTGTAGCACCAGATCAAAGATCATTTGATTTATGGACTGATGCAATCAACGTACTTCTAGGTTTGTATTCTTGTATTTGTGCATTCTTTCCTATATTAATTGGGATTTGAAGCCAACAACTCGGCTACAAGGCGAACATATTATAGAAATTAAATTCTTTTGTGTTTTATAATAAGTTATATTGGTAAACAGAGTTCCATTTCAGTGATGGCTGGTTGTAAAAAACATAAACAGAGCGCTGCTGCTCATGTTATAAACATGCACAGTTTTATCAGTCATGCAGTTGGGAAGTCACGCCACTATTTTACTACGTTTGAAATCTGAGAACGAGTACACCTTTATGTTATTTCAAAACTGACGAATTTTTTTGTAAAGTATTCCATTCATACCCTGCGCATTTGATATTGACCAACAACGTTTAGGAATTACACTGATATGTACGAATCATCGTCATTCAACTTATAATATGCTTGATAGGATTCCAAACTGGAAATTAGGAAACAGAATTGAAAAAGTCACGTAATTGCAACTTCACTGAAGCCACGTCTGCAAATAAATCAAGAGTACCTTTCATCAGTTCTGAAGAAATTATAAAATCCTACTACCTCAACATCCCTTTCAATCCAGTCCACTTAAATTTCCACTGGCGGAAACAAGAAAATTTTTTCAACATTGAAATTTGTGCTTTTAATCAGTGCACATTCCAATAGTGTCCACTCTCAGATCATTACGATCTTGAAAATAAAAGCGTCTTTTTATGTTCTGGTTTTGGTTTATCTTAATTTTGAGGTTACGTATTTTCTCATTGTCAATGTTGGTTGCGTTGGCTAGCGTTCCATAAGGCATTCATTTTGTATACCATGATTTGACACCTGACACAATGATGGTTTGATTTTTTTTTAAAAAAAACTCAAGTTAGAAAGTAATCATTATCTTCATATGTAACATTTTATTCATGGAATAGTCTTAATAAAACCCATTCAAGATTAGAAGCTTCAACAGATAAACTCCTAACCTCTCGTTAGAATACTTTACAGTTCATCCTTTTATTCCTAAAATATTTGACGCTTTTGCAGATTAAGATGATTTAATTCCCTTTGATGTTGTTTCAACTTGCCAGAATGTGTATCAACAGAACGTTTTACTTATTGATGTTCATTTGTTTACGCGCCATTGTTGCAAAACGTTTAACAGTGTGGTAACTGTGTATCCTATAGTATTTTCTAGATGTATCTAAAGGAAGCAAAATAACAACTCCGCTATAAATCTCTGTAAGTAAACTTTATTCCGATTAAGCCTTAAAGAAATATCAACTAACACTGTATAAATTACAGGCCGAGTTTTAGGCTGCAATGTTTTTACAAAAAGCTGCAAAATAAAAGAGTAAACAAATAGCCACTGTTGAAGTTTTTCAGCTAGTAAAGTTCAAGGATTTTGATTTGTATATATTCTTCCATTCCCGAGAATTAATGGAGCTGAACGCTGGCATTTCTGGTAAGGGGACTACAAAAATAAAATTAGATTTTTACTACAAGGAATGAATGCTGTTTTGTTATATATTATTATTGCACATGAGTAATTTCTTTATGATTACGAATTAACTGTTTATCACTTCAACTTTCATATTCATGACATGAATATATGATATAATAGTAGTCACAGTTTTAAAGCATATGCATTAATATATATTACGCTCGTTACAAATGATGACGTTCAAACAAAATGGCAATGGCAGCTTTTCAATCTGAGCTTTTTATTTGTATTCCACTCTGTATTATGTTAAAAAAATAAATGAAAAATTATGAAGGAAGGTACACTCTATGTATTAAAATGATAATAATTTAACTGTCCGGAAATAAACCTGTTGCAATACTGTAATTTCATATGCATTCCCCATATGTAGACAATAAAAAGTCCATTACATCATATGTCCGGAAATGCTTGGTTTCTGAGTTTTACCTTCAAAACAGCGATGTTCACAGGAACGTTTCTTACCGCAGGTAGTTTTCTTTACAGAAGATGCTAAAAGTTTCCATCTCTTACTTGAATACAGACTTCACATCGAAGTCTTATGGCCGTGCAAACAACACCCCAAATTCCAGGAATATTAGGTATTCCCTCACAATCTGCCACAATACGATTCTGAAGGGATTCATGTCAGGTACCGGAGAACAATACACCGCCGCCTTTAAATGGTCCCATGAGTAGAAGTCAACATATTTCAAATCAGGGACCATGGTGGCCAAGCAACTGGGCCACCTCTACCTTTCCATCGATCACGAAACCTTCGATCCAAGTACCAGCGAGCAGTACGACTGAATGGTGCAGGAGTGCCATCCTTCAAGAATTGAGCCTTTGACGAATGCTCAGAGGAGTGTCTTCATACACACAATGTATGGTGTTTTCCAGGAAGTTTCTGTACGCCTGCCGTGTAAGTCTGTTTACAAGTACACGGGACCCAACTAACCTATCACCAATGATACCGGCCCACATGTTGAAAAGTGAACCGCACTTGGTGATGAGATGGAACAATTGCATGTGGGTTTTCATATGCCCATACATGCTGATTGTGGTGGAAATTTGTAATGCCTTCTCGTGTGAACTGTGCTTCATCTGTAAATAATACTTATGTAGGAAAGTTCGAATTTGTAGCACACTGCTGCAGGAACATCAATCGAGCAGGGTAGTCTTCTGGTGACAGGGCCTGTACACGTTACAAATGATAAGGATACAACTTTGCTCTCACAACAGTCTCCAAACAGTGGTATGAGGAACATTCACTTGCAACGCTAATCTTCGTGTACTGATAGAAGGAGTCGTGTGCACATTATCCAGAATTTCCTCCTTTACATCTGGAGTTGTAGATCTTGGTCGACCCTCCCCAAGCCAGGAGATGTATCTTCCCACGAGTGCACAGGCGGCGATGGAGATGTTCAAATGTCTTCCGATCTGGAAATCTTAGCTGTAGGTACTTCTCTGGGTACAAACGACGAGGCAGCGCATCGTTGTCGTCCTCCCTTACCGTACATTAAATGCATTTCTGCAGCTCCTGATTTGAGTACATGTCGCCCAGTCGAACGCCATACACAACACTCAATGTACCCTCGCCTCGGAAAGAAATGTCAGAGTGTCCTGTTAATATCTCCTGTCACGGCAACTACCTGCGGGAAGGAAAACGTTCCGGTGAATCACTGTTTTGAAGGCCATAACTCGAAACCAAATGTTTCCTGACACATGCTGTGATCAACTATTTTATTGTCTATATATGGGGAATACATACCTGAATTTATGCATTCTATTTTTGAAACATTATGTATATTGGGCGTGAAAGACCGGACATTTTGCTCTTAGGCCTCTTTATCAGGCCTGAGGTTCCTTTACGTGCCGTAAATATACGACACGGGACCACCGCCTTTACTTCCCTGCCGAAAGAAGACATGCTAAGGATGTTCCATCGCCCTCGGCCGGGATTGAACCCGCGACCTCGGGAACTAGAGGTATCCCTCGAGCACGGAGGACGACATAATGTGCCATGATGTACACAAATAAAGTCTTTTGATAGGTCATATAATCTTTTATAGACCTTATGTATGAGATCTGTAGCCAAAGTAGCTGTTGATTTACCAACTTGGAATCCAAGCCTACACTGATTATGTTACTTACAAGAAAAAGATGTTATAATTTATTTAAGATAACTTTCTGATAAAGTTTAACTTTTGTGGATGTTAATGAAATTGATCTATAATTCTTTATTTTCTTTCTCGTTGTTTGTGTGTACTGGTCCAACTATAGTAACCTTTAGTTAATCACGAGATACTCAATTAAAAATTAACACATTTATTAAGTAGATTAAAATGTCAATTACAACTTCCTTGCTTTTAAAACACGTGAAGTTATGTCATCTCAACCACTAGATTTTTTCTTTTAGATTATTTCTTAATTATTTCTTCCTGTCAGGTGGTAGGCATTTTTAACTTTTTTCTCTGACTTTGAAACATCTGTCAAGTAATTTCAGACAACCTTGGTCCTTTATGGATATTCATGATTTTGTTCAAGTTTTATTTTGTTTATGTTCATAATCCAAAGTTTTATAGCAGTCAGCAACGAACCACAGAGTTTTAAAGATTGAGTAGTTGAGAAAACATTGACTGTTATTCTATGCAAGATAATAGATACGTGTAGCCACTAATTTATTTTCTTTTTCACAAAACAGGCAATGAAATGACCAGCGGAACAAAAGAAGCCGAATTAAAGCAGCTGATGGACATTGAAGTGAGACTTCAGTTGATGGACACAGAGGGTGTTGAGATTCCTCATAGCCCACCTGTTGTCCCGATAGATCCACCAAATTATAATTTCCATTATAAGTAAGAACCAGCAGAGGTACATTAAAAACCACAAATGAAGATATTGCAGGTTTTTTGTTTTATTTTTTATTACCCTAGTACCTTCTTGCTGTTCTATTGTTTTCTTTATATCAGCTATTTTTACTTTCTCTAGCAGTAATGTTATATATAGGTAGATGAAGTATTGCATTCCATCTGAAAATGCCATGTCAATAACTCAGCGGAGTTACATGCTTTGAGGTCCCCTGAATAAAAGGCATATTTAAAACAAAGATAGAGAGATATAGTGCGAGTGAGGGCAGCAACAATCATTTTCCTGCAGTAATTTTTGTCCTCTTCTGGTTCCTTAATAACCCAATGTTGTATTGTACATAGAGCACTTTACAGCCTATTTACAGAAAGTTCAGGATATACGCTTTAAGAAAATAAAAATTAATCAGTCATTTTTCATTGTAATGCGTAGTTTGGAGTGGGAGGAATTTCGCAAAGATCTACATGTTGCTTTCCGTGAATGATGCTGGGCGCGAATACCAAGTTTGGTATTCATCCTACTTTTCGTTTTTGGAATATGGTGCTTTCTCGCTCTCCCCCTCACGCACACACAGACAAATGCCAAACACGCGACATGTCTTTTCCTCAAAATTGGATTTTTGGGTTTCACGAGATTTGAAATCGTGTACTTTTATTTTTTTGTAGAATACAATACTTCCTCTACCATATTTAAGCAGTAGGTAAAGTAAGAAAGGTCTGATTTTCTTAAGGCTGTCGAGTTATTGCAATGTTACTGATTACTTTTTGAAGACGGTAATTTGTAATTGTAAATTATTAAATACTCTGGTAACTCTAATTAATCCCAAATACTGTTAATTCTTCCTTTACCATCACTAGACACAGCCAGAATAATCAAGTTTATTATATGATACATTTCAGAAATTCCTCCCGGGCCATTTCAACACCGAGCTGTCGTCTCGTCAAAGAGGAAGTTCTAGACAGCCTGACGCCAGTCGAAGGAACCAAGCACCGCTTCTCTTAATGCCACAACAAATTGTTACACTTAGTAAAAACTGGCAGTACGAGGGACATTCTAAAAGTTCCTGGTCTGACCAAGAAAGCACAAGATTTAAAAGATTTTTGTTTTCTTTTTCCTACAAAGTGACTTTATTAATCAATGCATATAGTCCGACTGCTTTTCAACTGTTTAATAGCCTCAGTAAAGCAAGAGTTGTCCAACTCTGAATCTTCGTCCATTCAGCCAATTATTTAGGTTTGGGAACAAAAAGTAATCCATGGAAACCAAATCTGGTGAATATGCCAGATATGGAACCACTTGGTAGCGAAGATCATGCGTTTTGTCGTAACAATCCCAGACATTTGTGAAGAAGCATTATATTAATGAAAAGGAACTTTGCTTTACATAAGGTGTGGAAGTTTAACCTGAACAACATCCTTCATTTGGACCAATAGTGAAGCGTAATACTCTCTGGCGATGGTTCTGCCCTTCTGGAGGTATCTATGAGCACCAAACCGCGAGAATCCCAGAAAACCGTAACCTTTTCTGTAGATGGAGTGCTTTTCATTTCTTTGATACACTTTCATCTGTTACCATTCAGTGTTTGAATTGCTCCTTCGATTCTGCCGCGTAGTGACAATTCCACACTTCTTCTTCTTATGAACTGTCGTAAAACTCACTACAATTGCGTTTAAACATGCGTTTAAGAAATGTATATCGTCCTCCGTGGTGTAGTGGCTACCATGCTAGCCTCCAGTTACCGAGATCGTGGGTTCAAACCCGGCGGAGGGCGATGGATTTTTTCAGGCGTAAGAATCCTTAGCATGGCTTCTTTCGGAAGGTAAGTAAAGCCGGTGGTCCCGTGTTGTAGATTTACGGCACGTAAAAGAACCTCAAGCCTGATAAAGAGGTCTCTGAGCAAAATTACCGGTCTTTCACGCCCAATATAGAATGAGACGCTAAGGACCACAGCAGTTAAAGAGTGTCCATAAACAAAACTGAATTTCAATTTCTTAAGAAATGTGCATTCGAATTCGTTACTGGCCCTCGTTGACAGACGCGGCACTCATAGAGCACAAAGCTTAGTGTAATATTAGTGGACACGAACCTTCAACAGGGGAGCTTTGAAATATCAGACAACTCTTGTATTTTCAACCGCCGACCATTGAGAACGGCATTGCGAATTTTTGTCACAATCTTGTCGAGCGTGACAGTTTCGTAATGTCCTCAGAAACCATCATTTTGAATGGATGTACGACAACTCTTAAATTGAGCAACCCACATTTTAACCGTCGAAAACGAAGTTGAGGATTCTTTTAACGTTAAAAGTAACTCCCAAGTTTCTGCTTTACTTTGGTCTTCAGAAGCGATGAAGGTGATGTATTACATGTCCTACAGATGTCACTCTTTGTCTTCCTTTAGCTCCAACACAATGCTGGTAACATATGAATAACAAATACCGCCAAAACCAGTAAGATACCGCCAGCGATCTCAGCCTGTGTTCCTAATTACTTTTTATTTTAGGTTTATTAATTTTTTACCTTTCTGATTAACGGAATGTTTGTTAGGGCTATTTTTTTATATAAACTTGTTTTAATTAGTTACCAGTGGTTATAACAAAGCGCGCGAGCGAAGGGAGCGTGCGTTCCTAAGCTTAGGTTTCTGACTCACGGGAGATAAAGGTTATGTTTTTTATATAAGCTTAGGTTAACTATCTACCACTAATTATCTACCCGTGTTACTTTAAAGGAACTTCTTTATTAAACTTTTAATACAACAATGTGTTGTGTTTTTGTCAGCGACAATACAAAATGAGGAAGAAGAAGAAGTAACAACACATCGCTTTTTCCGCGGATTTCACTTTTCATTTATGTTGGCAGTTCCCATTGCGCATGTGCGATAACGACAAGATGGCTACATTAGTTGGCTTCCACATCGTAATTTTACTATAAAAGTAAAACACCTAAAACGGGCATGCAGGTGAGCACCAGATATAGTAGAGACAACATCTATTTCTAAACTCAGTGCTAAGGTAATTTATTCCTTTTCTTTTAGCTTTAATTAACGTTTTCAATGAAGACAAAAGTAATTGGGAATAGCCGTAATTCCCTTTGTATTTCTTTTGCGTTAAACCCTTCAAAACGAAGTACTTTATCACACCTCGTATTCCGTTTTGTAGAAGATGTTAACACTATACTGGGCGCACGCTAAGAATGGGTACTCAAGTAAACATTCAGAAAAATGTATGCCACTGCTCTGATTAGTCGGTTGCAGGCGGCAAAAATAAATGATTAATAATCGACCACGTGTGAACTGCCATTATTTCGACTCATTCCTTTACCTCGATTACAAGAGAGCCGGTAGACAATAAATTGATTATTATTATTATTATTATTATTATTATTATTATTATTATTATAGTAAGAACAATAATAATTGATGACAATAATAATTACAACTGCAATCACTATAAGTAGGTATACCACTCGATACTAAAGCACCAAAACGTCCAAGTACTGTGTCAAAGTTATGCAACATTATAAATGCTGGCCAGCTTGAACAATCACTTGTGGGTGACAGAAATACCTGAATTCCTTTCAGATAGGTTTCTTCTTCTTCCTCATCCATGCTGCTGTTGCAGGGAGTAATGACCAGACGATTAACAATAAAATCACTCAGCCCATCCGCTTCCCCAGAATTTTCGTTCCTTTCCTTCCACGTGACGTATGAATGACCTCCACATTTCCGGGTAGCCAGCCTTATTCCCTCGCCTATTAACCTTCGTACTTCGGGGAGCATAAGAGTTGTGTTGTTTCAAGCAATATGGCCCTTAATTGAGCTCCACAGTGATTCGATAGGATTTAAAACACAGTGATAGGGAGGAATCTAAACACTGTGTAGCCAGCTTCCTCTGCCATAATGTCAACAATAGGTTTATCATACCCTTTATGTAGGTTGGCATTCCTGATTATACGAATCAGCTCATCTTTCAATAAGTCCTTTTCAAAATCAAGGCCCTTTTGCTCCATCCACTGCATTTAATATTTTTAAAGCCACGACCTATTGGGGACGCGCTCTAATTTCACAGAGTAATTCGAGGCATTGTCCACAACAATTACAGTATTCGGTGCAAGTAAAGGCAAGGTGTTCCTGAACCAACCGTTGAAAACATCATCTTCTCGTGATAATCTTTATTTTTGTTTGACTCCATCAATAGCTTCCCAAATTCTAAAAAATTGTCATCGCTTCTGATGTGTAGCAAAATAAGACGTTTGCCTTTTCCTGTTGGATGTTTTAGTCCAGTGCTTAGTCCTGAAAGGAGTGCTTGCTTCTTGGTATTAATTACATTACATTTTCATTGCATTTTTTTCATTACATGGTGTTCATTACATTTTTCTATGTAAAAACCTAGTAAAGGCTTGTACCTGATGAGAGAGTTTACAAAAATATGCAACATAAATGTTCTCAAAACTATATATTATGGCTTAATTTACTCGCACATCCAACATGGCATAGACGTATGGGGTGGCTGTAGTAATACCCTCATCCAGAGGGTTGTAGTACTCCAAAAGAAATCTATCAGAACAAAGTTAAAAATGGGAAAACGTGAGTCCTGTAAGGAAGTCTTCAAAAGAGAAAAACTGTTTACTGCAGTGTCTTTGTACATATATAAAGTAATCTGTCTGACTGAACTGCACAAACCTAAAACAAATAATGAAATACATGGTCACGATAAAAGGTGTACATTCGACTTGCACCAAAATAGCTATAATTTAAAATCTATAAACAAAGATCCTTTTATAATTGGTTTATATATGCACTACCGACCTTCAACTGAAGTAAAACGTGATAGTAACAGCATTAGATTCAAACAGGTTGTAAAAAATATCTTTTAAACAATCCTATATATATTCATGATTTTCTTCTTTGTATTTAACAATGCTTGAAGCTGTAATTTACGTTTTTATCTTTGTACTTGACAGTGCTCGAAACCTGTAATTGAGTTTAAGGGCAATAAAACTTAAACCTTCACGGTGGAGTCCACCCACACCTTGGAGGTTCTATCTCCATGGAATATCCAGTTCTCATCTAGGAAATATTACGCCCCTGCTTCCTGTATGCAGCAAGTTACTCAAATAATTTCCGCACCACAACAAAGTGTCCTCGCGGTCAACAATGGCTTTTTCTATTTCTTTTTTTTCAACATCGAAGACTATTTCGCGCAGGATATTATTGAAGCTTCTTTCTCTGAAACTGGGCAGATGATCATTATTGACGAAAGCTAAAACTTTACGTACAGTTGGTTAGTCATTTCTTTCGAAAAACTTTTCGGCGTATTGCACTTCGTACGAACTCGTCACACTGCACTTCCAACAAAAGTTTTTTACGCTTCCTAGTTATCCCTGGTGTCAATACTGGTCATTTTTGCACATGCTAACTTCTTCAGAATTAATACTTGCTACTGATATGTCAGTAATCTCGCCTGTAAAAACTCACAGTATTCCTTAGTTACCAAAGTCGTATATTTTTCACAGAATTTCACAAAAACGTTTAAAACAACCGTTTTTCCCGCACTTATCAGTGGTTTTCCTTTACGGTGTTTCATATAAGTACCTGCTTGTGGGGTTGCGTAATTCCATTTCGCTCCCTTATAGCTCATTTTCCTTATTTCGTACTACTGTCGCGGTAATACGTTGGAATGGTCGATTTTTGTTCTTAAAATAGTGATTCGTAAAATTGTATTCCTCAATGTGAGTAGTGGAAAATGTTTAAAATAGAGATAAAAGTATATTCAAATGCACCTAGTTAGAAAAGCGCCGATGTAAAAAGGACATAATTAACCTTGGAAATAATTAATATGTTTCCGTTTCAATACATTTCCTATAAAGATATCGAACTTCTTGTAAGTCTTTGCATCGCCGTCTAGCACCGCCCACCTTCCCAATTCTAACGCCAACCCTGTATAAAGCCGAACACTTTGGAGTTGCCTTTCTCGCTGTTTTGGTACTGCTAGAATGCACCTCGTGTCTTTCGTAACTAGCGTAAAATACGAAGTTTAGTCAAGCAAAGTATGTATATTTAAATTTATTTATACTGTTTACTGCTTATGCTCCCTTCTAGGGACTGTATATATAATTCTCATACATGATAACTAGGGATACACAAATCATCATCTATTTTGCGAGAATATTAACTGTGCAAATACACTGGTGTGCAAGGACGAGATGGGTCCTGCAACACGGGATATTTGACGAAACAGGACAAGACGGTGTGTGGCAATTAGCGAGCTGTTACCGTGCACTGTAATGGTGGATACACAGTGGCACGGCGACTACACAGAGGTGGTCTCTTTCCCGACGGCCATTATGTTGTGTTCCATTGACATCCGCACATTGGCGGCACCGTTTGCGCTTTAACTTCTGTGGTCGAGTAGGGGTGTTGATTTGAGAAACAACTGGTTGACTTTAGGTATTTTAACGCTGATTTTTTTATCTCGTTTAACCTTAAACACTCACACTTACTCCCACATTTATACATCCATACTCTGCGGATAGTAGGCAAAGATTCTAAATAAAGAAAAAATCCCCAGCCCCAGTATGATATTGAACCTGGTACCTCTGGGTTGCACAAAGTTGTGGTAAGTGGAAAATCGTTTGCTTTCATAGAATGGTATCGAGAGAACTTTTATGTGTACCTAGCATTGTTTAATAGAAACAACACGAATCCGCAATCTTCTCTCCCACTTTGACACATTGTTTTCATGTATCACCATCACGACATTTCAAAAAGAGAGGCACGGAGTAGTTATGAACTGGTTGTACAGGGCGCAGTGAGTTTATATGTCACTCCCTACTCTATACATTTTAAGGAAACTCTTCCTGGAAAAATCTTAAATACATCCAGTAAGCTTGTAGGGTAAAACGAGATTTTATCTCCTACTGGCTTTCCAACAAGCAATCCTAAATTATTCGTTTTATATACGCATTTTAATTGATGTTGCCTCCGTATACGTGCTATCTTTATCATCTACCGGAGTTTTCACTTAAATAACACCCCCTTTTTTTTATTATCAATTATACATAGGATTTTTAGCCCTAAAATGTAGTTTCCATAAAAGAGACAATTGATTTTAGGTACATAATATGCCTTTCCATTTTCTAAAATTACAATACATTTAGAAATTGAATTAATTAGTCGAATTAAAAGTTATATAATAAAACACAGTATATGTACTACGTTATTATGAATAGAAACACATTTGTTATCTCTTAGATTATTAATTTCAGGATGCCTAGGCATAAAATGACCTTATAACGATGAAAAAAGATACTCAGAAAAGTTATTAAATAAATCGCAATGAATATTCGCAATACTACCGATATATCATTGTAACTTAAACGCTCTAGACCTGATGCGGATGGACCGACCACCAAAATGATATATGCAAAACACAGTATCAACAGTCAATCGGCAGAATATCTTACCCGCCATGTCTTTGAGAAATGCGTTTTCATAATAATGAACACGGAAAACCAGTGTTCATTACGATGGCAAAACACCCTAAACGTTCCTTTAACACTCACAGTGAAAACGATGTTTGCATTTTATCTTAACTGTTTAAAACATTATTTTAGTGACCAAAAAATCATCTCACTACTAGTCCATTTCCAAACCTTTTGTCGTATTCTTGATCCCAAGTGGCTTTTAAGACAATGGATGTTAAGATGTGTGTTTTGTGTTAATTCTTAACAATGGGAGGTAGCTAAGGTAATAACCGTTTTTGCTTTATTTTATTACAGGTTTTTGCAATTAAAAGTATAGTGAATAATAATTATACTGTAATATAGTATAAATACAACAAAATGAAAGCGATAAAAACTTTACAATTAATTTATTTTTTGTGATAAGTGAGTGTGTCATAAGATAAAAATAGGAAGACGCATGCTGTCCAACAACATTTTAAGAACTATATTAACGAAACTCCATATTTCATGTGTCATACATGGTGAATCTACTTTCCATTCCAACAAACACTATTAATTCCCAATTTCAAATTGATGTTAGCGATGGACAAGGATAAAATAGTTTTTGTATCTCCTGAAAAAAATTGTGATTTGACGAATAAGATCTTTTAACAATTGGCCATAGATATATTGTTAAGGCTATCCATATGTAAAATATATAAATCTTGCAGTTTTATACAAATGTTTTCAAAACCTTGTCGCTTACTGCTCTATAATCATGTTTAAAACTCCATGCAGATATTTTAATCCATTTTTTAAAGTTATACTTTACTTTAATTGCGCTAATGAATAAAGTATTTCACACACACGATGCAGAAATCGGGATTTTGTAAAATAAAAATATTACCATATTATTTAGATACAAATGTAGAAATCTAGCATAAGGAATTTACGCTGGTTTTCCAAGGAAAAAAATTTAAACCTTAAAATGTATACTTTTCAGTATCCTCAGTGATCGAATTATGTAACCTTGAGCAATTTAAAAGTGTAGAAAAAGACAGTTTTACAGTGTTTTAGGTTCATTCTCCCCTAGTTTCTGCTGAAATATGAACATTCCTGTTTACAAACTACATCACGTGGAACGTTTTTAATGCGCAAAAGTATAAGAAAAATTGAAGTCGATTAAAAGGCATTGGAGGTTAATATAGGCCATTAGGCCGTGTATTCTTGGGAACTTCAATTGTCACATGTCGAGGCTTTAAAAGGGCCTGAGGGTAAAAGCCATGGCATGTAATTTTATTGAATTAAAGGTTGCAAAGCATTTTTGGACATAAAAACTAATTTTGGAAATTTTACTAAACCTTTTATAGCTACTCTTAAAACAGCAATATAAAGGAACTGCTTGAAGATTTATTTGAAAGGGCGACAAAGAAATGCCGGAGAAATCTTGCCAGCATGAGCACATCAACAGTTTTATTTGGAGATTAGTTTAAGCGATGGAATTAGTTTGTTGGAAAAACCTGAATGACAATAGGGAATTTCAAGCACTTGATAATGAAGGCAACAAGATATGTAACTCATAAACATAGGAAATTTGCCACTGGTCCTTCTTGCTCTTTGGAAAGGATACCTGTCATACTGCAGTCATCGACGAATACAAAAGGATAACATAGAGAGTTTGAATGGGTAAGAATTTTGTTTGTTTCTGGAAATTAAAATAACTACATACTAAAGTTCTAAAACAAACCAGTCTTTTTCCAGGAATGTCTCATGTTGACAACATTCCCATCTTTTCGTCAAAACAAACCCAAGATTTTTCATTACTGAATGAAAAAATTAATCAAATATCACAAATTGTAACAGGAATTTTAGATACCACAAAACCCTTTACATACATTTATATGTTTGTATAAAACGTGAAGATATTTAACTAATTTAAAATATATTTGTACACATAACAAATGGGTATTTAGCCTAAAATCCGAGGTCTAAATTATCATCATTGTCACCTGTAATGCTTGTTAAGGCAAAGAATGCTGTACATAGTTTAACTATGAAAGCTTCGACAATGGGCAGCAATGAGCTTTGCTAAACCAAATCAGGTCTCCCTACCATTAGATTGAAGTTCAAAAGGTAACGAGAAAGCCTTGGTGTGCTCCAACAACACGCAGGGTCAGCACATCTGTATATGTGCATGCAGGTGTTGCTATCTCATATGCCAGGTTGGATCTTAAGGGAGGGTATTTCCGTTCCGTCATTTTCTTTGACTTTAAAGTTAGTTTAGGGGAGACAGAATAACTTGAAAGATTACATTGAGCATTTGGGAATCATTGGCTTTTGCAATCCGTGATGTATTGATGGTTTGTAGAGTTCAGAAACGGAAGGGATTCCCTCGAAGATGAAGACTACACAGAATGGCCAGGTACAACAACTACGGATGAAGATGTGATTAAAGTAGAGCGCATGTTGCCAAATTCAAGAAGACCTGAATATTCCATCGGCCGCGGTGAACACCATCCTTAAGAACATCTTCATTTTCGGAAATTCTGCAGTTGTTGGATTCCCCACCACCTCACAATTGATCAGAAATAGGCATGCGTGCAATGTTGCCAAGATATGATAAGATGACGAAAGTTGGATATACCGGTATGATCCGGAAGCTAGGCGACAGTCATCAGGCTGGGTCTTCCCAGGAGAGGATCCCCAACAAAGGTGAGACAAACAAGAAGTTTTTGGCAAGAAGATGATCTGTTCGTACTTCTCAGTTAGTGGTTACCATGCTAGCCTCTAGTTCCCGAGGTCGAGGGTTCAAAACCGGCGAAGGGCGATGGATTTTCTCGGGCGTAAAAATCCTTAGTATGGGTTCCTTCGGAATGGTAAGTAAAGCCAGTGGTCCCGTGTTGTAGATTTACGGCACGTAAAAGAACCTCAAGCCTGATAAAGAGGCCTCTGAGCAAAATTACCGGTCCAGAGCAGTTAAGGAGCGTCCATAAATATAACTCCATTTAATTTAAATTAAAAAGATGATCTGTTCGTTCTTCTCAGTTAGTGGTCACATTCTGATAATTCTGCTTGAGGGAAGACAGAGGGTACACAAAGTGCCACAACTTTTCATTTTTTACACCAATCAATTTGTTGTTGTTTTCCATCAGTAATCACTTTATGTGGAATCCATCGACAATAGTGTCTTCTCACGTCCAACTGTTGATGTAAAATGTTTTCCATTTGACTCACACCAATGCCAAAATTTGCCTTAATAAATTAATAAGATGTTAGTCGGTCTTCTTCAAGCATTGCTCGAATAGCAGCAATATTATCAGTAAGCAGTTATTGGGCTACTTCACGAAATTCATCACTAAGGAAAAAAGCGATCACTTTTGAATTCGCCTTGGCAAATATAAATTGTCTTAGATGGGGCTTCACCAAATGCATTTATAAGCCGATCTTTAGATTCTTTAGGCGTTAATGACGATTTAAAATCGTA
This sequence comes from Deroplatys truncata, assembly GCA_030765065.1. NCBI lineage: Eukaryota > Metazoa > Arthropoda > Insecta > Mantodea > Mantidae > Deroplatys > Deroplatys truncata. Next base: position 171,549,912 of record CM060985.1, read on the forward strand.
AAAATTCATAGCCCGCAAATGTTCTCTGGTCAAATACATTTTTGGGTGAACAAAACAAATCTTTAAATGATGATGATAATTAATAAACGATTAAAGGAAATCGAACGAAGTATACAATTAACTCGCAAAACATTAGAAAGTACTTGTCAGATATAAAGAAATTTAAGACTTTTTATTAACATGGCATTCTAAAAATTCTCAGCACCGCCCTCGTATACTGGTCTAACTATACTGGATGAACTATTGTGCTGATGAATTCTGAGCAAAGTCACATGTGAATTAACAGCTAGAGAGCTTAGCTGATGAAATTGATGTTTGTGTAAACGATGAACCATCACTATGAATGCTTTAAAATCAAAATTAGTCAAGTTCACATACAAAACAAATATCAGTGATCATCCTGGTAAACTAAAATGTGTAGCAATACCCACATCACAAATCGTTAGATATTTTGGCTTACTTTTATGAAGCAAATGCACGTGGAATGCCGAAGTGCATCACTTATAATTTGTAGAGTTTGTATGGTGAACAGGATTCACAAATTGCACATCCATATAGAACGTGTAGGGGAGCACCTACCTATAACCAATACTGTCCTCCGTGGTCTAGGGGTACCATGCTAGCCTCTGGTTCCGAGTTCGCGAATTCAAACCCGGTGGAGGGTGATGGACGTTTTCGGGAGTAAAAATACTTAGTATGGCTTCCTTCGGAAGGGAAGTAAAGCAGGTGGTCTCGTGTCGTAGATTTACGGCACGTAAAAGAACCTTAAGCATGATAAAGAGATCTCTGAGCAAAATTACCGGTCTTTCACATCCAATGTAGAGTGGGACGCAAAGAAACATATTAGTTAAAGAGCATCCATTAATAAAACTCAATTTAATTTAATGTATTGTCAATAGCAAGAAAACCATATAGATATATAAATAATCAAGATTCACACAATTTAATAATCAATAAGTGCATATATGCCAATAAATGCAACAGAGAATAAATAACAGGGAAGGTAAAGGGGAGTAAGACATAAATAGAAAAATATAAACACCAGAAAAATTATATATATATATATATATATATATATATATATCATCGTAAACGATTTATATATTATTAAATCAGAATTTCATGTATATAATATTGTAAAACTCATTAACCAGTTAAAGGCAAGCTGGCAACGTGGGGGCAATTTGTAAGTGAACGTTGTAACACATGGAGTTGGAAAATAACAGCTGCAGCGAGAGAGGAGCAATGGTAGAAGCAGAGGGAGATAGAATGAAATTATTGGAAGCGTCAGTCGCAGAACGAGAGTTGGATAAAATCAGATACTGTACTAGAGAGAAACTGACGTGTGAAAGATATGGAGAGAAAGAAATTGCCCAAGAGGCAAATGAAACCCATTCCTAAAAATTGTGTAATTTAACTCTCATAACAGCTATGCAATTGCCAGTCAAAAGGCACGATACAAATATTGGCGAGAATGTTCGCAATCAGGACATTTCTGTATAAAAGTAGGAATTCGCCCAGTATTACACACACTCTTGCTTTGCTACTGATGATGAGACGAGACGTTGTAACTGTTACGTGTTGTGAAGCATGGGGGAGATAGCGTGACGATGAGAAATAGTTTTCCCAATACTTATTGAGACGGCGGGTATAGAAAACTACGCAGATATGCAAATAAGGGAATAGTGCTGCTTGGCGCTTTACAATTTAGATTTGTTGTTTTTTAAATCAAGTCCGGTTTTATAGCTGAACAGGTGGTCATGATTAGCCTTCAACCACACCGCTGACATTGCAAGAGGAAGACAGAACAAGCAGCTGGCAGACATCAAACCTACGACGCCCAGATGACCAGATGACTCACGCTTAAGGTAGCATGACCAGCGTGCACTCGCTACAGACCGATGGGGAAATTCTTCTGCAAAGCAAGTGGTATTTCTCTTGATGTTATGGGCTTCATAAGACGAATACAACACCTGATTTTCTGAACTAAATTTGTGATGTAGGGATTCCAGTGGTTTCATTAATCCTCTGAGATAGCTACAACAGACTGTGCAGCTCATTTCTACAACACACCAACTCTTTACCACTACAGATAATCGTACACCAAATTATTCTAACAGAAGACTGGAAAGAAAACATTCAATACAGCTAATACTATACATTATACAGGGTGATTTATGAAGAACTGACACATTTATTTCTTTAATTGTTTCAAAACAGCTTATGTTAGCGACAACATATTATACCTGAAACACAGAGGAATTTTGGGAGATTATTTACCCCTATAGCAAAGGTTGAAAATGTCCTCCATCCTGCATAAGGCACAACTCAACACGTCGTTCCATGTTACTGGTCACTCGCTGGAGGTCTCTGTTATTAATAACTTTAATCTCCTGTGTAATGTTATGCTTCAGATCGTCCAATGTCTGGGGACGTGTGGCATAAACCCTGTCTTTTAAGTAACCCCATACAAAGAACTCCGGCGATGTCAAATCCGAGGATCTCGGTGGCTAAAGGTTCTTGAAAATTATTCAGTCGTCAAAGAAACTTGCAATTAGTGCCAAGGGTTCATTTAATGCATGGCATGTAGCGCTGTCCTGCTGAAAATATCCTTGACTCAGCTCTACATCGTCTAGTTGCTCAGCAAACTCTATGAAAATGCCTCGGTACTCTGCAGTGTTCACATGGTTTAAAAAAAATTGGCCCCACTATTCTCTGTGCGGGTATTGCGCACCAAACTCCGATTTTAACCGGGTGCATAAGTGCTTCATGAATAACATGTGAATTTTCGCTGGCCCAATAGCATGAGTTATTTGAGATCACATAACCGGAAAAATGGAACCATGCTTCATCTGTGAACCATGTGAAGGACAGTATGGCAGGCTTTTGCACAATAAACGCCTGAAACCAACGACAATAATTCAGTCGTCTATCCTTATCTGGTTCCTGTAACTCATAGACAACCGTAATTCTATAGGCTTTAGGCCGGCACTTTTCATAGCTCTCTGACATATTGAGTAGTTGTACCCTGTCTCCTGCGACAAAGGCCTTAATACTTTTTGGGTGACTGATCTAGTCGTGCAATTACGTCAACCACGACAACCACAACCGTGGAAGCCCAGAATAATAACTTTTGCCCTTTGCTCACCAGAGATCCAGTTGTTTCCAATTTGTTTACCAGTCCCAGTATTGTGTTTCTTTGGGGAGGATTTCGAACACCAAATTCTCACTGGTATGCCCTTTGAGTAGCTGTAATTGAATTGATAATCTAGTATTGCTTTACAAGGAAGAGTCGTTCATTTAAAGTGTACTTCATTTTCATGTTGACTAGGACAAAATCTCAAAAACAGTTGCCGACAATAAAACTAACAATTACAAATGAAACATGAACATCTGTGCAACTAGTGACAGGCAATCGAAACTCCAGAAGATTCCACTTAATTTGCTGCTACATTTGGGGCACTGAATGAATTTCGAACAGAATAATTATAAAAGAAATGTGTCATTTCTTCATAAATCAACCTGTATAATAATTATAGTAAACATATATTGGGGTTACCAGTGGGTGACAACCAAAGTGCATGTTACATGTTAATGTTTTTCAGTAAATGTGCGCCATTTATTGTACAAACCATTATACAGCAAAGTTTTCTTTATACAAAAAATGATAATGTGACTGTGAAGCTTTAGCGAGAACGATATTACAATTCTAATGGCCATGTGCACCATTCTCGAGCGAAGTTTGACAACGTTTAGTTCGACACTTGACCGCTTACAATGCGATTTTTTGGTGCATCGACAATGATAACAGTTAAACGGGGTAGTTGATTATGGTTAAGTTGCACAGAATGGTTGCCTGTTTCTATTCTCTTGAAGGTGGTGAGAATAAGATAATTTACCTAGAATACTTAGATCGGGACCACCGTCAAAACCGATCATTGTAGACAGATAAATTAAAATTAAATTGAATTTTATTTATGGACACTCTAAATACTATCGTCCTGAGCGTCCCATTCTACATATTGGGCGTGAAAGACCGAAAAGTTTGCTCTGAGGCCATTGTAGAAAGAGGAGACCCTCTTAAAGAGTATGGGGACAGGAAATTTTGAAGAATAATTCCAGCTATCAAAAAATGCACTGTGGTAGCTAATAAATGAAATGATTGAGAGGTTAAAGTACCCCATGAGCTGCAGCCAGCTTGTTTCACCCTTGAGTCTTTGGTTACAGGAGCTTTTAATGTGATTGGAGATACTTCTAGCATCTAATGCACAACGGCGTTGCGTATTATCAATAATGTGTCAGATATAATTGCTTCTATTTGTCCACGGTTTGTATCGCTTTCGGAAGGGAGACTTATGTGATGGACGAAATCGACTAATTTTCTGGTTGTCGAGTGAAATGTTGAACTGCAGTTACTATTGCATCTGTATTTGTTAAAGTCATCATTTTAATAACGTTAATTAGGGCAACATAAGCTACAATAAAAACTCGATTGTTGCGTTTAACATACAATTTACGTCACATTATTAAGGGTTAAGAAATTCTGCATATTCTCAAAATGCTAGATATAATGTAGTTTGCAAGTAATGTTTTTAATTTCCGGAATGTTTAGACATCAGAACTCAGGCTATTTCAACAAATAGCTATTTATTTACTTATTTGTTTATTACAATTCACCTGGTGTCATGTTTAAGTTAATGCTAAACAATCAATTCCTCCTCCTTGTCCTTTAAAGAGCATGGTTCAGTCATTTTATTTTGGATTTTATTAGAATATAAGACAGCTAGTTCAAACAGAATGTCTGTCTCATATTGAGAAAATTTTTAGGACTACTTTTTGTTTTCCATTTTCGTTTACCGTCAAAAGAATGTCCAATCATACAACATTTCAAAAACAAAGCGATATGGACAATGAGATTGCAATTGCATTGCAATTTCTTTGTCTATAGAACTGGATGTTTTCCTTTGAGTAGCTCTCCTAGAATCATGCAACTTAGCGCACGCTCGGCTAATGGCGTTTGGTTGATCGATAATTAACAATGTTGCACTACAATTACAATTTAACCGCGAACAAAGTTTGGCCACGTTTCAGCGACCTTCTATCAACAAGGATTTGATTAAAAATGGTGCACATGGCTATAAAAAGTGGATTTATTATTTTAGTTTTGGCTCAAGTGGATCTTCTTTCTTGTATTTCCTTTTATTAGTTACAAACTATATGAAAAGAAAGGTAAAAAGGTTCGAAAACGGAAATACGTTATTACGAATCACCCGCATCCACATACTAATTGCACAGTATATTATAGATTAACATGATTATTAGTATATGCGAATGGTATCGATATAATAGGAAGACAAATAGATAGATTAATACAAGGAGTTGGAAAGTTGGAAGCAATGCTAGGAATACATAAAAAATAGTAATAATAATAATAATAATAATAATAATAATAATAATAATAGTAATCGGAATTTTATTTGTGGACTCAGGCTTGATGTTCTTTTACGGCACGTAAGTTTACGATAATGACTTAGAAAAGTGACAATGCTCACTGAGGACAGTTGAAGAACTGGACAAACCACAGTAGGCTAGCTATGTTTGATAGGAAAATACTGAGAAAGATATACGGGCTAATACAAGACACTGGAAGGTGGTGAATTGGGTGGAGTAAAGAAATATATGAACTCTATAAACAACTGGATATTGGGAAAGACATAAAAATAAGAAGACTAAGATAGGCCGGCCGTATGGCAAGATAAACGCATCCCCAGAAAATATTGGATGCCAAATTTTACAAGACTAGACTAAAAGGAGCTCCTGTTGGGATGATGCGGTAAGAAAAGATGCGTCACTACTACTGTGAGTTAGGATATGAAAGAAAGGTTATGGATAGGGATGAATGGAAGCAAACACTAGGGAGGTGGACTGTAACATCTAGAAGAAGAACATTAGGAATTATATATATGGTTTGCTAACTCGTCCACGCTTTCAACTTTCAAGCGGAAATGTAACTACTAGGTGTTCAGTATCTTCAGTTGAATTGGAAGTAGGCATACAGTGGACAGCGATGATTTTTGTCTCATCTTGTTTGTATTATGCCTCATTAGAGGTTTTCTAACTAGGGACCTTCATGGGATTTCAGCGAAGAGAAGATCCAGGTCCAAATCTGTAGTGAGTGTTTCTAACTCTTACTATAGCTTCTTTCATTTGCTGAATTTCACGAGTTGATCTTCAAAGAGATCAGTTTCTAGAGAAGATCTGCTGGTCAGAAGAGCAATGCAGCAATCGAACTGATGAAGGACCAGTGCGTTGATACAGTAGTCAATTCTGATTTTTCATTTGTGTTCGCGTTGATTTTTTGTTTAGTTATCTGTTTTTCTTTGATTCACTGAACATTTAATATGCTTTTCGTGTAAATGTGTTTCATTCTCTGCATTTAACGCAAAACTTTACAAAAACAACTGACACACCGAGCGGAATAGCTCAGGCGGTAAAGTCTGTGGCCCGCATTCGGGAGGTCCCGGGTTCAAATCCGTGGGCCGACCAATCTGAGGTTTTTTCGTGGTTTTCCTCAGTCGCTAATGTAAATATCGGATTGGATATTTAATACCACGACCCAAAGTACCACCTTAAGTCTAAAATAACAGTAAAATGAAAAATAAGTAGTAATAGCGAATGTTCTGCCATCAATCCGCAGATCATGTAAGCAGTTAGACTGGACGGCACCCTAACGCCGTCTGTACGCCACGTAGCAGAAGATCCGACTGCCTTGCGCTGGGGGTTCTGTGGGCATGTGGCGAAGCTAGACGGCATTTTCCAGGGATGAGACCTAGAAGGTTAACTGTCCGCCTTTCTGTGTGAGGACGGCGGTTAGACTGGACGGCACCCTAACGTCATCTGCACAGCATGAAGCAGGATGATATCTCCAGGGATGGGACCTAGAAGGCTAACTTTCCGCCTTTATATGGGGCGGCGGATAGACTGGACGGCACCCTAATGACGTCTGCTCGGCACGAAGCAGAAGATTCGGTAGCTATGCGCTAGGGTCTCTGTGACACGTGACGGAGCGAGTGGTTACAGGGATGAGACTTAGAAGGCTAGCTGTCCTTCACATATCGTTCTAAGAGTTATCTACCAACAGATTCTTCACGATCTGACTAAGGAGTTAAAGCTACGTAAAATAAAATAGAATAAATAATAACTGTCATTATATATGAACTGTGTGTCCAAGTTTTTCGTTTCAGAAATGTGGGAGCCCAAATAATGGTGCGTAGCCCAATAACCGGACCCACAATCTCAAATTTCATTATTCATACTCCTATAGTTTGAAGCAACCACGATTAACCTCTGTAGAGTTTTTGAATGATTTTAATACAGTTGAAAGAAACGTAGAATTATTTGATATGTACTTAACTTCATAGGGAAGTTGATACAGCATGAGGAAATGTGTACTTTTTTCCAGGAAAAACACTACCGGAACAGCGTTCCCGCGCAATCACTGCACTATAGCAACAGCACTGATTATTATTATGAAAATTTCAGTTGGAAACACACATAGATAAATTGAAAAAAAACTGAGTAAAATGTGCTTCATAATAAGGGCAATCAAATGCATGTCAATAGTGGTATTGTTTTCGGGAAATTTCTAACGACAATGGGAAATGTTCAGAACGCAAAAGAAAATAATTAGAATTATATCAGATCTCTCTGCTACAGCTAGTATAAACCATACTTTAAACAATTAAACATTTGGCCTTTATCAAATATGAATATATATGCAAATCTTGTCTATATGAAAGCTCATTTAAGTTCATTCGAAATAAATTCAGAAATTCATACATATAACACTAGTTCCAAACATAGTCTCTATTAAATTCACACACTACTAACCATAATGAAAGAAGCTTCACATATGCTGTGCTAATCTATATAACGAGCTCTGAATACATAAAAATGTGGAATCACATAAAAAATTTAAAAGAATGTTACTAAAATTCTTAACGAACCATAGCTTTTATAGCGTTGATGAATTTATAAATTTGTAAATAATACACACACATATATATATATAGTATAAAGATAATAAATTCTTGAGAACTTATTTAATAAATGTCTCGGAATTTTAATGACGCAATCATCTTTAGTGAGATTCATCTGATCTGAATTTTATATATACATAATAAACCGCTGTAAACATCCAATGTGTGTGTGTGTGTACTGCTACAGTTAACTTTAAACAAAATGTTAAACCTAAGTTTATAATTGCAGATTCCTACTTACTCATAGAATTTATAAAAGTGTTGTCTGTTAGCTATTTGCGTACAGTGGCTCTAAGTCTGGATAAACCGATGTCATATGCGCTCTGAGGTAATTTGTTGAAATGTTTTGAAGATATAGGATTAAATGAGGTTTTACATTTGAATAATTTTATTAGGCTTCTATTAAACCATAATTGGATATTGTAATACAATTGTGTATATTATGACCACTGCTGTATTCATGGAGTCCGCGTTTCACCACTAGTAAACATACCAGCATATATAGATTAACAATAATCCGTTTTTTCTCGTTCTTATGTAAGGGCTGTCCATGGGTATTGAATTAGGCAGCTGATATGCGCAAAACTTTTCTCTAGTAAAATTCGGAGTTAGATACACCGGAACTACTTCGCCATATTCTAATTCTATACGGTAGTATACTGTTGAAGAAAGCAAAATGTGGCTTTCTTAAGTAGGATTTGAATACTAATGATTTCAAAAGACGTAATAGTAAAATTACTCTAGGTAGCCTTGAACACAAATGTTCAATATGTCTATCCCACGACACTTTAGGGTCCAATATTAGGCCGAGTAGTTTAACATTTGTTTACAATTAAACATACATTTCACATTTTAATACAAAAGGTGTCTTTTGAGCTTTATTAAAGCGAGGAGTTAAACAATTAGCCTGAAACCACGCGGTGGACTTACTTGGAGATAATTCGTTATTTAACAATGGCAAATAATTATCAGAGTAATACAGACTTGTACCATCGCAAAATAGGACACATTCAATACCAATGTTGTTTTACAGATCATTAATAGCTAAGAGAAACAGAAGGGAACCCAAAAGAGTGTCTGTGGAACGCCACATTCAACTGTAGTGATATCGGGAAGAGTACCATTACAACATACTTAAAATGGATTGGACAAATGGGGTTTGAACAAATTCTATTTAACACCTCTTACCTCATAATATCCCACAATACCTTAGGCAGGTCACGAAAACTAGCCGTAGTGCTTTTATGATTTTCAAATCCATTAGGAATAACAGAAACTAACTCTTCAGTGGCGTCTATTGTTGGCAATCTTATTCTTAATCCAAACTGTCATTAAAACCGAAACTGTATTATGCTCGAGAGAGAAGATAACCATGGTGTTCATAACGACTCAATAGTCTTAAAAATTGGGAACAACGTAAAGAAGCCTATAATTAGGGTCGCCCTTTTTGTATATCGGAACTGTTCTAGCACTTATCAAATCTCGGGAAATATGGCATTTTCCAAGCAGTTGTTCATACATTTTCATAAAAGTTGCACAATTAATTGTTGTATTTATTTGACAAAATTAACATCAATATAAAATACCGTGGATTTGAGTAATGCATATTATAAACTATTAGCGATGGGACGATAGCACTATGTCTTAATATTTGTGACGGTAAACTTCTGTTATATTTATTTGTTGAGCCCCACGTTGGGGAGCCAATTTGCGGTGGTTTTAATGTTTACGTAATATGTTTTTACGTAAATTATTAGAACTTGAAGATCTTATATTGTGCTGCTTTTGTTTTGTTTGGTTACATAATTTTAACTGCCCCACGTATGGGAGCCAATTTGAAGTGGTTATTATTAATGTTATTTATTTAACATTAATTGTAGCCCCACGTTGTGGTAGCCAATTTGCGACGGTTTTACTTATAATGTTTGTGTATGTGTTTTTACTTCACGTGGTGATGCCATTTTGTGACGTAATTCTTTGTTAGGTTTGTAGCTCCATCTGGTGTTAGCAATTTGCGGTAGTATTAGTGTTTGTTTGAAAGAATGCTACTGTTATTTTATTTAATTTTGGTTTACTGTCCTCCGGTTAGCTATTATCCTTTTGGGTCGAGCACTTCTCTTTATACAGGTTGTGTAAACGGAAAGGAATCTTTTATCCAAAGATAACACTGATGAAAGAATTTCTTTTATACTTTTATTGTCGAACACTTTCACTATCACATTTACACATTGATCTAGACACTCGCCAAACTGAAACTGTTATAACAACTTCTTACTGATCACTTTTAATTCACGTACTTCAACCTTTTGTATGATTAACTTTACCATACTTGAGATTTTTCATAACTCTTATACGCGTAACTTGCGAATCGATAGCCGACGTGTAATATTTCTGCTGGACTGAAGGCGACGTGTATCATACAAATATTTTCGACGAACTGACGGACTGAAGGCGACGTGTAATGTACAAAGAATTTTGATGAACTGACGGGCTCTACCTCTAACCTAGCTCTTTTATACTCATACACCCCGATATGCCTAAAGATTATAACTGAGCTGCAATTGGCTAATAAAACGCGCCAACATTAGCGTCTATTTTTATATCCAATGAAAATTATGAATACATATACTCTAGGGAAATGTTCCAGAAGATTCTACAGGAAAACGCGCCAACATTAAGTAACTTCCTCGTTTCCAATAATGATAAACAGCTCACCCCCTCGCTGCATTATTGCACGCTATTATTGTCAGTTTCAGTAAGGCATTAAAAACTTACTTCTCAACAATAATTACAATAAACAAATATCTCAAATTAATGGCACACAAAAATGCATATTCATACTATAATCACTCTTTACATTTAAATAATTTGTGATACAAATTACTGCATCATACTCGATACAGACACTGAGTTTTGAGCACTGATATTCGAAACTCGGTAGTCACTTTATAAAAAAACTGTAAAGGCTATATGTTGTTCATTGCATTACAAGGGCGGATTGATAGGTCAGTAGCTTTTTAAAGAAAAGAATAATTTTTTTCCAAAAAAATCAATTTTATTTCTCAACATAATCTCCTTTCAATTCAATATTTGTTATCCAACGTTCCTCTAAAATATGTTTTTTCGCAGTCTGCAAAATATGAGGTTGTTTCTGCCATTAGATCTTCACTGGACATGAATTTCTTCCCAGCGAGCCAACTTTTCAGGTTTGCGAAGAGGAAGATGTCGCTTGGAGCCAAATCTGGAGAATCTGGTGAGTGAGGTAGCAGTTCGTAGCGCAATTCCACAAATTTTGCGATGGCAATAGCTGACTTGTGTGGAGTGAATTATCCTGGTGAAATAGAACCTTTTTCTTCACCAAATGGGGTCGTTTCTTTAACAGTTCCTTGTGAAACAGATCCAGCATTGCGGCATAATATGAACGTGTGATCGTTTTACCCTTTTCCAGGTAGTGAATATCTATCACCCCTTGTGAATCCCAAAGGACAGTTGCCATGATTTTTCTTGCCGGCGGAATGGTTTTCGCTTTCTTTGGAGCAGGCTTGCAGAAGAAAATCCACTGTTTTGATTGTTGTTTGGTTTAAGGTTGATAGTAATGGATCCAAATTTCATCAAGCGTGATATAACGCCGCTAAAACTCATTTGGGTTGCGCTGGAACATGTTCAAACATCCCTGTAAAATGGTCACACAATTCCGCTTGTTCTCAACTGTGAGCAGTCTTGGCACCCATCTTGCTGACAGCATTCTCATACCCAAAAATTTGTGCAGAATGTTCACTCGAGATGTTTACGGTCTTAGCTATCTCACGCATTTTCACTACGTCCTGTTCGAACGTCATCGCTTGTGCTCGAACGGCCACATCGAAATTCTGTGAACCGCTTGTAAACCATGCCAGTGATGGAGTAGAGTCCCCATAATACTTATTAAGATTTTCTTCCGTTTCCTTCACCGTCTTACCACGCAAAAAGTAGTGCTTTTTCAGAACGCGGAATTCTCTTTTCTTTATTTTCTATGAAGCAACACACATCTCTTATTTTAGACGCTCTCAACATTGTTCTAAGAAACAATGACGAATTTCTGCGATTATACCCAGAATAGATGTAAGACTTGGGTGCAAACAATAAGCCTGTGATTAGAACGCTATCTCTCGTCAAAGTCATGAACTGATTAATCCGCCCTTGTATATTCCTATTAGAGTTTTCTGTGTATAAATGCATGTAACCAAATTTGTGCAATTTTTTTCTTGATAATCTCACAGGTATATATTCCCTATTTTAGTCAGGGACAATAATAATAATTTATTTGTTCCACTTTTTGTGTAACTATATGTTGTGCTGAAAACTTTCTTTTAAAGGATTTTCTATCTGTAAAAAAAATACTAGCGATTCTTCTTTATTCTGAAATCTTGAAAACATACATTAATATATATTTTACATGACACCCAAACAACTAAAAATAATGCGTGTGTTACACAATTCTACTGCTATTCACATCTACCACATAAGCTGTGCAATTTTTCATCCGGTAATAAGTAATTAGGCATATAACACGGAAACATAAAAATGTTCGTAGATTAAGCCTCTCTACTACCCACCCTCATACATTAGAGTATTATACGTGTTTAATATAAAGGCATGATAGACTCAATTAAAATTTTGAAGAAAAATTCAAGGAGGTAGTATATGAGATGCAGAGATATAAAGTAATCAAAGGTATTTAAAAAAACGAGCATTCATGAAAGAGTAAATATTTCTATGCACTGTATTATCTCATGTCATAAGTTCTTTTTTTCTGCTTGATTCACAGATTTTGGTTACCGGAGTAAGAAAATGTAATGGCTGGGAGTGTATCACCAAGTCAGGTTACTATCGTCCTGCGTGGTCTGGGGTACCATACAATCCTCTATATCCCGAGGTCGCGGATTCAAACCCGACGGAGGGCGATGGATTTTTTCGGGCGTAAAAATCCTTAGCATGGCTTCTTTCGGAATGGAAGTAAAGCCGTGTTCCAGTGTCGTATATTTACGGCACGTTAAAGAACCTTAAGTCTGATAAAGAGACATTTGAGCAAAATTCCCGGTCTTTCACACCCAATACAGAATGGGACGCTAAGGACCATAACAGCTAAAGAGCGTCCATAAATAAAACTGAAATTAATTCATTTTTAAGCCAGGCTATTACAGAAATGGAGTTTGTGCGTCTGCTAAATCAGCTTCATTCACACCTCAGTTAACGCTGCACGTTACATGAGCAGCTCTACTCCTTTCCCCCTTGTTTTTGCGTATTTTCATTTAAATACAAGAGTCTATGGAATGCTGCATTCATCACAAACAAGGTTTATCAAGAACTGTAATCCAACAACTCTTTGGGGACACGTGCGAGGCAATAACATTAAGTCTCGACTCCTTTCATTCCTTGTGTAGCATAAAGCTAAACGCAACAGATTTAAATAATGTAAAACTTAAACATTGAAGTTGTGAAAATGTATGCAAGCCTTATCTCAAAGTATTAGTCATACTTCGAGACCACCGAGTATCAGTAATATCGAGGTCACATCCCTATAGATTATATTACTGATTTTCGTTACAGAAACAAGCCTTAAGCAAAAGATGATGTAATATGTTGATTTTATGAAGACATATTTTGCAAGGAGGAACCCTTTACTGATTATCTAACAGGCTTTAAAATGTGGCCCCTAAAAATACCAGAAATTAAGTCACAACTTTGTTGAGCAATTGTTGAAGTCTTTGCCCTGTTGATAACGGCCCATGTAGCTTTGCATTTGTCCCTAGAGTTGTTTGTAAAATAGTTATGAGAAAACTTAGTACTCTTTAATTGAAATGTACATTCCATTTTAGCTTTCAGGTATTCAACCGTTGCAAAATTGTTGTCAATGTTGAATCTTTCGCACCATTCGAAATAAGAATGCAACGTCTGAATATTTTCTTTATAGTAGCATAAAATCTAAGTAACACTTAGCATAGGAGAAAGAGCTATGCTTCTGTTGGTGGTATTCTAATCTCTCGTGTTTCCCATAAAACCATGCTCATGGCCCCTTGGACAGTCTATATTGCTTTAAAAATTCCTCCTTTTGCGGTCTTTCAAATTTATTATGACGGACGACTGCTCTTCTATTAGGAATAACATTAAAAATGCCAATTGTAGCGAGCTCGCATCAACAGCTTGGTTTGCGGCAGTCATTTTCCAATTGTTAACATTTGTTAAACACCTTAACACAGAGGTATGGGGATGTCAAATTAACACCGACTTTAACAGATTGTTAAAGTTAACATTGTTTGACGAGGCACAATTTGTGTTAACTTCAGTGTTAAATCAGTTTAACAATGTATTAAATTTTAGCATCCGTTGGTTGTCGCGATTACTTTCGTGTTATCTTATTTTCTGGCGCCTGTTATTGTTTTACTATTTTGAATTTTGGGTTCTTTGTCCTCCGGCTAGCTATTATTACTCAGTCGAGCAAATCTCTTGAACAGGGTGTGTAAACGGAAAGGAGTTGTTACTAAAAGATAACACTGATAAAATAATTTGTTTTTACACTTTTATTGCCATCACACGTTATTAATTGCACATATTTACTCTTGATACACGCCCGACTGAAACTGTTATATTTTCGAATGTAACTATAATCACTTATTTGCCGCGCATTTCACATTTTATAACTAACTTTACGAAGCGAGAGATTCTGTCGAACTGTGCGACATGTAACCCATGAATGATTCTGTTGAACTGTGCGACGTGTAACGCGTGAATGATTCTCTTAAACTGGGCGACGTCTAACCCGTGAATGATTCTGTTGAACTGCGCAATACTTGTCTCTGGCTTTAGAATTTATACTCCCTCACCCCGATTTGCCTAAGGATTATAATCGAGCTGCTATTGGTTAATAAAGCGCGCCAACATTAGCGTCTATTTTTTTATCCAATCAAAATTACGAACACATATGCTCTAGGGAAAATATTCCCTCCATTTCTAAAGAAAAGCGCGCTACTCTGACGTCATTTGCTTGTCTTTTCTAATTAATAAACAACTCACCCCCTCGCTACATTGTTACCCGCTCCTATTGTCAGTTTCAGTGAGGCCGTGTAAACTTATTTCCTAACAATGCTTATAATTAACAAACATCTTAAATCATTGTCATACAATAATGTTAATTTACACTACAATCACTCTGGCATTCACAGTGTTGTGATATAAAATACTGCCTCATGGTGAAGCCGATCAAAGAAGGAAACTTAATCATCATTAGCTCCAATGCTCACATTATCGTTGGTATTACATTTTGATATTCGTGTTAAGACAGCTTGTTGGTCAGAATTTCTTTTAAACATCAATATAGACCTTTTGTTTAGGAAAGTTAGTAATAACATTATCCAAACACAAGCGGCTTCTCATAGGCTTTGTGTTTAAACAAATATAAAGATATTTAAACATTTCCCTGTTGAATTCTTAGAAACGTTTAAATCAACATTTATATCCCTACACTTAAATGGTGGTAAACCAAAACAATAGAAATAAATAAGTAGGTTCTCCATTAATTCCATAAAGATTTTCATATTCGTCACTTAGGCAACCACAAATGGAAATAACTAAAAAGTCACAGTTCAATAACAAAAGCACCACAAATCTATAGATGTTTTTCAATGCAAAATTTAGGCACATCCAGGATCCTAAAACCAGTGTGTTTCTTGAGGTAAATAGCCCATCTCCATAAAATCAAACCCTGCTACAAAAAAATACTACCACACGTAGCCTTCTACTATGGCAAGGTCATTGATTACACCAGCGCGCAGATACACAAACCATGGTACATTTGTATAATTTAAAAGGAGTTCAAGTTCATTGATTTTATTAAGAACTGGAGTTAACAAAAAGAGGTGTAAAAAGTTTGAATTATTATAGTCGACGCATTACTCAGTGGAGAGGACACTAATCGTTGGTCTCTGATTTGGAACTGTGAAAAACTTGCATACAACAACCTTCTTAGGCCAAATATCGGCGCGAAAACGAGTCAAAATTATGTTACAAAATATCCAATTTGAACGATGAGCATTAGTCAGGATGCCTAAATAGAAGAGAGTATGTCACGAGAAGCAATCGTTAGGTTGAGTTTCAAATAGCCTATTACTATTTCAGGTTTCGTGACGGAGGGGGGGAAATAGACATGTATAGAACATATCATAGGGATCTCTTACAGATTTTTGTGCAATTTATCTGTTTGAGTGCCTGCAAATGTTTTCTTTATAGGTAGATTTTGCTTCTCAACTTGGGAAAATAAACCTTTTGCTTGGGCGGGTATAGAATCACCTTCACTGTCTAAGATAATGGATACACTAGAGCTTTGAGATTTAACGGTTTTAACTGAACTGCTTTTATAAGCAGCAGAGCTAGATTTCACAGTTGTTTCTCGAGTTGTTGCCTTACCTGCTGATGATGTCTTCTGTTTATCAGGCACAACATCAAAATCAATTGAATCAGCATTTGAGCTGGACAATGACAACGTGAGTGTCAACAAATCAATATTTTTTTAGTACCTATCAATTAGCAATTCTATCACGTTGTTCTTCAATACGTAAGTAAGTAAGTAAGTAAGTAAGTAAGTAAGTAAGTATGTAAGTAAGTAAGTAAGTAAGTAAGTAAGTAAGTAAGTAAGTAAGTAAGTAAGTAAGTAAGTTTTATTCACCGTAGGAATATACAATATTCATGGTTTCGTCAATCTTAACTAAAGAAATACAATTAATTATTAAGTTACATAATAAATACAAGTAAATACACTCAAGCCAAAACAATTTAATTTACACTTTTTTCCTTTTCTAATTAGCTAAGTACTCCTGTATAGAATAAAAAATGCCTCACTTAAAAAATTGTGAAGATTATGTTTGAAAGTCCTCATTTTGTCAACCTGACTTATATGATGTGGCAACTTATTATACAATTTTGTACCATTATAAGCAAAGGAATGTTCATACAGAGTAGAATTATAACTAATTGTTGATGGATTTGAGCTTCCTCTTGTATCATGCTGATGTGTCAGCGAAAAAGTCTTAAAATTGTTTATACTGGCTTTAACATGTAATAGAACATTTTATGTATATACAAACATGGCTGAGTCATGATTTCAAGTTCTTTGAAATATGCTCTGCAACTCACATATAATGATTGATTAATTATAATTCTTATGACTGTTTTTGCATTCTGAAAACCTTATCGGACATCTTTGAATTGCCCCCCAAAATAATGCCATAATTCAAAAGGGCATGAATGTATGCAAAATAAACAATTTTTATAGCGGTCAATCTGTGAACATTTTTAATGTTTTTATTGCGTAACATTGTTTAGTTAACTTTTTTATCAGTTCTATGTGAACAGTCCAATCCCAGTTTTGATTTAGCCACACGCCTAAAATTGTTGTGTCTATTACATATGTGATTTTCGCGCCACTCAAATAAAAATCTGGAAAAGTAATACTTTTATTAACTTTATGCCGAAAACCTATTGCTACAGTTTTATCTTTATTTAAAATTAGTCTGTTATGGTCAAGCCATGGCACAATCATTTCATTAATATTGTTTAGATTCTGAATTATGTGGTCTTTGTCGTTTCCAGTGATAGGTATATTTGTGTCATCTGCGAAGACTGTAAGTTTAACATTTTCATTGTCTAGGCTATGGATTATATCATTTATACACTTTAAAAATAAAGGGGAGCCCAAATTAGAGCCTTATGGAACCCCACATTTAACCATTTTCATTTCAGAGCATTGATTATGAAGTATACTGGTCTTTGCGTTTAAACATTCTAGTTCAACCATCTGTTTTCTATCTTTCTAATACGAAGCAAACCAGTCATTTGCAATTCCTCTGATACCATATGAATGTAATTTGGATAGTAAAATATCATGGTTGACCTGGTCAAATGCTTTAGATAAATCTAAACATAAGCCAATGCAAAGTTTACTTTTGCTATCTATATTGGAATACACTTCTTAAAGAAACTGAATAAGAGCTGTATCAGTTGATTTACCTTTCCGAAAACCATGTTGCTGATTTAACAAAATATTGTGTCTATCAAAAAAGGACATTAATCTTTTGTACATAATTTTTTCCATGATTTTGGAAAAAGTTGGTAGTAGATCCTTATGCGTTATGAGAGATTAACTGGGTTTTCTTAAATCAATATTGTTGTGTCTATCTGCCAAAGCTGCCAAAAAAGAATCGTTATCACCTTTTGAACACGTGTTAGAATTCTTAGAGCCGCAACATTTCACTGTGTAACTATTGTGATCCACAATTTTAATATTACCTACACAATTTCGCAATCAGCATTCTTACAGTCATTGCACTCATGACCCGTTGCAACACGTTCAGGACAGCGTTGCAGGCAGATGCGGCTGTCGATGTATTAGCAGTGTCTGTACTCATTAGCCTTGGACTCAGAACTTAAGGTAGGAGCACAGTCACGTCTTACCTCTTTGGCAAACTTGACTCGATCAACATTGGTCCTTTTTTGTGTCCAAGACGGAAGTACAAACACAAGACTATACCTTTTCACTAAATACACATTGGAGCTTAAAATGCATTATGTGATCAAAAATATCCGGATACCCTACAAACATACGTTTTTCATCTTAGGTGCATTGTGCTGCCACCTACTGCCTGGTACTCATTATCCGCGACCTCACTAGTCATTAGACATCGTGAAACAGCAAAATGGGACGCTCCGCGGAACGTGGTCAGGTGATTGGGTGTCACTTGTGTCAGAAGTCTGTACGCGAGATTCCCACACTCCTAAACATCCCTAGGTCCACTGTTTCTGATGTGATAGTGAAGTGGAAACGTGAAGGGACATGTACAGCACAAACGCGTACAGGCTGACCTCGTCTGTTGACTGACAGAGACTGCCGACATTTGAAGAGGGTCGTAAATAGTAATAGGCAGACATCTATCCAGACCATCGCACAGGAATTCCAAATTTCACCAGGATCCACTCTAAGTACTATGACAGTTAGGCGTGAGGTGAGAAACCTTGGATTCCATGGTCGAGTGGCTGCTCATAAGCCACGCATCACGCAGGAAAGTGCCAAACTACGCCTCGCTTGGTGTAAGGAGCGTCAACATTACACGATTGAACAGTGGCAAAATGTGTGGAGTGGCGAAACACGGTACATTATGTGGCGATCCGATGGCAGGGTGTGGGTATGGCGAATGCCCAGTTAACGTCATCTGCCAGCGTGTGTAGGGCCAACAGTGAAATTCGTAATTTTTCTTTTGGCAGAGCAATAAATAACAGTAACTTAATTCTTTCACACAACCTAAGGGAGGCAATTGAGCACCCTGCCCCTCCTAAGTGACGCCCCTGCGTATAGTGATTCACTGTTGGAGAAAGCTTTCTTTCGTTGCATGTGTGCAAATTTGTATTTGATAATTCATAAAACATTGTCACGTTAGATCAAAACTTTTTGGCAGTCACTAATAAGGTCTGTTAGGGCAGCTACGATATCGGTGTTCGGGGCACAATCACTGCACACGAAGCCACCTACTGAGGATCCTAAACTGCAAAGCGTAGCCGAGGCATATTTTTTTTAGAAGTAAAAGCGTGGAGCAGTTGCGGCCGACGATAGGTCTTAGTCGTAGGATCCGCGCAACTAACACTCGAATGATTCACGTTAACGAATATTCTTACCTTTTATTCTAGTGGTGGACTCGTTTAAATATTCCTCATACTCCAAGGTTTACCTTAGATATTCGAAACCACGATTTCGTAAGCAAAACTCTTCAATTTTGCTCAAAATTCAATTCTGTAGCAGAACCCAAGAAATCCGGAGTAATATAGAACTCAAGACAGAGTATAGCTTGGGTACAAGCAGGTATATAGAGACTAATAGGAATGAGATGGGTTCCCACAGAACCAGTGTCCAATATGTGGGGAAACAGAAGGTTTAGAACATATCGTGTTTGATTATAAAGGTACACAGCATTGGAGAAAGCAAGCTGTAAATGGGAAATGATTAAAACTGGACAGGAAAGTAGCCTTAAGCAAGATTTTTAACAAGGATAATAAAAAGGTAGGAGAGTACATGTTCAAAGTAAAAAAGAAATGGTTATGGACAATAGAAAGAGATGTGAATTAATTTAATAATGAGATGTTTTGGTATTACTACTACTATATTATTATTATTATTATTATTATTATTATTATTATTATTATTATTATTATTATTATTATTATTATTATTATTATAAACTTTTTGTTATAAAACGAAAGTAATATGGTTAGAATATGGCAAGATAACAGCTTGGGCTGATGTATAGCCATATTCTAAGGAAGATTGCTAGCATAAATAAATAAATAAGAAAAAAATATATAGAACTCAGACTTGAAAGAATGCCGTGGCATACCTGTACATGTCGATAATGCGTTTTAGTATGAATGGTAATTTTGAAATCATTGTTGGACATTATTGATGTTGCTTTACCCGGTACAAAGACTGTTGAACGGAAATGGAAATACGCATTGTCAAATAATTGAACGGATTTAGCAGAAATTGAAATACGCATTATCAAATAATCGGTTCCAAAATATTTATCTCTTTGGCGTGAACTTCTGGTAATCGCCCCCAGAGGTAGGTAAAATAGAGAACGAATTGTCGTTGGCACTGAAAAATAGGTTTCAGTCTGCAAGTAAGGCAATAGAAGTAAGAGGCCGTCGTTTGGTAGAATCTGTTTTGGGATTATAATATATTACATGAAGTCTGAGCACTCTACAGTAGGGTATACAACGTATAAAGGTAAAGAGATTAATTCGTAGTTAATTAAACTAATGCGTTTAAATGGCACCGATTAAATTGACGTAGGTCGCCATCTTTACTGTAGATATTTTCCTCAGTTTTATCCAAAATCATCGCGAACCCACGTTATAATTCTGGGAGTCTAAAGAGGGTAGGTGCTAACAGCTTAAACATATATTACAAATGAGAATGTAGGGTTTCCTCCCCCGCAATTTGAATAGGAAGTGAATATCATATATATTTGTGGAAACTTAATACATTAGCGATTCCCTAACGCATTTGTGTTTTTTCGCAAATGCTTCGGTACATTATGGTTAGCGGTTTTCACCAGTTTTAAGTAAATTCCAAAACGGTTTATGGTACTCTTAGTAGAAGCAGCGTCAGTTACCTTACTGCAGAGGTTAAACGCTTGTTCCACATATTTTGATTTCCACAAAATTGGATTAGTTTATGGTTGCCAAACATTTTAATTGCTCACTCCGTAAATTTCATTTAGTGGTTCGTCTACAAACGCGAATAAACAATATACTTTCCTACAGCAATTCGAGGCATTGAGCCTAATTTTGAATTTTTATTTTTAAGTAGAAATGCATTTAATGGAGATTATTAAGTTTACACAGCATTTACCTTTTTATCTGCCACTTAATATACTAAATGTGCAAAAATTCATTTAATTTAAACTGCTAAAAACGTACGTTGGGTGAGTGAAAATACTGCAGTATCGGATTATGGGCAAAATTAGTATACACATGCATACATTGCACCTATTTTAAATGTTTAATGCCATCATTACACATGATAAACAACAATGAACCTGGTGCTTTTTATGTATTGTATATTTTGTGATTTGTTCCACATTACTATTAGAAGTCCCATTGCATGCATCTCGCCCGTGGCATCATGGGGATGTTGGTTGTGTTGCCTTTCTGCTCCAACATTTGAAATCCCATCATAGCCGAAATTACTATTGGGGACCCTAAGCCGCAAGAGTAGCTGAGGGATTGGGGGCCCCTCAGTCTCAAAGTGTAGCCGAGGGAGGGTTTTTTTTTTTTTTAGAAGTAAAGGAGTGGAGCAGTTGCGGCCATGCGAAGCGACGGAGTAGCCGTAGGATCTGCATGTCTAAAACTTGAATGGTTCATGTCAGCACTTCCATTAAAATGTTGCCAGAAACCACTATATAGGAAAGGTCGCATAAAAGGGAGGGAGGTTGGGCAGGCCCATTAATTTTGCCACAGCAACATGTAACACATCAAAACGTTCCTTATAAAACACAGATTACTGTGGATATATTAAAACCTGATTTCGTAAGTAAAGCACTTCGATTAGCCCATAACCCAAATTGCAGTAGAACGAAAATGATATATGGAAGGTACAAGTAGTATTGTACTGCTGTGGTTTTGTTTGGTTTAGTTGGTATGCAGGTACTAGACAGGAGACTTCTGCTATTAAGTGAAATGTGCATAAACTTTGGGTGTTCGTAGTAACCACTGAGCTTGTGGGGGTGTGAGGTAGATCATACTGACCTGCTTACCAAATTTTGACGATATCTTGCGTTGTAACCAAATTATTGGTCTTGGATGCCACATGCTGCAAGCGGGATATCGTGGACTGTGGATAACTGAAATCCATAGTTCAAAATATTGCCATGAAATTTCATTTTCTCATTAGATTGTTCTCACTTAAAGCTACATGTTATTTAAAGAATAGTGTATGCACGTATTTGAGTTTTGTATTTTTATGCATTGTAAAAGTTGCCAAATAGGTTGAGAAATGAGCATACTGGTGCACAGGACTTCATTTAGGGAAATAGACACAAATTCCGGGAATTGTTTTAATGATTTCCTAGAACAGTTCCTGATATTTCTGTTTTGAAAAAGGTTGCAGCATTAAAGCGTATGAGAGAAGGTGAAATGATAAATATAAGCGTAATGCTCTCTTCATAAATCCCAGGTTTACTCTTATCGGGCATTTATATCCATGGAAGTTTTGGAGATATTGTAGAAAATACTTGTGTAGATGTTTTAAAAGGTAATTTAATAAATCATTTAGGAATTGTCAATTACAGTTTATATTTGGCAAAAATGAGACAGTTGAAACTGACACAGCTTAGTTACTTTTTGCTTCTGTATAAGAGAAACCCCTGGAAAAAACTTTATACAAGCAACTTGCCCAAGTGATAGAACTCTATCCTTCCGGGTTTTAACCCAGGTATTCTACCTCCACAAATCTAACCTTGCTATGCCTCTACTTCTGTTTGGCAGGAATGTGTATCCAAAGTGATCAGGAAGTTAATGAACTTTAGCAGCATTTCTGTGATACTCAGCCTTATGTTAGTTTGCTTTGCTTAAAAGGCTACATATGTTCCAATCCTTGGCAAATCTGCTCTTAGTTCTCTTTGCTACACGGCTTTCCTTCTAAAAAACATCCCTCGGCTACGCTTTGAGGCTGAGGGCCCTCAATCTCTCTGCTACGCCTTGAGGCTGAGTATCTTACTGGCTTTGGCGGCATTAAATATTCGTCTGTTGGACATATAACACATTTTCCTGGACAAGGAAGAGAACTAAGAGCAGATTGTCGCAATCCTTTACTGCTATTCATTATGATCAAAGATGTTTATTGCCCAATTTCTTACTACCTGATACCTCATAAGTGCTAGGGAAGTTCTAATACATATACTTGTAGAATTTATTTAATCTGATATTTACTTATGAGAAGTAATTCTCCTTCAATCCTGCAAAGATATGCCCTACGTCAGTTATTCCGGTGCCATCACCCAAGCAACTTTGAGCTCTCAAGTGTTAAATACTTGAAATTATGTGCAATTTGTTCAATTAACTTGTGAGAACTGAAATAGCATTAAGCACTTATTTTGTGTTAGCTTAAAACATTTTACTTTCTCACTAGTGCTTACCTGTAGTGAATAGAAGTATGGTATTCCACTCAAGAATTTGATAGATTTCACTGGGAGTTGATGCTTTTAGATTCCTTCAGTATACAAAAGCATTTTTAGAAGGGTCCATGTCTGAACAACATAACTCAAAAAATCTGATGTGCTACACTCACATGACTTTCTCTACTCTTGTACAAACTATTTTTACAAACGTTTATTCTCCATATGCTTCATGTTAATTGAGATATCGAGATGTCAATCTTATTGCTAATTTTATTTTAGATGCAAGGGGAATATGGTAGGTTATAAGCGATAGTCAAATCTTTTAAGCATTGGTTGCTAAGTGGCGCATTCCAATCTCTTTGCATGTCCAGGACATAAAAAAAATGAATAACGAATTTGAGAAAAAGTATAAGTATTGGAAAATATAAGGGAATAACAAGCAATATCTCGAAAATGGTTCACTCTACAAAAAAAGTATACGACATAAATTGTGTATTTTAACACGATCTACATTTTTTGTGCAGTAAAATTTTGTCTATCTCTTATGGGTTACCAGTTATGCAAAAGTTGTTCACAATGAATACTTTTGGAGATTTGTCATGAAAATATCTTAAACATAATGATATTTTAATCAAAATCGTTTGAGCCATTTTTGAGAAAATTAAAATTTTCGAAAAATGTTCCATGTAAAGGGTAGTCTGGGGTGGGGGGATTTTCTTGAAAACCTTCGTGTCGCATCTCTGGAAGATACTGAACCTAAATACCAAGTTTGGTGTTTATCCGACTGTTCGTTCCTGAGTTATGCTGTTCACAGACACACATACGGACATGTTTCCAAAAATGCTTTTTTGGATTCAGGGGGTCTCAAAACATGTATTTCCGGTGAAATCTCGGTATTGAATTTTTGAGTGGAATACAATACTTCCCCTACTTACTATACGTAGTAGAGAAAGTAAAAATGAAAAGTTTGTTAGTATGTATAGGTTGAGCATCTTCCAGGAATGCGATATGAAGATTTGTAAGAAAATCCCACCCCCACCTCGAATTGCTCTTTAAATGGAATTTTTGTTTTAATTTAAAAATGGTTCTAATTTTGATTAAGATATCATATGTCTAATTTATTTAAATGGCAAATAAAATGTATATATTGAATTTTCTGGGAATAGTCTGTGAAGTAATTTTCATTCAGAATGAGTTGTTTAACGGTAAACTGCAAGTGATGGATAAAGTGTTTCTACACAAAAACTGTAAATCTCACTAAAACATGCATTTAAGTCAAACAAGTCTTGTGGCATTAACCATTTCTGAGAAATTCTTTGTTATTGGTTTGAACTTTAACCACTTAAATTGTTGTTCAATGGCACTGGGGATTAATTGATTTGAATCATTTTCCCTCTGGCTTCCCAATATGAAGTCTGTAAGTCATCACTTTTAAGGCCTTTGCATTTGGCGAGATGTTGTTTGTTCAGGATGACATCTTCACAGAGAGTGCACTTGGGTGTAGGTAGGCATCCTATCTTGTAGAGGTGTTCTATGAGACAATATCAACTATCTTTAATATTCTTATAATCTTCATCTTTTTCGTCAAGTCTCTGCTGTCTCTTGAAATGTTGTTTAATGTTATTTAATTGTTTATTTCTATTTGTCCTACAGGTTTTATTTGTTGTATTGCACCTTTCTTTACTAATTGATCCGCATGTTCATTGCCAAAAGTCCAACATGGACTGGGATCTGGGAACTGATATGATTTCTAGTTTCAACTAAAGCGACTTAAATTGTTTCAGGTGATAAATTGCAGATCATTTTTTCTCGTGGACATACAAGTAGCATGAAATTTCAAAGCCATCACATAGCGATTAGCTTTTTAAAAATCTTGACTATTGCTTTAGCCTATTGCATTCTTATATCTGCAACGAAATGCACAATGAAAGTTTGCCGATTAACCAGAAGTAGACAAAAGAATAAGCTTTTGTAAGAAGTTTGTAAAAGAGTCATTGTGTAAGATGCATTGCAGATGCTTAGTTCTGGGAAAGCTTAAGAAATTACAATGAATATTTAAAAATGGCTAATGATACACAAATAGTTAATTTGGTATAAATTGTATATTTCAATGAACTCTGCAGTTACATATGTTTTACTCCTCTCTTCTGGTTTACTAGTTATACAGATTACGGTTGTTGAGAAGTTACCTTGTGATTGACATTTCTGCTGCCATGCAGCCGTCTCAGTATGCTGTTGCCATGTTTACTCCTGTCCGTCTGCAGCGGCTGCACTCCCAGATCATCTTCCTGTTCCACTTCACTAACGATATCTATTTCATTACATTCACTTTCACTGGAATGGCTGGTGTTAAGTGAATAATCACATGTTCCACTGCTGTTTCTAAAGTGCCTTCTTTCCACATTTTCTATCACACCTTTCGTATGTTTAACTACTTTTTCCCCCATTTCTCACTTGTCACCTCTCTATTTCTTTCAAAATTAGGTCCTGTACTTCACTAAGCATGAAAGTCTTATTTCGCTAATGTAAGCCTTTACCTGTACCCATATTAGTTCTATGGGTTTAAAATGGCAATGGTATGAATGCAGGCGAATTACACGATGGCTGTTCTTCTTGGTAAGCTCATCTACAGTGTATTTTGGGAATTGAAGTTTATGGAGATTGGCCAATTCCATTTTCTTCAATTGCTCCAATTCCTTCCAGCCAGTTTCTGCAGGCACTTGTACAGTTCTTCTTTGCAACGTTATCATAGGAGCCTTATCACTCCCAAATGATATGGTGCATTATCCATAACAATTACAGAAGAGCTGGTTAAATTGGCTTGCAGCTGGTCCTCAAACCACTTTCTAAATAGACTTTCATCCATTTCTTTATGGTAGTTTACTGTTTTCCTGCATTGAACAGCAGTAGAGCATTTGGAACAAACCTAGCTCAACTACCAGCATGAGTGGTGAGAAGTCTGCCTCCTTTACCCAGCTTTTTGGCACTGACCCTGCAGCAGTGTCATCCGTCCATCCCTTTGTGCAAGAGTGGCCTGTATTAACCCATGTTACATAAAGTTGACGATCCTCTTTATACTTCTTAAAAATCTACATTTGTACGCCACAATGTCTGCACATTCCATTAGAAATTTTCCTAAACAAAAAGGATGAACCACCAAAGAGATCGAAGTCTTTAAGATAAGTTAATAATTTTTTAATATTTGAGCATTCCTTTCTTGTAGTAGTCATAAAAATGCAACATATAGCTTCCTTTTGAAAGGCGTATAACTGGTCACACGTTTATCAAACTTCCTTTTTTTTTTTTCTCTCTCAGGAGTTGTAAGTAGTGCTGCAGGGCCATATTCCTCTGTGCTTTAGACTTTCTTTACATGTATTTATAATAGTATTTTTTTGCAAATTTAATGCTGCAGTGGTTTTCTCAAGAACCTGCTTGGAATCAGAGGGCCACTATTATTGCTTTATTTTTTCAAAATATTCTCTAACGGGGCATACAAGTTAACTAGTTTGGCTTCTGATAGTTACACCTTTCCCTAACACATGTGTGCTTTGTGTTGACCATGTTGGTAAGACATTTTAAAATCAACAGTGCCACCGTAGTTCTAGGAATGAATTGTTAATAGTCAACTGTTCCTAGGATGAGAATAAGACTAATCTGCAAGATAGAAAGACAGTAAAGTTGTAAATATAACACTTAGAATTATTAAATCCTCACAGAATCACTGTATATGTGTATAACACTGCCAAATGAAATGCTTGCAAACAAATAATCAGATGTGAAAATGCGTATAAATTTCCACTGAACCTGTAGCTGTTGCAACCTTGACGTCAAGCTACTGATAGTGCATTCTTATTACTTGGTCTGCTACCTGATGAGCCCTTGCCTGCTGTTACTGCGAAAGTGTCGATTACAAGGTAATTTCTCACCAACTGTACTTCACAATGAAGACTATTCAATAAAAATTCAAGATAAATGTTTTCTTAGTTGGGTATTATCTTTCATGTGGTATTTAATCAAAATTAAGTAAATTTTGAGAAAATGAAAAAATAATGAAAATTGTTTCATGTCTGACGTTGTTTGGGGTGGATTTTCTTGCAAATCTTCACCTTACATGTTTATACAGTCTTTTGGCTAAATTGCCTTTCTTGGGCCTGCCTAGAAAATGAAGTAAGAAATCATGGAAAGAATTACCTAGTAGAATTAGATGTGATCTCACCAACACTAGGTGCCCACCTACCATTCCATTTTAGGTGTTTTACTTTTATGGGAAATTAGGAAAATTGCGATATGAACACAACAAACATAGCCATCTTCCCGCTAAAACAGACGCTGAATGGGAAGTGCCAACCTAAATAAGAAGTGAAATCTGCAAAGTAAGGAATTTCTGCAAACGTGAATCATTCAAGTTTTAGATGCGCAGATCCCTCGGCTATGCCCTGTCGTCGCTTCGTGGTTGCGGCCTCTTAACTGCTAGACTCCTCTTCTAAAAAAATATCCCTCGGCTACGCTTTGAGACTGAGGGCCCTCAAATCCCTCAGCTATGCCTTGAGGCTGAGTATCTTACCAGCTTTGGTGGCATTAGTTATTCATATGTTGCCAGCATTACATTAGAGCTAGAGAATGACATACAGTAACATCTGTTGGACATATAAGACATCACTTGCATTGGTAATGCAGGCCAAAGAAAGGCAATTTACCCAGTCTTCTTCCCCCCCCCCCCCCCCCCAAGGCTTAGACCTTTGAGTCCTTTCCACTTGCATGGAATTGATCTTGCCTTATATTTACTGACCTTCCTAGTGACATTTCTGATGGAGTATAATTCATGGCTGTTCTTGCTTACATGTAGTTGGCATCCTGTTGCATTGTTCCTTCCAGTTATGCTGGTATTCTCTATTAAGTTGTAATACTTTCCTGATATCTTAGTTTCTTCTTTTGTTAAAACTGTATAACCAGCAACACATCTAAGGAACTTTATTTCTGCGGCTGAAATCCAAGATTTACAGCCCCACACGAGTCAAAATTGCCATCACTTTGTAACATTTTAACAAGGTTTCTTCTTTGCTTTCCTTCCTGGTTTTTACATATTGTTTCACAGAAATAGCTAAATTTAATTTTTCTTCAATTTCAAATCTTTCCCCTTATGTTAAGTAGCCTAAATATTCTAAAATGCTAACTTGTTCCACTATTTTGTCTAAAAACCAGCTTCACTCTTATTGGCTGAGATCTAACAAATGCCATTTGTTTTCCGTCAAATATTTTCTTATTAAAATTTAAAACAATTTGATTCAATTAAAACCTGTTTTTACAACTGTGTATGTCGTACAATTTACATCATTTATTTTAAAATCAATTGGTATTTCATTCAGCCATATTCTTAAGACTTCATGTACAAATTAAACAGGGTCGTGATAAAGGGCCATGTGAAGCTCTCATTTATTTTTGATTCGAGATGTCTTTATTTCTGTTGTATTGTTTACATAGACTCTATATTCTTATTAGCAATCGGGATGGTATTCCTTTATTTTCTAATATTTGCCACAAATATTTCTATCTACTGTTATCAAAAGCTTTTTCATAGTCAATAACTGCAAAAAAGGGTAAATTGAACTTTCCCCTTTCCAATCAATTGGGATATGTTAAACATTCTGTACAAGATCTACTTCCATTATTGGTCGCAGTATATTATTAATACATTGGTTAAACAGTGTCTCAGGTATGAAATTTGGTATTACAGCTTTCGGTTTTGAGTTACACTATTCTTAAAACACACACTTTTTTCCCTTCTTAGTTCAAGACGTGCAATTCCACCGAAATCTTGAAACCAAACCTTGGGTATGAATACAATACTTCCTTGACCTACTATAGGCCGCTGGTAAAGTAATGAATTTGTTTCATTGGAAATCAATAGGATTCCTGTAATTGTAATTTCTCCACAGCAAACATGCCCAATTCCTTAGAGGTAGTGACACTATTCATGCTTTCAGGGATTTGTAGCTGAAACTCAAGTGTTACAGAAGCTATAAAACTCTGAAAACACGGTGTTATTACACTTGTATGGTGAAGCTGCTATGATGGAATTTTAGTTTTTCTAAAGTTTCTAATATTGTTGTTTTCATGTTGACTTTATCCACATCTTTATCGAGAGAAGTAATTATATCTGACACATTACTGATAATACGTAATTCCATTGTTCGGTACATGGTAGATATTTGGTTGTGTTGCTGCATTTGCGTTGAGTGGCTGTGTAGCAGAAAAGTTACCAAAATATCTCCTATTGCAAGATTAAAAGTTCTTGTACCGTATAAACTGTTAAAACTTTATTCATGTGTGAAACAGCGTGATTGCAGTTTGTAGGATACTCTAACCTCTGTCATTTCATTAATAGCTACCACACTGTAACCTTTGATAGCCAGAATTGTTCTTCAAATTTCCTGTCCCCATACTCGAGAGGGTGGCTTCTTTCTATAATGATCCAGATTTTACTATCCCAATTTAAGTGAACTAGGTACATTATCTTGTCTTCAATACCTTCAAGAAAATCACTTTGTCCAACTTGACCGCAATCAATGGAATTGATCAGTTCAGCATCTGACTGTCTAAGTTGACCATAATCAATTACCATGTTTAACTTTGGTTATTGTTGATGCACCAAAAAAATTGCGTTGAAGGTGGTCAAATGTCGAATTGACTGTGATCAAACTGATGGAGAATGGTGCACATTGCCATTACTGACTTCATTGTTTGGTAATTTAACAGAAGTCTGTTAAATGTGGAAAACATGTCAAGTGATTATTTACGAGTATTACATCAAAGGATTTGTCTTCTCTGGTCACTAATGGGGAGAAGCCAGACTTTTAGAAATAGAGCACAAGGTGCTTTAAGGATACATAACAAACCACTTTTAAGGGAAGGAGGATTTGCAGTGCGTCAGGATTACATCTGAAACTTAAACATTCTTTAAGAATTATGGAATGAATTGCTTAGGTGTTCCAACATACTGCCTGCTAAAATGTTAAAATATGTTTATAGCACAGAGTTCAACAGCATTCCACATCCATGCATTGCTTACTGACAGCCAGTTTTCCTAGTATTAGCCCTGGACCACAGCTTTATTTTTGAAAATTACTTGTTAATGTAACCATTTAGAACAAATTGTACAGCCTAAGACAAAATAAATCAGCTACAGCAAGAGAGAGAGTTCGATTTGGAAAACATTGTAATCATTTGTTGATGCTGCATTCACAATACACAATTTAATACCACCCCTGCATTCATTTCAAAGCTATGCAATAAGTAGAAAGATGCCTCAGTTTAGTTGTATGCATGGTAGCTGAGTGGTGAAATGCATGTGTCTTGTAATTGAAACAACCTGGTTACGAATACTTTGTTTTTTTTTTATTAAATTTTAATTTCTTAAATATATGGCCATGCTGTATGTTTTCTGTGCATAAGATACCATATTAGTAAGGATTTTAAAGTGAAACACTAAACCAAATATGTAATTGACTTGATATTGGATGTGCAAACTATCTCATTCTGCAATTATGATCCTGGTATGATTATGCACGTGCAACTCATAGATTTGGAGTTCTGCATGATGTGTTAGCAATCATATTTACTATTGAGATGATTGAGCGCACACATAAAGACGAAGCTACAATGAGATCTCTCTTTATGGTAGTGAATGTTGCTGGATACTATGTGTGTCAGGCTGATGTCCCTATATCTACAGCTATGAGGTGGGTGCAATTATATAGGGAAGGGATTGCTCGTCGTTGGCCTTGTTGGGGTTGAAAACATTTGTCCACTCCTCAGCAGAATACTGCACTTCTAGAAGAGGCAGACAGTAATCCCTTCCTGCATGTGTGTACACTTAGAAATATTAATTTTCCTTTGAACTGCACAGCCTTTCATTTGACTACAGCAAGGCTCTTTGCTCGATTGTCAGCATCTTACAGACGATCACAGATTGTTGCCTCTCATTTGTAGAAGAAAAGTCAGCCATAACTGGAATAGGGTTATATTCACAGACACCATGACATTTTCATCTACAAATGGGGGTAAAGCAATTGTCTACAGCCCCAAGGGTGGTTAAGCGTTAAGATGAAAATTACATGGCACAAATGGATCACCAAGGTTGTGTATCTGTATCATGTTGGGGTTATATTTCACGAAATGGTCTAGGTGTTTTGTGGCAGTTTGATGGTACATTAAATAGCCACCAGTATAAAGACATTCTCGAAAACATGATGGTTCCTTCTGTAAGGACTAGATATCCCGATAGAATGATTGAATTCCAGCAGTATAACCCCCTGTCCACACCATTCAGCAGGTTTCAAACTGGTTCTTGCAAAGGAAGATATCACAGTGATTGATTGGCCTCATTGTTCACCAGATTTTTTTGTCTTCCGTGGTTACCATGCTAGCCTCTATTTTCTGAGGTCGCATGGTCAAACCCAGCGTAGGGGATGGATTTTTTCGGACATAAATGTCCTTAGCATGGCTTCCTTTGGAAGGGACGTAAAGGCGGTGATTGTGCGTTGTAGATGTATGGCAAGTAAAAGAACCAGAAGCCTGATAAAGAGGCCTCTGAGCAAAATTACCAGTCTTTCACGCCCAATATAGAATCGAATGCTAAGGACCACAGCAGTTAAAGAGCAGTCATAAATAAAACTTAATTTAATTTTTCACCAGATTTGAATCCTATTGAAAATGTGCGGGCAGAGGTGAAGAAAGCTTTGGAGTTAAATTGGCCTGCAAGATGACAAGAGGTTTTGTGGGATCAAATAGTGTATGCTTGGAAGGAAATATCCTCTTTGAAAATTTGACTAGGCATTTGATATCTATCGTTCATGTGCTGTAGAATGAGAACATAATAGAAGCAGAGGGTTTACACAGTTAATTTGTTTTTTATTTGCTTTTTCATTTAGCAATATAATGTTCTAATCTCGTATTCCGTTTGAAAAGGGAAAGGAGTGTGTCTCAGTTTTAATGTATGAGAAAAAGAATGCAGAGATATACCACCAGCAGTGATTAAAAATGTTCAACAATTCATGCTTCGACTTAATAACCACTGCATAATAAACCTTGTATTTTTCTGCAAAAAAAAAATATATATATATGGTTGGGATACGAATCTTCTCGTAATCGCTTGACTGTCAGCGCACATTCAGTAGCTGGGACTCATATGAAAAGTGACAGAACGAAGCCAAAGGCATGTATTCCGAGACATCATTGTGAACTGGCCGCAGAAACGAATTGGACTTCTACAAATATATGCTTATTTTGTGTTTAGAGTGTATGTTCTGGGCCTTCTACTCCATTTGCATTTTCATATTTTCCACTTTTGAGTGCCATAATACTGTTTAAATACACTGTTGTAATGCCTTTGACTAATTTTGAAGCAGGTTTCCCTTAAGCACCTCAGCATAAGGCTTTTTTTTGCACTTCCTGTTTTGTAATCTAAGGATCAGTATCAATGTTTATAGTCAGTTTTATTTGTCACTAGATTAGCTCCTGTTTTTAGTTGTGTGACGACTCCAAGAATGTGGTATTTCTTCTGTCTGTAGCTTTGCATTCTAGTAAGATTCTGTTTAGATACAGCACCACTATTTTTCTGAAATTTCTATGTCCAGTAATGTAACTCATAACTGTAAGTGAAGGCTTATTTAGCCTAATTAGGGAGTTACTTATTTGCCTGTAGAGCTTATTTGTGGGAATTATTTTCCAATTCTTTCTGAACTCAATGTTTTACTGTGTTTTTTTGCTTATAAATTGCTTATTCTGCAGACAGGCTATGGTCTTACAAAGGAGAGTGATAATCTTTTGTTTGCTAGGGCATCAGCTTTTTCATTTACTGCAATACGTATGTGTCCAGGTACCCACTGCAATTCTACGGTGTTACGGCAGAAGAGATCATTCAACCTAGTATAGTTATACATACTTGAGCAGGTTAGGAGTGATTTTAAAATTCTACCCATGAGCTCATTTACTTGTGGAATGGCAGGAGGAGGTATCTTGTAATCAAAAAGAAAAAAGTTTCGGCATGCTCTTCTAATGGCCAGTTTCACAGTTTAACCTTAAGCCGAAGCTTTGATAACACTAGGTTACAAATGATAACTTTCTCTACTACGTATAGTAAGTAGGAGTATTGCATTCCACCCAAAAATTCGATACCAAGATTTCACTGGAAATACATGTTTTGAGGCCCCCTGAATCCAAAAAAAAGTATTTTTGGAAGCATGTCCATGTGAGTGTCTACACAAAAAATGTAAATTGCGACGGTAATTTCATGTTTACGTAATATGTTTTTACGTAAATTATTAGAACTTGAAGATCTTCTGTTGTGTTGCTTTTGTTTTGTTTAGTTACATAATTTTAACTGCCCCACGTATGGGAGCCAATTTGCGATGGTTTTATTAATGTTATTTATTTAACATTTTTGTAGCCCCACGTTGTGGTAGCCAATTTGTAACGGTATTACTTACAAATGTTTGTTTACATCATGTGTTGAAGCCATCTTGTGACGTCATTCATTTCTTCGGTTTGTAGCTCCATCTAGTGTTAGCAATTTGTGGTAGTATTAGTGTTTGAAAGAATTTTAAGTTTTGTATACTGTCCTCCGGCTAGCTATTATTTCAGTCGAACATGTCTCTTGATCAGGGTTGTGTAAACGGAAAGGAATCTTTTATCCAAATATAACACTGATGAAGAAATTTGTTTTACACATTTATTGTCAAACACGTTAACTATCACATTTATACATTGATCTTAACACTCGCCAAAATGAAACTGTTTTAATAACTTCATTACTAATCACTCTTAATTCGCGTACTTCAACTTTGTGTATAATTAACTTTATAATACTTTAGATTTTCGTAACTTGTGAATCTATAGCCGACGTATCTCATACAAATATTTTGACGAACTGACGAACTGAAGACGACGTGTAGTGCACAAAGAATTTTGATGAACTGAGCGACTGAAGGCGACATGTAATGTATTGAGATTTTCGATGAACTGCCCGCGATCTACCTCTGACTTGGCTTATTTATACTCCATCCAGATACGCCTAAAGATTATAACTGAACTGCAATTGGCTAATAAAACGCGCCAACATTAGCGTCTATTTTAATATCCAATTAAAATTATGAATACATATGCTTTAGGGAGGAAACATTCCAGAAGTTTCTACCGAAAACGCGCCAACATTACGTAACTTCCTCATTTCCAATAATGATAAACAGCTCACCCCCCTCTCTGCGTTATTGCGCGCTATTATTGACAGTTTCAGTAAGGCCGTATAAACTTATTTCCAAATAATAATTACAATTAATAAACATCTGAAATCAATGTCACATAAAAATGCATATTCATATTACAATCATTATTTACATTTAAGTAATCAAAATTGCATTAAAATACACAATTTGGGAATTCGTTATTCTTTTTTTTTTTCTTTCTTTCTTTCTTTCTTTCTTTTTCTTTTCTTTTCTTTTTTGACCTGGTAATGCAAAGAGAATGGAATACTCCACATAGCAACCAGCTCTTAAAATATTTGACTATCGCTTAAAGCCTACCAATTCCCCTTGCATCTACAAGAAAATTAGTAATAAGATTAACATCTCGATTAACATGAAGCATATGGACAATAAGCATTTGTAAAAATAGTTTGTACAAGAGTAGAGAAAGTCATGTGAGTGTAACACATCAGATTTTCTGCAGTACAATTAAAACCAGGTGACTTTTACTCATATCGGTGTGCAGAATTAAAAAATGCATTCAATTTTTCTGTAGCACATCCCGTTTTGACAATTTGACAATGTTCAATTAAAATATAATTGTAAAATTTGCAAAAATATTACATGTATACAACTTTTAAAGAAGAATAACATGAAAGCGTACATGAATTTGAGAATGTACGCTATCTTGTGTACTCATTTTTCTTTTTCATGGAACTTCAGTGTACCTGATTTTTTACTTTCTCTACTACGTATAGTAAGTGGGGGAATATTATATTCCACCCAAAAATTTGATACCGAGATTTCACCGGAAATATATTTTTTGAGACCCACTGAATCCAAAAAAAAGCATTTTTGGGAACGTGTGTGTGCGTGCGTGTGTGTGAAAATAGCATAACCCAGAAACGAACAGTCGGATAAACACCAAACTTGGTATTTAGGTTCAGTATCTTCCAGAGATGGGACACGAAGGTTTTCAAGAAAATACCCACACCCCGATTACCCTTTACATGGAACATTTTTCGAAAATTTTAATTTTCTCAAAAATGCCTAACGATTTTGATTAAAATACCAAATGTTTAAGATATTTTCATGACAAATAAAATGTATATCTTGAATTTTCTGGGAATGTCTCCAAAAGTATTCTTCATTGTGAACAACTTTTGGTAAACTGGTAAACCATAAGAGAGAGACAAAATTTTACTACACAAAAAATGTAGACTGCGTTAAAATACACAATTTATGTCCTATACATTTTAGTTGAGTGAACCGTTTTCGAGATATTGCTTGTTATTCCCTTAAATTTTTCAATACTTTTCTCAAATGGGAATTCGTTATTCATTTTTTTGTCTTGGATATGCAAAGAGTATTAATCTGTGGGCAAAGGGAATGGTGCTGCACCTAGCAACCAGCTATTAAGAGATATGCATGTGCTTAAAGGCTACTGTATTTCTATATTGCCCTTGTAAATATATATTCCCCTTACATCTACAAGAAACTTAGCAATAAGATAGAGTCTGCAAATGTTTATCTGGAATAACATGAAGTAGATGGAGAATAAGCGTTTGTAAAAATAGTTTGTACAAGAGTAGAGAAAGTCATGTGAGTGTAACACATCAGATTTTTTTCAAGTGTTCTCTGGTAGGTTCATTGTGTGCAAGGCACCAATAATCGGCCATCATGTGTACAACCCAACGTCCCTGATAACGTCGTTCAGCATCTTTAAAGCCCTGGTGAAATTTTAGCTTGCTCTTCACCTACAGCTCCTAAATTCGACGGGAAGTAGTCAAGATGTGACTTGAGCAAATGAAGCTTCTAACTCATATTACAGCCGAGCAGTCTGAAATTTTCCAGCATATTTCTGACAATTTCTTTGCATTGAGGGTCTTTCACAATGTCCAGAAATTTCTTAACAACCCCTCTGAATCCATTCCAGGCATGTTTTTCAATTTCATTCACAGAGCTGGACCTTTATCTGTGGTCCATCAAATACTCCCTCTCTGATTTTAGCCTGTGACAGTGATGGAAACTTTGTGCATAAGTACGGGAAGCAAGGGCAACTTTTGTCAAGTGCTTTCACAGATTGTTTCATCATGCCAAGTTTTGTGTGCGATGGAGGGAGATAAGTTTTTTGACAATCAACAAGAGGCACATTAGTAACACTTTTTATCCAGGTTCCAATTGCTGCCTCTCAGGCCATTGGTCAGTTCCAAATATTGTCCCTCACCCTGCTGTCACATTTGCAAAGAAAACAAGGAAGTTTTGTTGAATCCTCCCTATTGTCCTGATAACAGACCAGTGATCAAGTCACCAAATATTTGCCACTCCGTCGCGGTACTTAATTTTCTCAAGAACATTCTTCAGGGTTTCATGAGACACTCTTAGGTTTGTAGAATGTACAAACTTGTTGCCATTATGAAGTAAGACTTTGTTTGGAAGTATCCGTAAAAAGATGCCAGTTATTGGGCTCATATGCTTCCCTGCTCAATTTGTTCTTCTGCACAGTACTTGTGGAACTGTTTCACGATTGCTATACCACGTAAATGTAACGCCAGGTGATAACAAATTCTTCTCCTGTAGTCTTGAGCCCAGTAATTCACTCACTAAATCATTTAAGTCAAATTGATTGAATTGTGGTGAATTGTCAAATTCTTCTGGATCAGAAACCGACTCATTGTCGGAAGTCATGGAGCTGCTTTGAGATTCACTAAAATTGAGGTCTGCTGAAGGCATAGGTATGTGTAGTTCTGCTTCATGAGGAATAGGCCGTGTAGCCAAGTTCAGATTTGGATATTTAATTCCTGCCTTTTTTTTGTGTGTGGGAGGGGTAGCCAGCAAGTTGACACATGCAAGAGTAACAATCATCATGGTGATTCTGCTGCTTTCTCCACATCATTGGTTTGGCAAATGGTGTTGTCTTCTATTTTCCTTCATACCAATAATGCAATCCTTCAGCACAACTGTTACATGCAATATGAGGTGCAAACTATTTATTCTGATCACCAATTTCCTCTTTGAAATATGAGTAATATAATTTCTTCATTTGAGTCTCTCTTATATACCTTCCCGTCAAACACTAACACCCACAAATGTAACCAAACTTCTGAGAACTTTGTAGACACTGTCTCCCGTGTAATCCTGATGTAGAAGCCACACATACAGAAGATGAAATTGCGTATTAACACAAGTTTTCAGCTCAACTGAAGTCGAGAGCCATGATAGCTGTAAAGTTAAACATAAATGCCTCACAAGAAGACAGACCTGACCTTTTAAGTGCTGGGAATATAAACATAAACATCTGGGGGGATAAGGGAGGACAGAAGTGAGCGATTAGGAAGAAAACCAACAACAGATTTAGAATAACATAATGAAATGCAGCAGTAAGCTGAATGAATTTAGCACCATAGACATATATGCACATATAAAAAGCAGCCAAAAGTGGTCTTCATTTTTTAAATCAGAACGCTGATTTCCATTGAAGTCACATTTTTCTTTATACAGCAGAATCAGTGTTGACCAGTGTAGCTATAGATGCCACTATAGAAAGGTTTAAGCTTTGCGAGTTTCACATAAGGGCAACCATGTTCGGTTTTACTGAGCTGAACAACTCCCACAGAACTGAAAGCTTGCACATGCAGTGAATTATTGTAATAAGCATTTGTAGTTTATCCAGCAACTTGACAAATTACTACGGAGTAAGAAAAACCAAATATGGGGTAAAATTGCAATACAAAGAATGGATTAGAATGGTGTGAAGCAATTGAACTATTAAAGCAATTGTTAAAGTGTAAAGCAGCACAT
The DNA here is from genome assembly GCA_030765065.1 of Deroplatys truncata. NCBI lineage: Eukaryota > Metazoa > Arthropoda > Insecta > Mantodea > Mantidae > Deroplatys > Deroplatys truncata. The sequence continues at coordinate 171,588,690 of CM060985.1, forward strand.
TTCAAATGTGATAGCAATGAGTGCGACAAAGTATATGATAAAGACTATAAGTATAAATTTAAGCTTTCCTTACCAGTTGATTTTGTTTAATTTTATAAATTGTTTACCTCATTGTTAAATTTTTATTTAAAATTTGTCATAGAATTCTGTCATTCCATACATGAAAATAGTTTGGACACATTCTAAACATTCAAGGTTGTCTTCTGTTGTGAATATGGATTAAAATAATTTGCTTTTGTCACTCTCATCTTGGGATAACAATGTGACGCTGTAGCTTAAATCACAATTCAGTAGAGTGTAAAGCTAAGCCACATACGTAGGGTCACTCTAAAAGTTTTGAGAATATATGCAATAAAATATATGCAATGTTGAATGCCATTCTTCTTTGGAGAGAATGCAAATACATTTTTCTTAAGCAGCTACTACGGCTTTAGGTGTCTCAAATTTTTTCTTTCATTTTGGGGAAGGAAAAATTGCATGGGGCCAGATCTTGACTGTAGGGAGGATGGGACAAATATGACTCCTGCAGAATTTGGATTGTTTCTTGTGTAGTATGGGTCATTGTCATGGTGCAACAAAATTCCATGCAGACCAGTCTTAGGACACTTTCTCAGTTCATTGAAGACTTGTGTTGTACCATCTGGCAGTAAGTCTTATGCCCCTCAAACGGAATCGTCTCAATGTGGTCACTTGCTGAGTAGAAGGAACAGATCATCTTCTTGCCAACACTTCTCGTTCTCTTCACTTTTGTTGGGGGCATCTTCTCCTGGGAAGACCCAGAACGATGACTGTCAATTAGTTTCTGGATCATACTGGTAGATCCAGCTTTTGCCACCTGTTACAATGTTAAATATGTTTTTGGATCTTCCTCCATTGAATGTTTCAATCATTTCCTGGCATCATTGCACACGTGCTTGTTTCTGCTCGTTTGTGAGGTGGTGGGGGATCCAGCAGCTGCAGAGCTTCCTGATGTCAAGTTTTTCTTTCAGGATTTTCACTGCTGCCGATCCAATATTTAGGGCTTCTTGAATGACCATATATGCAACATGCGCTCTGCTTTCACCACATTTTCATACATTGTTGCTGTAACCAGCCGTCCTGCTCGGTCTTCATCTTTGAGGGAATCCGTTCCTCTTATAAACTCTGCATACCATAGATAAATGATGGATTGCGAAGGGCAAAGATGCACGATGCAGTCTTTCAGGGCATTCTCTCTCCCTTAACTCAGCTTTAAGATCATAGAAAATCGTGGCATGGAAATGCTCTTGCTTGATCCATCCTGGTGTAGCAACACCTGCTATACCTACACACGTGGTGCTGACGATGCACATTGTTGGAGCGTGCCCAACCTTGCACAAGTTGCTATCTGATGTTAGTAAAAGCTGGTTTGGCTTACTAGTACTCATTGTTTCCTATTCTCAAAACCTTCAGTGACCCTCATATAAGCTCAGCTTATTGCTTGCACTGCACTTAAACTCCACTGTAGCTTAGGCCGGGTTTGAAGCTTAAATGTGAAATTGGTGCTTAGTCCACTTGCATGATGTGTAATTTTGAAAAGTGAAACCTGAGAGTTCATTGTTGAACCAGAAGCTTCAATACTTGTGTGTTAAAGATGTTATTTTATTTTCAGGGAGATTTCTTGTACATTTAAGAAATACCCATCAGGGAGAGTGCCATAACTATCGGGAGGAATACTGGTGCCCACAGAAGTGGTAAAGAATAACTACAAACTTGCTACTTACTGATAAGTAGCGTTGGCCTTTCAGTGGCCACAGGTACTCAGCCACGATGATGACGGAATCGCACATCAACGCAAACCATCTGGCAGTAATGCCAGGAATCAACAGTATGAACAACCAGAAAAGGTAAATTTTATTATTCAGTAAAAGTTGAAAACTACCAGATTTTCTGCAACAAAATTTTGGTTTTCTATTCAGTCTGCTGGGCAATTAAAGACCTACCTTTTTAAAACAGGTCTTTTCTAAGCAGCATTTTTCTGCCTATAAAAAATCCCTTGCACCACTGTTTTTATCAGAATTAGTTAAAATTTTCTACATGCATAATTACTATGAACATTTATGTATGTCAACGTTCATAATTAGTTTTTCTGGGTTGAGAATGGGTCTGCACATAGTGTCATTCTGCGCTTGTCATATTGTGAACATATAGAGGAGCTTCCTCTCTTTCCCCAGCCGTTTACTTACAAGAAGCTGCTATTGTTACCTTGCAATGTAGACAGTACTACTGTCCATTCCAAACTAGAGTGCCTTTCACTGAAAACAAACTCTTTGTATTATCCGCGCGAAAGTACTTCGCAATCCCCGCCCATAATGTCTGCTTGTTCCCCTCCCACGTGCTTGTTGAACACTGTTTAATCTATAAAAAGGTGCCCTGCATGAGAATCATAGTTCAAAATGCAATCTGAGGTAACAATCGACTTTATAAGTATGCGGCAATGAACATTTTACTTACATTAATCACAATCCTTGGGCAAAAGTGCAACACCCAAATCCGAATCCTCCGAAGATGACTCAGCTGCCGTATCAGAATCAGAACTACTCTCCAAAATAATGACAAGCTTATTCACAATTCCACAGCACTGTCGCACCTAAAACAAGTTCCCACATTTTATCCTCTTCTATGTTGTATTATGTCTTTTATATTCCCTGCTCGCGTTTGTTACACTTCTCACTGAAAAGCCTGTAAAATCCGATATTAGTTTCCTAATATGCAATAATGCAAGTGTCGGGTATTTCCCCTCAGGGGCTCACCTTATGTGAGTACGGGTTTTTGGCGCACCCGGGGGTTCCCGAGCCAATCATCGCCACATTCATCCCCTCACCCCCATCTGGTCGAGGTGGGTTCTTCAAGTGACCGGTGGACCCAAGGTAGGCTCTCGTGTGTTCTTTGCATTCCATTCATACCGCACCTCACCATCGTTTCTTTCTTCCCTAATCACTTTCCGGCCATTTCGCACCACGACATTCGCATATCTCTTTTTCTTCCCCGCCGGCCTACCTTGCGTGCGAAACGCCCACACAGTTTTAGTTTCTTTTATCTTTTTATTTAAATCCTCCGTGGACACAGCCTGACGGATACCCGCGCACCGCGTGCGCAGCTGGGTGAGTGGGTAATGGCTGGTTGTTACTTAGTGATTACCCGTACAGAGGAAGGACAATCATTCGAGAAGGTGAACCCTTTTATCATCCAGAAGGGCATTGACTCAATTGCTGGTCCGGTTCTTTCCTGCACTCGGCTTCGTAATGGTTCGTTGTTAGTGCAAAGCAAATCCGAGGCACAAAGTAAGTCCTTGTTGAGCGCCACGCTTCTCCACGGTTATCCTATCCGTGTTGAGAAGCACCGCAACCATGAATTCTTGTCGAGGCGTTGTCACCACGCATAGCCTCGATGGCATATCGGACGAGGACCTGGTCGAATATCTTGCAGACCAGAAGGTGACAGCGGTTCATCGAGTGCAGGCCAAACGCGACGGCGTATTGGTACCCACTCGTACCCTGTTTCTAACATTTGATGGCGTCGATCTGCCCACGAGCATCTCCGCAGGGTACGAACGGATTTCTGTGAGGCCTTATATTCCCAGACCTCTGCGTTGTTTTAAGTGCCAACGTTTTGGGCATACGCAAGTCTCATGTAAGAGTGCCGTTAACATCTGTGCAACATGTAGCCAGCCCTCACACGAAGGTGCCTGTTCAACAGCCCCCGTCTGCGTTAATTGTAAAGGGTCACATTCTGCTTCGTTTGCCGACTGTCCGCGGTATTTGGACGAGAAGGCGATCCAGGAGATCCGGGTAAAGGAGAAACTCTCCTTCGCCGAAGCCCGGAGGCGTTTCCATGCGCGCCAACCTTCACTCCTGCGATCTGGCACATTTAGTTCTGTTGTTGCCTCGCCAGTACCACGAGTAGATGCCGAAACTCATACCTGGACCTTGACTGGATTAACCGCCACTACCATCCGGCCGTCTATTAAAGCTATTGTTACGAAGCCCTATAAACCTGGTCCAAAGTCCATGAAGTCGCAAGCCGCTGAAAAGAAACCCAAGCAGAAACTACGTAGGGAAGATTCTTTTGAAAGACCCTCCGCGTGCGCGCAGTAACTAAAGTTCACCTTCTCCTCCTCGGAGGTCGCTGTCCCAGGAAGGTCCTGGGACAAGCCGCGCTCAGCGGCACCCCTCACCCATCGCCACCCAGAACCGATTCACGGCGCTTGAATCGGTTTCTGGCACTGAGCGCGTGGGCCCTCCCTCCGAGGAAGCTATGGAGTCTGACCAACTCCATACAAAAAGCCCGAGCCCAAAGGTTAAACAAAAGGTAATTTTAAGCCGCCCTTCTAAATAGACAGTTTATCCCCTTTTTTTCTTATGGCTATCCTGACCTGGAATGTACGTGGTGTACGATCGCATAGGGCGGAACTGCAACTTTTATTGCGTTCCCATTCGCCTATGGTCGTATGTTTGCAGGAGACTAAGCTTCGCCCTCACGATCCTTTTGATTTCCGCGGATATACTCCGGTTCGCTACGACCTTGAACCAGAGGAGGGTACTCCTGCTCATGGAGGTGTCATGTTCTTAGTGCGTAACGACGTTCATTTTACACCTTTCACACTTACATCCGCCTTGCAAGCTGTTGCCGTTCGCCTTCACTTACCCGGCTTTTTGTTTTCTGTTTGCTCTGTATATTCACCTCCATCGTCTCCCCTCGCTCCCGCGGACATTCGAGCTCTCCTGTGCGCTCTCCCAACACCATTTCTTCTGTTGGGAGATTTTAATGCCCATCACCCACTATGGGGTTTGCCAAGGGCTTGTGCGAGGGGAACTCTTCTTTCCGACATTTTTTATCAGTTCAATCTTTCTATCCTCAATACAGGTGCACCTACTTTTATTTCTGATTCTTCTGGTACATTCTCTCACCTGGACCTTGCCATTTGCTCACTCCAGCTTGCACGTCGTCTTCAGTGGAACGTCGTCGCTGACACCTACTCCAGCGACCATTACCCCTGCATCGTTTCTCTTCTGTCGCACCACGTACAGCATTCCAGAATACCTACCTGGATATTCGCAAAAGCCGACTGGAGCTTGTATTCCAGCCTTGTGCATTTTGACGACCAGCCCTTCTCCAACATTAATCAACTAGTGCAGCACCTTACGTCTATTATTTTCTCAGCCGCCGAACGTGCAATACCCCGTTCATCCTCCCAACCTCGGCGGCCACCTGTTCCGTGGTGGAACGAGGATTGTCGGGACGCCGTTCGTGCCCGTAGGACTGCACTTAGAGTGTTTCGGCGACACCCTACACTTGATAATTTGGTGACTTTTAAACAATCGCGCGCCAGGGCTCGTCGCATTATTCAGAATAGCAAGAAGGCGTCGTGGACTCGTTTTGTCGAGTCTTTTAATCGTTTTACGCCTTCATCCGTTGTTTGGGATAAACTTTGTCGCTTCTCAGGTAAAGTGTCACATTGTACTGTTTCTGGCCTTCAGGTTTCTAATGCCACCATAGCGGTTCCGGCTGCCATCGCTAACACTCTGGGTGCTGCCTTTGAGGCGGTTTCTAGTTCAGACCATTATTCCGCCGGCTTTCGCTCTATTAAAGACCGGCAAGATTCCGCATCATACACTTTTCGGTCTGCTAATGATGAATGCTATAACGAACTATTCACAATGAGGGAGCTGGAGCACGCTCTTCATTGCTCTCGGCACTCCGCTCCTGGGCGGGACGGCATTCATGTCCTGATGTTAAAGAACCTTTCAGCCGACAGTAAACTCTTTCTCTTACAGGTCTATAACCGTATTTGGCAAGACGGCATTTTCCTTCCGTTTGGCGCGAAGCCACCATTGTCCCTATACTTAAGCCTGGGAAGGATCGCCAACTACCTTCCAGCTACCGCCCTATCTCCCTCACCAGTTGCATTTGCAAGGTGATGGAGCGCATGATCAACGGGCGGTTGACATGGTGGCTTGAGTCTCAGAAACTTCTAGCGAACGCTCAGTGCGGGTTTCGTCGCTATCGCTCTACCGTCGACCATCTGGTGTCCTTGTCGACGCATATTATGAATGTATTTCTGAGAAAGTGTCAAACCGTGGCTGTATTTTTTGACCTGGAGAAAGCTTATGACACTTGTTGGAGGGGCGGCATTTTACGTACACTTCACGATTGGAATATCCGCGGTCGTCTTCCCATATTTCTTCGGGAGTTTATGACGGACTGCGTCTTTCGTGTACGTGTGGGCTCGGTTTTATCTCGTCGTTTTATTCAAGAGAACGGTGTACCGCAGGGCTCTGTACTCAGTGTCACACTTTTTGCGATTGCTATCAACCCCATTGTTGATTGTATTCCACCTGGCATTTCATCGTCCCTTTTTGTTGACGATTTCGCTATTTATTGTAGTTCACGGCGGACCTGTCTACTCGAACGCCGTCTCCAGAGCTGTATCGATCAAGCTTGCCTAACCACCCGTCCTTCGATGTATTTTACGAGGATTCGCTTGATCGCCAATATTTCGTTAGCTCCTCTGCATTGCTCCCTCCAGGGGTTCGATTTCGACTGCTACTTCGGCATTTGGACGTTACGCCAGCGCCGGCCCTTACCCGAGGGGAAACGCGCTTTCCTCCATGGTCGCGCGCTGAGGCCCACATCCACCTTGGGCTAACGTCGATGCCGAAGAATGAGACCCCTGCTTCAGTCCTTAGATCCGCATTTTTAGACCTTCAGGCAACATTCGGAGACTGTCATTTTATTTATACTGATGGGTCTAAGACTGATGTTGGAGTAGGATGTGCCTTTGTTTTAGGTGTGCATAGTTTTACTTTTCGTTTACCCGGGCAATGTTCGATTTATACCGCCAAACTTTTTAGTATCTATCAATGTGTTTTATACATTCAGCGGCAAGTCTTACGGCGTTGTGTTGTTTGTTCGGACTCTCTGAGTGCCCTTCAGAGTATTAACGCGCTGTACACTTACCACCCCCTCGTACAGCGCATTCATGGCCTGCTCCATTCGCTTGGTGCCTCTGGCATCAGCGTCTCTTTTATGTGGATTCCAGGTCATGTGGGTATCTCAGGGAATGAGTCGGCCGACGCCGCTGCGAAATCGGCGATTTTATTACCCAGATTTTTTACTTCTGTTGTTCCCTCGTCAGATTCGTGTGTTATTTTACGTCGCCACATCCTCTCGCGCTGGCGCGATGAGTGGACGGCCCTCCGGGGGAACAAGTTGTGGGAGGTTAAACCTCTTCCGCTAGTCTGGGCTACCTCTTCCCGTGCTTCTCGTCGGGAAGAGGTACTTTTAACACGCCTTCGTATCGGACATTGCCTTTTTAGTCACAGATACCTGTTAAGTGGTGATCCCGCACCTCTGTGTGGTCGGTGTGACGTGCCCTTAACGGTCCGTCACATTTTAACCGAGTGTCAAGTTTTAGCTCCACTGCGCGTTCGCGTGGGTCTGCCTGTTGGCCTAGCCAACGTGTTGGCAGACGACGCGCATGCTGTAGAATGTCTTTTACGTTTTATCACTGACATTGGTTTTAGCTGTCGCATTTGATGCACTGAGCGCCTTTTAGCTGTTTGATTTTATATTGTTAGTTTTAATGGGGCCCTTCTCCCCAGACATTAGGCGCTCATGTTCCTCGCATTCTACAGTTCTTGACACGTTTTATTCTTTTAGTGACCATGATTTTAGTGTGTTGGTTTTTCAGATATATTTATTGTTATTGTTATTCTATTGTTATTTTTAACTTTTTTGACATCGCGGGTTTGTGTCCCGTTTTTTAATTATGCGGTTTTTTACCTGTCTTTTATATTTTGACCTTATATTTTACACATTGTAAGGGCGCTGATGACCGCAGCAGTTTAGCGCCCTTAAACCGCATATCATCATCATCACGTCGGGTATTTTTGTAATAGTGAGTTGAATAGATGAAGTATTGTTTGTTTTTAGCCACTTTTTAAATGTTTCCTGCTTATGTGTTTGAACAGTTTTGTTCGCACTACACGCACCTTCCTCTGCCATGTGAGCTCAAATACCAACTGACTAAATCACAAGATTTGACCTGAGCTGAGCATATGTGTGTTAGTGTATTATGAATGACTGTTCGCTTATCATATATCCTGTGTTATGCAAAGTGTTTATTCGGTTCTCAGATAGGACCTCTGGGAATTCATTGCTGCATTTCTTGTATATGTAAGATAGTGGCATTCGTGCATAGGGTTGGTATTAACAAGCAAGATGCTCTCGGCGTTAGTGAAACAGCAGGCGAAAATCATATTTTGTAATCTCTTAACAGCTAGTATATATCCATTGCATTTAACGAGTTCTTATGATAACTGCAATAAAATGTGCAGTTCTATACTTTCCTGCTCTAATATTTCATAATACAATACATGTATTAAGGAACTATTTACGTTGGCGTAAGAGTATATTCTTGGGTTCGTGACAAGCCGGAGCACGTGCTTCTGTTTACATCAGAGGGAACTCTGGTTTGGAATGGACAATAGCATCGAGTGTAAATACACACTGCTATGTTTAACTAAATGCACTAATTCAAGAATGGATGAAGAAGTGTTGTGAAATGTATTTTTATTACTGTTTACTGCAGAAAGCACATTATCTATGATAGGGGCTCATTGTTTAAGAAAAAGCTTAAGACGTTGAAGTCTATGGTACTTTTCACAAAGCCTTCCACTTTGCCTAAAATACTGCACATCGATTCCTTTTCTTTTTGGGGGGTTTTCTCGATTCCTGCCTCCTTGTATTTCTCACATTGAAAATGGTATTCACAGACATACCAGTTGCTTCCAATGTTAATTTAATGATGTGTTTAAATGTAATACTCAAAGTATATGGAAATCTGAAAAACACTTTCATCAGTTTTGGAAAACTATAATTCTGATATCTAGCAAGACCTTAAGACAAGCATGTGAGTGAAGTGAATAGAATAATATTTCTGTTTAGACTACTCCTTTGATTCAAGTTATTAATGTAATTATTAATTTGTAATAAAACATGCAATATTTGCCAGAACTGGATATATGACTGACATTAGACTTTACAGCCTTGCCAGTTTCTTTTCTTCTACTTATTGTTTCAAAACATTGTAATTACATGCGAAAGTGGATTATTTATGTGAATGTTTTGCAAAAATTGTAATTATTTATTTTTAAAAGGAAGTGTAATTATTGCTAATGCGGATGATAAATTTAAATATTTTTTAACAATGGCAGTTTTGATAAATGTTGCTGTTACTATGTTTATATTTTTAATATATTAAGTTTTAAAAATAACATGAATTTTTAAAGTGAAAATAAATTCTCTTTTTTTAGCTTCTAATAAACTTTGTTTTATTTCAGTGATGAAAAAATAGACGATGTTGGATGGAAAGCAAAATTAAAAATTCCACCAAAAGACAAAAGGATACAAACTAGTGTAAGTAGCATTAAATCTGTTATGCTGTAGAATAAATTTCCCATTTATATGCTGCCTTTAACAACCTAAGTCATATTGGCGGCTTTACCTTTGCGGCAGTTGTGTTCACTCATTGACTCGGTGTACAATGTGATATGAGGACTGTCCCAGAAGTATCTGACTGTCCTAACAAAGAAATCGTAAACATTTTGGGGGAAAAATATATTTTATTTTCTACATAGTCTCAGCTTGATACACTTTTCCCAGCAAGGTTCAATAACTTCGATATCTTGTTTATAGCGAGAACCGTCGAGTTCTGTAAAATAGCCAACTGCAAACTCCACCTCTTCATTGTTGGCAAATAGGGTGCATGAGGAAGCAATTTGAACTTTTAATTCATTGATTTTGGCCATGGCAATGGAGTGTGAACTGGTGCATCATCTTGATGAAACAAAACTTTCTTTTTACTAAATGTGACCATTTTGCTTGATTTTATCACTCAAGTGGTGCAATAAGTCTGCATAATACTCACCATTGATTGTTTTTCCTTTTGAAGATAATTAATGAAAATTATCCCATGTGCATCTGAAAAACTGATGCCCTGACCTTGCCTGCAGATGGAATGTATTCACCTTCTTTGGAGCCGATTCTCTCCCTTTCAATCCACTGTTTTGACTGTTCCTTCATTTCAGGTGTGAAGTAATGGACCCATGCTTATGAATCGACACAAAATTTTGGCTTTATTGCAGCGAAACATTGCCAAATGCTCCATTGAAACATCGTCAACACGGTTTTGTTCCATTGTAAGTAAATGTGACACCCATCTTGCGCACAGCTTTCTCATGTCTAAATCTTCAGTCAGTATTCGATGCATAGCACTTCTTGAAGTGCCTACGATGTCTGCTATCTTGTGCACTTTCAGTTGGCAGTCATCCAATACATTTTGTGGATTTTCTTCACAATTTCTGATGTGGTCACCTCATTTGGTCGACCACTGCGATGTTCGTCTTGGTAGCTCGTACGGCCTTGCTTAAACTCTGCCACCCAATATTTTACTGTTGTAAATGAAGGAACAGACTCCCCCAGAGTAGAATCTAGCTCAGCTTTAATATTAGTTGGACTAAGACCTTTCAAATGAAAGTATTGTATCACATAACGATGACCAGTTTTATCCATGTTTACAAATTTGCTGAGTGTGTTCACTATTGATGGCTGCCAAACAATTACTAAACAATGTAGCATCTTCAAACTTAAGCTTTATAAGGTTGGTACTTTCTACTATAGTCATTTGTTTGAAACAATTGCTATGTACATGTCAGGTCTGGTACTTCTGGGACTGCCCTCATACTTTCCTCAATATTGTTGGACTGATGATAGTTAATCAGGTCAATAGCATCTATAAGTTCGCCAACGTTCGAGCAAACTTCCATGTAACGTACCCCCTATAAGCACTGTCGCAAGATGACATCAGGACTTTGGGGTGGTCACTGCAGTGGTGCAGGCAAATGGGCAGAACTGTGAGGGTAATGTGACTTTGTGCTCACCTTATAGGTTGCACATATTGGGTTTCCCTCTCTCTTCAATTGACTGCAAAGGCGTTTCTTGACAGGAGTGATGCTGAATCTAAATTTAACAATTTTTCAGTTTCTGGCTGGAAAGGAAGTTTTATTTCTTTGGTACAAAGAAAGATTTGATGTTCAACTAAGTAATAATATAGAGTGTGCTAGAGCTGGTGTTGATCATTGTGCTTCAAATAATCATGATCTCTCATGATTTTTTTATTGAACCCAGGGCACTTATTACAATTTGTTTCCTATCTGTTAGAGATAGACTTTTAAGAAGGACATCGATTTAAATACGAGAGATGTTGACGCACATCATGCAAGAAACGCCATGCTCCTGTCACTATTAATTTAAAAAATATAATTTGAATAGCATTTAATAGAACTTGAAAAGGGGAGGAGGATTGTAATGATGTATGCAAACTGAACATGTAATTATATTTTGATTGTTGCAATTTTAGGATGTGACAGATACCAGGGGTAATGAATTCGAAGAATTCTGTTTGAAAAGAGAGCTTCTAATGGGAATTTTTGAAAAAGGCTGGGAAAAGCCTTCACCTATCCAAGAAGCCAGCATTCCCATAGCTTTGACGGGGAAAGATATTCTAGCTCGTGCCAAAAATGGAACTGGAAAAACTGGTGCTTATTCCATTCCTGTACTGGAACAAGTAGATCCCAAAAAAGAGTGTATTCAAGGTAAGCACATTTGTAACTAAAAGTTATAAATTTGGATTTTGGACAAGCAACTAAACCTGTTTCATTCTGTTCAAAGTAGAAGTAAACAAGACTTAATTTAACACTCTGTCGAGCACATGGTGGTACCATGTGGAGGACGACAGGAACTAAGTAACCACAAGAGGAAATGGTTTCAGAGAGAATGTGAATACGGTACATTTCACAGCATAGGGATCATTGGCTTTTAAACATTGTATGTCTTATATTTATTAATAAAATTCATGTGGCATCACACTCTAACTTCACTCTTGCAAGATAAACGCATCAGCTAAAAGCCACTAACGAGACTGTTGGTTCCGATGTAGAGGTCGCTGTTGAACTTTCTGACGTCATTTCTGGCTTGATGTATTTAAAAATGAGATCCTTTTCTGGAGGGAAAGTGGCTCTTAGCTGATGATGAAGACAAGGTGTCTTCAAAACGTGTTCAAGGTAATTATCTTTTAAGAGTGAAGTTAGAGTATGTGTCACATGAATTTTATTAATATGTTAATTACTTCACTGTGTTTCCCATTAATTTTTACTTTCTCTACTACATATAGTAAGTAGGGGAAGTATTGCATTCCACCCAAAAATTTGATACCAAGATTTCACCGGAAATACATTTTTGAGGCCTCCTGAATCCAAAAAAGGTATTTTTGGAAACATGTCCGTGTGTGTGTGTCTGTCTGTGAACAGTATAACTCTGAAACGAACATTCGGATAAATACCAAACTTGGTATTTAGGTTCAGTATCTTCCAGAGATGCGACACGAAGGTTTTCAAGAAAATCCCCCACCCCAGATTACCCTTTACATGGAATATTTTTCGAAAATTTTAATTTTCTCAAATGGCTAACAATTTTGATTAAAATATCATATATTTAAGATACTTTCATGACAAAATGCATATCTTGAATTTTCTGGGAATGTCTCCAAAAGTGTTCTTCATTGTGAATGACGTTTGCATAACTGGTTAACCATAAGAGATAGACAAAATTTTACTACACAAAAAATGTAGGTCGCGTTAAAATACACAATTTGTCATACTTTTTTTTTCTTTTGCTTTCTTTTTTTTCAAGTGAACCATTTTCAAGGTGTTGCTTGTTATTCCCTTAAATTTTCCAATACTTATACTTTTTCTGAAATGGTAATCGTTATTAATTTTTTTTTTTTTTTCCCCTCTCCTTGTAATGCAAAGAGAATGGAATACTCCACATAGCAACCAGCTCTTAAAACATTTGACTATCACTTAAAGCCTACCAATTCCCCTTGCATCTACAAGAAAATCAGCAATAAGATTAACATCTCGATTAACATGGAGTATATGGAGAATAAGCGTTCGTAAAAATAGTTTATACAAGAGTAGAGAAAGTCATGTGAGTGTAACACATACAATTTTTATGTTAAAATTGTGTGTGTTATTCTTATATTTTGTCTTGCATCCTAAACTTGTAACACACAATACTAAGAGTAGTGACAAAAGTGGTACCTGAATAGTTCGGCTTAATGTGATTAAAGATATTGGATTAAACTGTCCTTAATTTCGGCTTTAGAAATCATTCTTTAATGACTATTGCTAGTATACCACTTTTGTTATAACCTTTTATGAATAGGTGAGTTAAATAATGAACACTATACGTTAGAACACAATAGAAAACTAACGTGACAGAAACAATTTGAGCAAAAATTCTGCATCACTAACAAAGAAGTTCAGTTATTGCTAAACAACAGCCAAACTATTCATTGTTGATTAAAGGTGGGTACTTCATGAAATTTGATAAAAATATTTAACATAATTGTTTTCAATTTTGTGCATTTATGTTTTCCACAGTGGCAGTAATGTTCCACTTTCGTCATCTGAGACGAGAAAGTGATTCCACACATTTTATCTTTTATTTTTGTGGGAGGGAAACAGAAATCACAAGGTACTTAAGTCAGGCTGTATAGTGGAGGGCCCATGGTGCTGACCTTGAGGACATTTCAGATACTAGTTTTGCTGTATGCAATGATGTGTTGTCAGGATGTAACATTTTTCCTTTTGGGCAGTTTTCATGAACTTCTTTAAAAATATGCAGTAAACAGACATTTGTGTACCAATCAGCTGCAATGTTATGCCTATCTTGTAATGCTAGAGTAGCAATATGGCAACCATCTTAACTGTACTGAACTTTGTCAGAATTTTGTATACTTGGCTTCTGTTTGAAAGACCCATTGAGCTCATTCACTTCTTTTCAGGATAACAATAAATCAAAGATTCATCACCAGTAACAATATTCCAAACCAAATTTGAAGTGCTGCCTTGGAATTTTTCCAGCGTTTTTCTGCGCCAGTCAATGAGTTGCTTTTGATTGGTAGTGGAATCCATCAACAAAGTTTTCTCGCATGTAACTGTTGTAAAATCTTTTGGATTTGACTCATACCAGTGTCGCCCGAATAAGTTCATAAGATGTCTGTTGTTTTTCTTAAAGCATTGCTCAAACAGTGGCAATATTTTCATCAGTAACAGCAGTTCTTGGACATACTTCACAAAATTCATTAGTAAGAAAACAACCGATCTCGCTTGATTTTGCTATAACAATTATAAGTGGTTGCCTTAAATGCATTTCTGAGAATCTTCGCATTACTTAGCTGATACTGAGGATTTAATATCATAAAAAAATCATAGCCCGGAAATGTTCTCTAGGCAAATTCATTTATGGGTGAACACTATCTTTAAATGATAAACTATTAAAGCAAATTGAAAAGCTACAAAGCTATCAACTCACAAAATATTAGAAAGTAGCATCAAATATAAACAAAGTTTCATTTGTTTTTAGAAAGCTGGCATTCTAAAAAAATTCAGTGTTGCCCTCGTAGCTTTTTAAATTCTTTGCTATAATGGTTCAGGTGAATCTGAATGAACACATTTCGTTTCATAAATTGAACTTTGTATGTCTATGCACAAGAATAACCCAAAATGTAACGATCTGAACCGAACTGTTTTATTTAGAGGAAGAGGTGACTGCAAAGTGGGAAAAGTTGTATTTTGCCCACCAGCCAATGAGGTGCTCTTGTTAAATGGCTTTGTTTACAACTCCTTTGAACTTGAAGTAAAATCACTTTAGCACTGTCTTAACAGGAGTATGCGTGTTTAGGACTTGACATCCACATTGCAGGAAGCTGTAAACCTAATGACTGAACATAATAGGATCCTCTCAAATGTACTGTTAGAAAACAAAACTAACAATTCTGCACACACCTCTAGTGTGTATTTAGGAGTGTTACAGTAAGGAAACGTGCCTGTGGTTCAGTGGCAAGGAAATCCATGAAGGAAAATTTGGATTAGAATTTGAATCTTGTTGAAGTGCGAAGCTTAGGAAACAAGCTGTAAAAATAGTTCATTGTAAAATATCACTTTAAAAGTGTGGTTAATAAGGTGGTGGTTTATCTTGACCAATTAACCATGAATGCTACTTGGCATAGGGAATACTACCGTTAAAAAATATTAAATATCATAAACCCAGAGAGGAGATATCAGACCCCAACTAAGAAAACATGTAAATAAAAATAAATTGCCATCTAATCACATTGGTTTTACACATGATTTTTGTATATGGCTTATCAACAGGGAGCTGCAAAAGGTGAGGATATTTTTTGGGTAAAAGTGATGTTACTTTATATTTATGAACATATGATATATTTTTTCAATTTAAAGGTGAGTCGGAATTGTTACACTAACATCGCTTAAGTTTACTCACTTAACATGTTTCGGGAAACGGTTGTTCCCATCCTCAGAAGCTAATCCGACTGGCCTGTGTTGTTGGTGTTTCCGTTTTTTGGACTGGATACTGTGATGGCATCTTGTGGTGGAGAATGTACTTCCAGAGAGGATTTGGTGGCGGCAAATCAAAATTTATTAGATGTGTGTTGTGTTTTAGAATGGTGGACCATTTTTGGATCACTAATCACAACATCAAACCCAATATTACATTAGTCAAACCAGCCAAATTTGCAGCCGAATTAGATGCATGGGAGAAGATCACCATTCTAAAACACAACACACATCTAATGAATTTTGATTTGCCGCCACCAAATCCTCTCTGGAAGTACATTCTCCACCACAAGATGCCATCACAGTATCCAGTCCAAAAAACGGAAACACGAACAACACGGGCCAGTCGGATTAGCTTCTGAGGATGGGAACAACCGTTTCCCGAAACATGTTAAGTGAGTAAACTAAGTGATGTTAGTGTAACAATTCCGACTCGCCTTTAAATTGAAAAAATTCAACACACATCACTGTTTCTAGCTTCTTTTCATTACAATATCAACGTAATATATGATATACTTTTTGATGCACCCATTGCACTTAGCTTTCAAATGCAATAGCTGACATGTACAGATTATTTTCATTCAGATTTGTCCGCATATCTATCAGAACACTGTTAGAGCAAGACAAAAACACTCAAGAGTCCATTGCACAAGGTAGCCATGTAGTTGCATAGATTCCTCAGCAAAGTCTGATCAGCTGTCAACACAGTCATGTGAAATTCACAGCTTGAGCCACGTTTGACTACACAGTCCTTCAGTTCAGTATAACCTGAAATTAACTTGTCCTGATCCAGTTCCTTGAGAAAAGGAAGTTTGCTGAAGTCTGTCAGGAGACATGGATTTATTTCTTTCAGGAAGATAGTTTTGGGATGCAGCGCTGCAAGCTTTTGAAAAATGTCCCTTGACATCAATAGATTGAGTTTCACTAAAGTTTTTGAAGCAACCTGCTTAAAGGAAGCTTTAACAGCAGCTGTTTGTTTGCTGCTAGAGATGCTACTGAAAATGTTGCCCTGCTCTATGGTTAGGAATTGTATCTGCAATTTTCCCATTTCTTCATAAAGAAGATGAGCAGTAGAATATTTTGATCCTTCTAGCTTGGTTACCAGTTCAACAAGGCACTGAAAGTGTGCCCTGACGAAAATGGCTTGGGAACGAACAACACACACATCTTCGGTTCTTAAAGATAAAAAGTAGTTGATGCCACAGTTGGCAACATCTTTGTTTTTCTGATTTAATTTGGAAGATAATCTGCCAAATAAAACACTGGTGAACCAGGAATTCCAGCGAGTAACCACTGCCATTGGGAACATTGGATAGTTTGCTCTGTCTTCTCCTCGAGAAAGGTGGAATAAAGATGCTTTTCACTTTGAATATGCTTAACACACACATTTTTTTCTTTCCTGAGAAACTGTACAATTACATGTGTTGCACATTAGCGTCTTGTTACGCTTGCATATAATCCGACGCTCACAAATTCTCTCACATTTACACTGGGCTTTGGCATGTTCACAATCACAACACAACAGGTGTACAAGACAAGCTAGAACAAGATGAATGAGGGAAATTTTGCAATTGTATTTGTTGATTTACACCTGTTTTGTGTTCTGCCTGATGCCCATGTGGTGGTTTGGAAGTAGAAGATGTGCTCACAGGAGTAGGCTCAATGGGTAACTTGCTAACATCAAAAGGCGATCGTTGGTATCTGTCTTCTGCATGTCATGAGATTAATATACGTTATTTATAATCGATTTGGCGAGTTCACTAAAATTCGTTATATATTTTTAAACAAATTGCAGAATTTGCGTTATGCTTAGAAATGGGCTAAATTTGCTTCATCACAAATGCAAATTTTGCATGTCCCTATTTGCCACCCATTTAATAGATTAATGCCCATGAGAAAATTTTTTGCAGGTTGCCTGTGCCCCAATTTGAGTAATACGGAATAAATGAAGAAAAACATATTTGCAGGAAGATTTTGTTGTTTTTATTTAATAAGATTAGGTTTCTGCAGGAATAAATTACACAAATTCAAGATAATCGTTGTAGTTGAATAGAAAATTGCAAGTATAACTCACAGGTTTAGTCATAAGGAAGGTAAAAATGAATGTATGCATATTTCAGCTTTGCATAATTCAGTAATAACACTATGTATTTGGAGAAGAATAAAATTTGTTCAGCATTCTAGTATGGAGTTATACTAACCTCAGAGCTACCAAGCAAAAGACGTGACAACACGTCCATATGATATGATGGAAGAACATTAATGCATGAACACAACTGTGAACAGCTCAGGATTTTGACATAGTGATAGTTTTTGTATTCTTAAAAATACAAATTAGCTCTGAATGCTAAAAGCTTGACAACACATATTAGCAAGTAACAATGAATTTTTATGTGGTAAAAGCATATAAAATTTTTTTTTTTCAACTTAATTACCCATACAGTCAATGACCTTTTGGGGAAACCTAGTTTCACCAAGCGATGGCTCGACCCATTTATTAGTTGGATGCATTCCCGGTTGTATGGTGATGAAACGAGGGCCTACAGTTTTGACCGAGGACTTCAAACCATTTTGGGTCATGGGGTAGGGCCAATTTAAAATTGCCATCCCAGAATCAGGAATCGTGTTATGGACATCAGCATAAGAACTGCAAATAAAACAACTGAGCTATCGTGACGCCCTACAAAAATATGTGCTAATAGTAGTGAACATATGCAGTGACACAGTTTTTAAATGAAACTAATGTATGTATTTAACAAGCCACTAAGCCGTGTGGGAATTACAAATCCAAGGAATGGGCAATGATTCACACATATATCATAAATACATTGCGTAATAATTATCAATTAATATTGTTACAAAATAGCATATAGAAAATATTTGCAAAAGTAATATGTTGTGGAAAATTGGTTAAAATTGTATTAATTTTAAAGGAGAAAGAAAAAGAAATGGAATAACATCAAAAGGGAAATATGCTATAAAGAAAGGATGAAAAACATTGCATTTGCAATATTTTAAACGTTGTATGACATAAAAAGTCAACAAAGGGGAGAATCGTAATAGAAACCTGTTTAAAAAAATGAAATTGAATTGTTGGTTATTTACCTATATATTAAAATGTGATTTATTTAACTTCTAGAATTTGTAGATAAATTGTAATTTATTTAGTTATGCTTAACAACCAAGCTGGCATAAGTAAATAACATTCAACTTTTTTATGACTTTAAGAAAACTTTTTACAAACAAGAAGAAACCTCGAGCAATGCTCAGTTCAAACATTTACTTGCAGGGCAAATTGTATGCAAGAGATGTTCGATAATTCATTGTACCAATATAGATAGTCAAGCAGAATTATGAAAAATGGTAAGTAAAACTGAATTAAAAAGGTAACTACTGTTGTAAATTTTATCATTCACATTGCCCAAGAGAAAATAAATCTCTTATTATTGCTATTCTTATTTAAATGTCTTACCTTAAACACGTAAGGAAACCCTGGATAAGAGTAAATTGCTATTAACTGAGCTATATGCATTTTAAATCGCTTAAATACACCAGAGAAATCAAGTAAATTAAAATAAAGGTTTGACAAGATTCTAAAGCACAGCACACTTGTAGAATTCCAACAATAATTGAGTGGAATAAACTTTCCGCCAAGATTCATTTCTGCCAAACCAGGTGACACAATATTACCAACTGATTTTATCAGCGCAGTAAATTCAAATTGAGCAATTACAAGTTGCAGCATCAGAGAACTAAAATTCAACGCACTTCCGAAGCAGGTATCCTGTTTCAACAGTTATATGGGGGAGGGGATTGAAGAAAGGATTGGAATGTTGATTCACATGACTTTCTCTAGTCACTCATCTACAAAGTATTATTACAAAAACTTATTCTTCTGTCTACTTCTTGTTAATCGAGATAAGCTTTTCATTACACATTTATGCGTTTTGTTGTAGGTATAACTGTCTAAAGCGATTACCAGATTTTTAAGAGGTGGCACCAGATTCCTGCTCTAACATTTTAATAAAACAATCCATGGCAATGTTACCCCCTTTTAACCCTAGAGAGGTGGTGCGGTTTTATTTTCTGACCCCAGTCAGTTTTATTTGCAAATTGCATATAATGTTTTCGGATACCTGAACCCTGCCTTTCCCTTACCTTTCGCTGCATTCCTTGGCTTTTGTTAGAGGTCATTAGCATTGGAATACAGGTCATACATTCCTAGATTATAGGCTATTTGTGTTCTTCAGCTGAAAGGAGGGCAGGAAATACCCCATGCCATCTCTCCCGTTGCCTGTTGTGTCTCGTCTGCATATTGTTTTTGTAGTTAGTGTGTTTTCAGCTGAACTTACGAGAAGTTGTGGTTACAAAATATATATATATATATATATATATATATATATATATATATATATATATATATATATATATGTATATTTTAGTCTGTAATGTAGTGCTGTTTTTATATCTCAATATGAGTTAAGAGGAACATCACGCAAGATTATTAGCCCTAATAAGGGAAGTGGAAGAAGAGGAAATATTAGCTGATGAAGGCAGCGAAACCAAAGATGAACTTGAAATACTGAGTTCAAATAGTGAAAGTGACCAAAGTGCAGAAGAGGAAGCATATATTAGTGATGATGACATTCCACTGTCACAAAGAATGTGCAATATTTATGGGAAAGATCGATTTACGGCATGGAAAATGGTTCAGCCTCCTAAAACTTCACGTACTCGCTCCCACAACATAGTGACTCGCCTTCCAGGTGTAAAATCTGCAGCTAAAATGCAAAATCTCCTATAGAGGCCTGGGATATGTTTTTTACCGACGATGTGCTCCAAAGTATCATCACATTTGCCAATGCAGAAATTCAGAAGATAAAGGAAAACTACAGCAGAGAGAGGAAAGCAAATCCTACAAACATAGTCGAAATGAAAGCTATGTTTGGCTTACTTTTCCTTGCTCGAATTCTCTAAGTCGTCCCACCTGAACACAGAAGATTTATGGGCTACAGATGGAACCGGAGTGGAATTATTTCCTTGTGTTATGTTGCAACAAAGGTTGAAGTTTCTGCTCAGATGCCTCAGATTCGATGACAAACGTGAAAGTGAAAGGAAAAAACTTGACAAATTGACAGCAATTAGAGAATTATTTGAAACGTTTGTGTACAACTGTATGAGTAATTATTCAGTTGGTGAATACTGCAAAATCAATGAAAGTTCAGTAGGATTCTGAGGAAGATGTTCTTTTCGTCAGTTTATGCGTAATAAACCTGCAAAATATGGCATTACAGTGTTTTGTTTGGTTGATGCCCTATATATTATACACTAAAGATGGAAATATATGCTGGAAAACAACCAAAGGGTTCGTACCATCTTTTTTGTAAATTCAATAATTTCAAAGCATCTTCTGAAAGTTATCATCTACATACATATACCAGGTTTTGAATAGATGTGGGAAAGATTTAGTAATATGGCATTCAAAATGGCTCATATAACAAAATTATGTCTGGACCAGAATTTCTTTTCATTCCATCACAAAATCTTTAAACAAACCACAGGCCTAACTATGGGAAACCCCCTTTCACCATTTTTAGCAGAACTATTTATGATGATATTTTTGCTATTGTTCCAAAAAAAACTTTCAGAAGATGCTTTGAAATTATTAAATTTACAAAAAAGATCTATTAAATTCACAATAGAAAAAGACGTAAATGGCCAATTACCTTACCTAGACATCAGGTTCATCAGCGCAACACCAGAGAACACACTAGCCACACACATTCCCCAGACAATGACCGGCAAAATCAGTTGAGGACATGCTGACGATGGGAGCAAACCGTCTCCCGAAACGCTTTCAAGTAAGAACATTTTAGTGATGTAGTGTAACAACCCTCAACTCTCTTTATTTTAAAAAATTGTGTGTAGGAGCTGTTCGTGAATTATGAGTAACAGCACATGTTCTTACTGTTGAGATGAAAAAAACACATTAACTGTGAAACACTATGATTATGAGTGAAGTCAACATTTAAATTATTTTTTGTGCTGTGTATCAGTCCAAGAAGCTGGGATTTAACAAGGTAACCTTCATTTCAACGTTTTTGTTTTATTTTTAAAGTATATTTGTACAACCAACAGTTATTTTAATAGTTACGTATTACTCAGTATATGTAAGCAATAATTAAACAAAAGTATAAATTCAGCCCACTTACAACAGTCATTTTATTCCTGGGGTCACGAGTGACCCCATGCCACCACTAATGTAAGACGTACATGCGCCACCTGTCTAGGGTTAGTGTTTTCCTCCCTCCAGTCCCTGCACCGCTCCATCAAATTTTCCAATGTTGGAAGTAGTGCTGCAGGTCATTTTGTGTTATGCTCTTCAACAGTTGCATCACTTCTGTTTTCACTGCATTCGTAGACACGAACCTGGTTCCTTTTGAGTGTGAACTTGACTTTAAAAAGAGAGAACGTAATCAGATGTGCTAGTCCGGCGGGTACTGGATGTTTCATCACTGGAACATTAGATTTTTGCCAAATAACTCCTCACAGAGAGCACGTTGTGGGCTGGGACGTTGCCCTGGTGGAGGAACCATGAGGCGTTCTTCCACAGGTCTGGTCTCCTTTGTCGCACACATTCATGGAGGACTTATAAACATTTTTATAATAAGCCTGATTGACATCTGACCTGCAGGCATGCAATCAATGTAGATAACTGTCATTGCTTTGAATTTTGATTTGGTCATGCATGTTTTCTTTTTACTCTGGTGGGTGGGGCTCTTCCAATACATGGATAGTAGCTTAGTCTCTAAATCATTGAAAAATCCAAGTTTTATTGCAGGTAATTAAGTTTTTCAAGAAATCAATTTTCAATGTTTTCAGGAATGTCATTATAGCTATTCACTCTGCTCTTTTGTGTGGCTTTGAGGATATTTGGCACCATTTTAGGACACCTGTTTCAAACCCACATTGCTGTACAAAATCTAATGCTTTCCTTAGTGATGTTGGAAAGTTCAGCAACTGTTTGAATGCTCAATTTGTGGTCTCTTCAAATAATTTTAGTGGCTTTGTCTATATTCTTCAGCTTGTGTAGTGGAAGGATGGTCTGATTTGTTTATTGTTCATGACGGCTTCCGTACCTTCCGTAAATTTATTAAACTACCTGAAAAATTGTATGCGAGATAGAAAATGATCATAAACTTCTGTCAATAAAGTTTCTGTGGTAGAGTTTACAAGTTTTATGAGAAATTTGATGTTAACATGTTTTATTTTCGCACACTACATTATTCTGACGAAGCTCAGATATGACCCTACTTTTAAACCTAGCCACAGCCGGACTAATTGCTGCACTAGAGTAATGGTAGAGGGGAGTCCACAGGCCAATGCTCTTCATCCTCAAAAGTTGCAGGAAATTAGCAAAAAATTGGGTCCAGTTTATTTATTACCACACCTTATGTGATGGCTTTGAAATATCTTGCTCTGTATGCGACTGTGAGGTAAAAAGAATAGTGACTTACCACTTGAACAAATTATAAGTATTTGAAAATTCAAATTGGTAACAAAGAATATCACAGAAATGGTTAATACCATAAAATATTACATAAATTGCATGCTTTAACGAAATCTACATTTTATGTAAAGTAAGATTTTGTCTATCTCTTACGGTTACTAAATGTACAAGTCGTTCAGAATGAAGAGGACTTCACAGGCTATTCTGAGAAAATTCAAGATATACATTTGTCCAGAAAATATCCTAAACATATGGCATTTCAATCAAAATAGTTGAGCCATTTTTGAGGTTTAAAAAAACAAACATTTTTTTCATACAAAGGGTAGTTTTAGTTGGGGGGGGGTCCTTGAAAATCTTCCAAATTGCATGCTTGGAAGATGCTGAACACACAGATGCAGACTTTTTTCCTAGAAATTCTATTTTATGATACAGGGATCCTCAATGTGTGTATTTCTGGCAAAATCTGGTTATTGAATTTTTGAGTGGAATGCAATATACTGCTACTAGCTGTAGGCAAGTAATAGATAAATTAAAAAGGCACAAAAATGTTACCTTTACAAGCTTGCATAGCAGTGACCCCTCTTGACATAGACTATTTACAGAGTGATGTCCATCTATCCCAGTCCTTCATATAACATCAAGCTGTCATCTAGGTCACATCTCTTTTTGGAGTACAGATATGTAATTCTGAGATTACAGCAAACTCTAGAGGAAGTAGCACGGAACTACCAAGAAACGAGAGCCTTTAAAATATGTTGCTCAGAAATGGTAGGCCGAGTATATTCAGGGGTTAAAGGATGTTAAACTAAGGTGGTATAAGGAAGGCAAAATTTTATGTAAAATACAAAACACATTTTTTAAAATAGAGAGTTGAGGGTTGTTACACTACATCACTATGATATACAAGTAAGAATAT
This sequence comes from Deroplatys truncata, assembly GCA_030765065.1. Lineage (NCBI taxonomy): Eukaryota > Metazoa > Arthropoda > Insecta > Mantodea > Mantidae > Deroplatys > Deroplatys truncata. Next base: position 171,612,619 of record CM060985.1, read on the forward strand.
CATAGTGATGTAGTGTAACAACCCTCAACTCTCTATTTTAAATTATGACACATCACTGTTACCAGCTTCTAAATCTTCAAAATTAGTCAACAAAACACATTACTACCAGAGTTTCCTTAAAATTTAAAACTCAGGTGGCTTAACGAATATGTTTCGATAAACTGGATTGATTAAAGTTCAAAATATCATTATTCAAGCCATAGTTTCCAGGGGGGAATTTGTTTTCAATCTAAAGCATAGTTTGGTTTGAAAATCTTTGTGTCATACCCTTTTTGAATTGAGTTTTATTTATGGATGCCAAATTCTGTATTTATCTGAGTTGCTTTATGGGACCTTTTGTGTATTTCTTGAAATCTTTTGGTTTTTTTGGGTGGAGTGCAACATTGACAAGCGGTAGGGAAAGTAAAAATTAAGAACTTTCGTGTCCTCTTAAAATGGTTTAAAATAGAATGTTTGTTGATTAGGCTAAAGTGTTTATGTGGCTGTTGTATTTGTCACAGTATTGGAATGTTTTTTTATATTTCAGCACTTGTAATAGTACCAACAAGAGAGTTAGCACTACAAACTAGTCAGATCTGCATAGAGCTTGCAAAACACATGAATGTTAAAGTCATGGTCACGACTGGAGGCACTAATCTGAAAGATGACATAATGAGGATCTACCAGAAAGGTACGGATGAGTAGCTTTAGTGTTTTAGAATAAAGAATATTACTTTCACAAACCATTTCAGCTGCAGAGTAAGTGTTCAGTCACTAAATTTCAAACTGGTGTGAAGCAATAATTATGGTAAACCATTTTGTCTTACCAGAAGTTCAAACATAATTCCAGATATACATTTGGGTGGCCTCTGAAGTTCTTATGGATTTCAGTAGAATGTTTCCTTCTGTAGGCGTATTCAGTCATTTCTCATGAGCTTGATCCCAATGAAATTTCAATGTATACCGTGTTTGGTAAGAGTAAAATCTTGAGCGTTTCAAGTATGTGTATGTGTACAATGTATGATGTAGTTTTGGCTCTCAAGTCATGGCACTGGCACAGAAACCAAATTGTTTTAAAGGACAATGTTTTCCATCACAGCATAGCAAAACTAGCCCAACCTCTCCTATTTGTTGTCAATGGTTGAGGGTATGTAGCATTGTGTTCCCATTTCGTGCAGATTGGTGCTATCACTTCTGAACCAAGCTCTAGAAATAGCTAATATATCAGTTTGAAGTTCATTCTCATCTCATTTTGAACATGTTTGAAGGCATTCAGAGTATATTTTAATGTTCACCTTTTTAAACGCTTAACCATGGGATAGGAAAGATTAGAGGATTGCTGAATTTGAGCTTTACAGCATTTACTTTGGGAGGGGGGGGGGGAAGACACATGTGGACAGAGAGAAAAAAGAAAGGGAAAAAATTTGCATCTCTCTTAAGTTATGCAAAAACTTCAGAAAATCCAATGAATTTATTACAATGGCATCCAGAAAACTGACACCATCAGAAAAATATCCTTATAAAAAATTATATCTGTAAAATAAGATAGTGGTACTACTCTAGATTTTCTCGGGCTTCCAGGGAGGTGAAGATTTGTTTAGAAACCAAACTTTCAAGAACATACATAGTTATGAAATGTCAGGATTTGTAACCAACCTTCGCCTGCCTGGAAGCACGAGAAAATCTAGAGTATTCACAATGCCAGAAAAATTTCAGCTCTTATTTAACAGAATGGTAGCTTGTAAAGGAAAACCAAAAAGATATGAGGAAGTTTGAATACAATTTTGTTAATATACACACAAAAAGCAACAAAAAAATTTTTAGCAGCATTATAAAAATTAAAGACAATCTAAATTTATATAAAAAATGTAATATCCATCTGCATGAGGCTTCCTTATACACAACCCCAGGGTTAGAGCTCTTGCCATATTTATATTCCACCATTTAATCACTTCTATCTCAGTTCTCTAATCTTTCTTAACTTCTGTAATGTATTTCTTCCTTAGTTGCTCCAAATATTTTCTCAATTTTATTCCTGTTTATTCCCATGTTTCAGCATTTCAAGTGCCTTAGTTCCTTTAGTTTGTTCCGTTCTATTTCTCATGTACTCTCCCTCCATCTCCTCACCCTAGATATAATGCACCTTTCCCCAGGTACAAGGAAGAAAGTACATTTATAAATATTATATACATACAAATTGAAAGCAGGTTGTTGACAAACTTGGAAAAGAAAGCTGCTTAATTTCCAAAGACAGGTGGTAAGCACATGGGGTTTTCTTGAAACATGGGAAATAACTGAAGAGCTTTGATATGTCAAGGTGAAGAAAACATTCTGCTAAAATTTGTATAAACACCAACATTTACCAGGGGTTGCATCGGAACCTCTGCATTTGACAGGTAGTTGAGGTTAGTGAAGAAAAAATGGGGGTTAATTCTAATGGTGTACCCCAGTTCTGTTGTGAGATATATATGTACACAAGAACATTGTATATCTGGCCCTCATTAATCCAGACTTCCATTTTATCAGCATTGATCTTTAGCTTGCTTCTCAAGTGCAGCACAGATTTAAAGCACAAGAAACTATACACTGCTTCAGAAAATAAAAGCAAGTACAGTATTGATATAAAGGCAGGCATTAGTAAAATTTGAATATTTTCAATTTTAGGTATTTTGGATTTTTATTACACATTGATTTGTACTTTCATTCTACACAATTGATTTTCTAATAACAATTAAACCCACAAATGGCTATCTTATTGGGTGCTTTACCTATTATGTAAAGCATTATAATGAACTTCAAACTCGGTTTTTTTTTCTCTCTCTCTCCCCTCATTTTTTGAAATGCTCCTTAGACTGCAGTTTATAGTTCATTAGCTTGAAATTTTAAGCTTAGCTTCAGAAATTTTGGATTTGAAAATTGTTGAGCACTAGCTAAAAAATATAATTTTTCCACAGATTATTTTCCATAACTTACATTGAAAAAAAGTTAGTATTTTTTTATTTATTTGTTTTATCCCCCCCACTAATTAAAATTAGGATGTGACCACAAACTAACTTCAAGTTTCAAGGACCAATTCATATTACCATATCAAAAAGTGATTAACTGTGAATAAAATAATATCTTAACGGTTTGACATTGCTTATTGAAATTTTGTGGGCACTTTGTTTTATGTTCTGAATATATGGTAAAAAGGTCGAAACAATCAGAAGAAAACTGGATTTCTTGAATTTTCACAGATGCATTGCCTTAAGTGCCAAAATGTTTGTATAGATAACAGTTCATATTCATTTAATAGTTTCTGGATTATGCAGGTTTTCGTCAATTCGGATTACCTCTGGTCCCACCTAGTCTGGATAAACAAGGTTCTTGTGTACTTATATCAGTACGACAGTGTGCATTGTTGCAGACATTCTGCACCTTAATGATGAATAAGTTTGGATTCCCCATCATTTGCTCTTATAAATGATAACTCCAACTCTGATCTCTTAATCTCTGCAACAAAATATTGTACATCATTGTGAAATGGATTGAAGTGAATTTATTTTATTTCAGTGCAAGTCATCATTGCTACTCCAGGCAGAATTCTTGATCTTATGGATAAAAATGTTGCAAACATGGAAAACTGCAAAATGCTAGTCTTGGATGAGGTATGTATGTTTATTCCATTTTAATATCGAAGGGAGGGAAACTACAAGCAACCTCGGGTTTTAAATTGATTGTAATTCACAGTTGGCACACAAGTAACTTCAACGGAGCGGTCGTTTTATGGCCCAGCCCAGCGTAGTTCAAAGGGGGCGGGGGTGTTCTAAAATTCCCGCATTACACACTTAAGAGTAATAGTAACATGCAGCATAATGAGTACTAACCTTGTTATAAGTGGTGTGCATCTGCATTGAGACATTCCTGGTGACGAGGTTGTAAATCATGAACAATAGTTTGTAGGGTTTCAATTTTAAAAGTTCAGCAGCTGTATGAACAGGTGTTTTTGGAACACCCCTTGCTGTGCAACATGTCTTGGAGACTTCTTTGGAGAGTGGTCCAATGATGCAACAATTTTGTCAATTTTTTCATCCGTTAGAATGTCTTATCAATCCTGTTGTCCTCAACTTATTAACCAGACATCTATTTGGAACACCAGGAAATGTCTCCTGAAATTTGAAGATTTGTTTACGTAATTTATTATTTAGCTTCATGCATCGGGAAGCTAAATAGAAGTAGTATTGTTCTTGGAGTTTACTTTGTTTAAGAAGTTTGCAACGAGCTTTGGGCATCGGTTTGAATTTGTTGATTACGTAATAGTTACTGTTATTATGTAATATGCTGCTACGTATGAGAAGCTGATTTAAAGATGTGTTTATGTTGTTACCCTCCAAGTTTTACACTATAATATTTAATTTTGTTATTAAAACTGCTTCTATATATTATTTGTTTCAATTTGCCTCGGCTGCATCAGTAATGTTTTAAGAGTCATATATCTCTTAGGCAGAGTGCGGTACAACAATAATTGTAGACATACACAGAATTTAAGTTTTTAAATTCACTTCTTTTATTTATCCTTTGCACAATTTAATAAAGCACTACTTTTTTTTTTAAGAGCTGTGAGATTCTTTAATACTTTCACTTAGCTAACACGTAGATATATTTTACTATTCACATGTAATATTTCTGTAGAAAACGCATCTTCCATCTGGTCACTACCAAGGTTTGCCAGCAACTGAACATTATTTCAAGCGTTAAACCTGTAAGCTTCGGTATTTCAAGTCTCTGATTGGCTAATTCTAGTCCAATAGAATATCTGCATTTTACTTAAAACTTTTCTTTGCTATTGATTGGCTAATTTTAAACTGTTACTGAATTTACATTATCATTGCTCTAATCATGACTAGTAACATTCAAACACACTAACTCATTATTGCCTCATTTTTAACAACTTAAAACTTATTATTCTCTCAACTCTTGCATTATTAGAGTATGTAATGTATTCACATAACATTATTAAAACATGTTTACAATAAAAATAAGCATTTGCAATGACTGTTACATACTTAATTACTTATTATAAAAATACAATTGAAATTATTCAGTTATTAAAATACTGCCTCAAATTGTCTACATGATTTGGTTTATGCATCATAAAAATTGTTTGTTCAGGTGTGAATTTTTCCGTAGACATTTTGTGGACTAATAAGTACAGCAACAATAATGAGAATATTCCAAAGTAATTCACATAGGACACAGATGTTTGAATAAGCTTTCACCTTTGAGATGCACAATGAACAAACTCCAGTTCTTTCAGCACGAACAGAAGATGATATTCACAATTGTTAAAGCATAGCCTTGAACAGATCATTGCTATTGAGCTAGAGCATCATACTGAGCTCACTGCAGTATAAGGGGATCACACATACACAATCGTGGCTGGGCCACGAAATGACTGCTCGATACAGCACCAGTACGTACAGCCAGTTATGGAAATAATAGTAATAATCATATGAAACATGTGTTTAGTCATAATTAGTGCATTATCTTGTTAGAATTATAAACAAGCAGTTAACTTCAGCAAATAGTTATACTTTCCTCAAATGGGTAGTTTGTTTGGGTTCCCTCCTTATACTGGACATGCAAAGGGAAGGGAATTTCAAAGCCATTGCATAGCAACCAGCTCTCAAAAGATTCAACTACCTCTTAAGTCTAGTGCATTCCCCTACTAACATATCTTCTGTGGTACCATGCTAGCCTCTAGTTCCCAAGGTAGTGGGTTCAAACCAAACATTTTGCTGATGACAATACCTAAATGCTGAATCAAAGCAATGACATTGAGAGCATTATTTTTACTGGCCATGTTCTTGATTCAATAAAAACTTGTTTCTAATGTCGTCCAGCTGCTTTGCATCATACCCAGTCCTATGTGTTTTGTCAATAATGACTTAACGTCTCATCGATATGCATTGTACTAGTGAATTTCTACACTATTTTGTGTTTATTGGGTAGTATTTAATTTTGTTATAAAACGATGCATTCTGATGATGTAAATATATTATTCTGTTTTAAATAGTAACTTTATTTTATCTGTATCATAAAATTATCTTGCTGAGATCTTCTGCCACTAGAGGGACAATATTAAAGTCGCTTCATCAGTGGTGGCATCACATTAAGTAGTATTCCTGCATAAACTCGCTTCATCGCCGATGGCATCGACTGCATTTCTTGTGCGGGAAATTACGGATAAAAATGAACACCCAGTGTAGTTTAACTACTGTTAAAAGTTTTGGAGTAATCATAGTAGATTGTTCTTTGTAGGTTTGGGGGTGAGGTTTACTTTTATAAACCTGCTTTTCTTATATTTGTTGCAGGCTGATAAACTTCTTTCACAAGACTTCAAGGGCATGTTGGATCATGTCATCTCACAGTTACCCAAGGAGAGGCAGATCTTGCTCTTCTCTGCAACATTTCCTCTAACAGTAAAGCAATTCATGGTAAGCTCAACACTATAACACAATTGTATGTTAAAGCTAAGACCAGTACATCTCTAAGCACGTAACCAAATGCCCTGTCGTGTATTGCCTGCCTTCCACTATGTAAACAATCCGTGAGGATGCACACAAGAAAACTACTTATCATAATCCTGAAGACAAAGATGATTTTTATTGCAACTATTGTACTTTGATCTTGAATATACATGCAGTGCTTTTATTAAGAAGTTTTTAATGGTCAGTACTGTGTTCTTGTTTTTACTTTCTCTACTGTGTACTTAGTAGACCGAGAAGGTATTGCATTCCACCCAAAAATTCAATATAGAGATTTCATTGGAAATACGTGTTTTGAGGCTCCCTGAATCAAAACATTTTTTTAGAAAAGTGCCTGTGTGCATGCAGGCATTTTTTTACACTGACGGCTGACAAAGCTGAAGGAAATGCAGAAAGCATAAAACATTTGACTACGTTGCTTTACACCTTTCTAATAAGAATTGCCTTTTGTTTGCTAATGGTTATTGCCCAGTGGCAGGGGAAGGCTCTGTCAAGGGTATAGGGAGAGGACATGTTTAGAAAAAAAAAAATTATACGCAAACTAACCTTTACATGGAACATTATTCAAAACTTAATTTCTAAAAAATGGCTAATGGTTTTGATTAAAGTACCCTGTATTAAATATATTTACATCACAAAATGTATATCTTGGAATTTTTTGGTAATAGTATATTTTACAAAATTCCTTCTTCATCTGGAATGAATTTTGTAAAATTTTATATAAACAGAGGTACACAGAAACATATTAGACAAGAATATAGATGTCTTAAAAGCACACAGATTATTTCCTATACCTTTTTTACTTTCTTTACCACCTACATAGTAGGCAGAGAAGGTATTGTATTCCACCCAAAAATTTGATACCTTGATTTTGCCAGAAATACACTTTTTGAGACCCACTGAATCCAAGAAAAGCATTTTTAGAAAAGATCGCTGTGTGCACGCGCCCGTCCGTCCATCTGTGAACATAACTCAAACGAATAGTTGGATCAACACCAAACTTGGTATTTAATTTCAGTATCTTCCAAGAATGCAACATGATTTTCAAGAAAATCTCCCCAACCCCAAACTACTCTTTATATGGACAGTTTTTTTAAATTTTTTATTTTGATTACATCATATATTAAAGATATTTACATGACAAATAAAATATTTCTTGAATTTTCTGGGAACAGTCTCTGAAGTCCTCTTCATTCAAAAGGAATTTTGTATAATCTTGTATAACTAGTAAACTTAAAACGATAGACGAAAGTATACTACACAAAAAGAAAGTAATCTCTTTAAAACACACAATTTAAAATAAGTTTTTTTGTGCCATAAGGCATTTCTGAGAAATTGATTATTAAAGGTTTGCATTGTTTGTTTCTTGGTCATTCTTTTAAAGCCCTTTCAACATTCAGTTGTTTCTCGTGATGGCATGGAAACAGTGTATAATTTTAAGACCAGCATATAGTGTCCAGTACTTGAACAATTCACTATCGCTGTTCTCTTTGTATGTATAACGAAATGTGTAATGTAGCTGTTTCTGTAAAGGTTTATTTGGATTAAAATGTAGTAGGCAGAAAAATAAGCTTGAGTAAGAATAATTTGTTATACCCACAAATTAAAGGATAGTGGTAGAGGAAGTCTTGTATCACAGATTTTTATTATTGTGTCAAACCTTTCCAAGATATCCATTGTTTTGGATTTTCCAGTACAGTGAAGCCTATCTAAAGTGGTCATTATAGTGCATTCTAAGCCAAAGTGCCTCTCACTGTAAACAAACTCTTTGTATTATCCATGCGAACTGGTACTCAGATAGCACCTCTGGTAATTCATTGCTGCATTTCTCGTATATGTAAGAGAGTGGCAGTCATGCATACAGTTGGTATTAACAAGCAAGATGCTCTCAGCGTTAGCGCAACAGCAGACGAAAATCATATTTTGTAATCTCTTAGCAGTTAGTATATATCCATTACCTTTAGCAATGAGTTCTTACGATAACCACAATAAAATGTGCAGTTCTACGGAGGGTTGTCCCACTTAAGCTCGGACTACTTTGAATCACACTCCTACTCTGTCATTGGTCAAACTGCTTATGCTTATTATTGCATCAGCTCACTGCGAGTGCCAGCTGTCTGCTGGGCCAGTCTGAGCCAAAGTTTACTCGTAATGGCTTCAACAATCGCTGACCTATAGCAGGAGTACATTGTTGGGCTTTCCGATGCCAGTTACAGCCATTCAGTGATAGTGGAAAGGTGCAAACAAAAAGGTCATACCATAAGTAAGTCCTCTGTGGGGCGTAAAACACAGCTGCATAAAAATGGATTCCCAATTAGGCTCAGTGTGCAAGAAAAAAACCAACACGACCTAAAGCAGTAGTAGCCAAGATGAGTGCAACAGTGACTAAAACCCACCAACCCAAAGAAGCATTTCCAGCCACATTGGAATATCCAAAGGGACCATCTATCGGATAATACACAACAATTTGGGTCTAGAATAGCGCCATAAAGCACATGGACACACCTTGAAAGAGTGGCACATCAGAGAACACTTCACCAACGCAAGAAAACTCTATGAACGTCACCTGACAGGTGAAAAGTGGCGATGGGTGGTTTCTTTAGATGAAGCATGGGTTTATCTAGGTGACAAAAAAACCCCCGAGCCATTTATTAACATCAAGTGGGCCAAAAGGGGTGAAGGAAATGTTTTCCAAGGAATTCATGGTGGTTGCAGGTTATTACTCTCGGGGGGAAACTCGCATTCACAGAGTTGCCAACAATGCAAAAATTCATGCAGCCTACTAGATAGATAGATAATTTATTGTACTTTTTCCTACATACTTCTTTTTACAATGTTCCACTTATAAACTAACTTAACATATGTCCCAATTTCCTTACCAGCTATGCTGCTCTTTTTGCCTGGCACCCTGGCCTTCTGGCTCCTCTAAACATTCCTTACTACCTTTTATCCATATTTGCCCATCTTCTCCTTCCTCCATTTGCCTTTCTACCTTTCTTATCTCTCTTACTTTTCTACTCCATTTCTCTTTTACTTTCTTTAAGAACTCCCCCATATTCTTAATTTGCTTTTCTTCTTTTCTCGTTAGCATTTTAATTGCTACTATTTTCCTATCCATTTTTTCCCATTTTTCTTCCCATACTTCTTGTCTCCATTCTGCTAATTCTTTGCATTCTGACATATAATGCTCTGTGCTTTCGCTATCGTCGCATAATTCACAAATTCCATTTTTTTTTTTTCTCTTAACCCTCTCAAATACATTGCTCCTGTTATCATCCATGCAAACTCTTCTTTTCCTGCTCTATTACAATAATCTACATACCCTTCTCTTCCCCATTTCGTTTGTTCTCATCTATAGAACCCTAGTGACTTTATTTTCTAAGCTTCCCCAAATCTCCTGTCCTTCTATATCCTCCACTCTGTTTCTTACTGCTATCCAAAAACCATCGCTATTTCTTTCTCCTATTCTCCAAATATCTCCCATTCCTATCTTCTCCATAATTTTTTCTACCCCTGTCCACCAGCTATTTTTATTTTTCATACTCTTTTGTTGTTCCATGCATATCTTTAAAATTTCCTCTTTATCTTTTCTCAAGCACCTAAACCAAAATTTTAATATCCTTTCCAGTATCACTCCCTTTCTTCTTGTTCTTCCTAATTCCACTAATGCTACTTCCCCTGGTGCTGATCTTGTTAGCCCCAATAGCTCTTTACAGAACATTCCGTAGCTCTGGTCTATTTTCCTACTTAATTCAGATCCTCCCCAAATTTCTACTGCATATAACATTCTTGTTTCCACCAATGTTTCATACATTCTTTCTAGCCACTTAGTTGGCATTTCCAATTTATATTTGCACATCCTTACTCCTGTCATTGCTGCCTTTCCTTTAGACACAACCTTCCTGCTATGCGCCCCCCATTCACCATTACTGCTCAACCTCGCCCCCAAATAATCCATCTCCTTGACAACTTCTAATTTTAAACCCCCCATCTGCCATTTCTCTTTTTTTAGTTTATTTCCTCTTTTAAATACCATAACTTTTGATTTATTTATATTTACTTTTATTCCCCATTCTTCGCAGTATTCTTGTATTCCGTTGACTGCTTTCTGTAACCCAATTACCGTTATAGCCCCGACCATAAGATCATCCGCATATAGTAAACCTGGTATCTCTGTATTTGCAGCCTACTATCAAAGGAATGTTATGAACTCAATGTTTGATGAAGAGATTCGTCGGTTGTATGGTGAGGATGCCCCAAATGTTTGTATCCACATGAATAAAGCATCCAGTCACACCTCTCAGTCTTCCCAGCATTACTACCACTGGAAAGCTGTGGAAATGGTTGTCAATGTGATATCATTTAAAAGGATCTCTGTGAAGTCACCAGATGCCTCGCCAATGGGTTTTTGTGGATTTGGTCTGCTGAAACAGTGCCTTGCTTCTCGGCGTCCCACCACAATTGAAGTACTCTGGAAAGCCTGCCAGGAAGAGTGGGTTAACATCCCCCTTTCTGTTCTTAGGTGCAGCCCTCTTCAATGGAAATTGTGCTGCAGAGCCACAGTTAAAGCTTGTGGAAGTCACAGTGAACACAATAGGTGGTGGCGAAAGGGAATCTTGCCATGAAAAAACATAAGCAAAATCATTCAAGCTTAAGTGGGGCAACCCTCCGTATACCTTTCCTGCCCTAATATTAATACAATACATGTATTGAACTATTTACATTGGCGTAAGAGTGTGTTCTTGGGTTTGTGACAAACAGAAGCACATGCTTCTGTTTACATCAGAGGGAACTCTGGTTTGGAATGGACAGTAGTTCTTCCAAAGGATGCTCATTTGTCAGGGTATCTACTGATTAACTAAATTGAGTTTTATTTATGGACGCTCTTGAACTGCTGTGGTCCTTAGCGTACCATTCTATATTGGGCGTAAAAGACAGGTAATTTTACTCAGAGGCCTCTTTATCAGGCTTGAGGTTCTTTTATGCGCAGTAAATCTAAGACATGGGACCACCAGCTTTACTTCCCTTCCGAAGAAAGCCATGCTAAGGATTTTTACGCCCGAAAAAAAATCCATCACCCTCCGCCGGGTTTGAACCCATGACCTCGTGTGTGTGTACTGATGGTGGATATACTGAAATTATACTGGAATTAGTGATTACATACTGGAAAAATTGGATGAAATATCCGTATAAAATTGATTTATTTCAGATTAAATTTTCAAGTGATTGGTTCTTGGAATATCTTGTTAATCAAATAAGTAGATGTTATTGTTTTTCATATCTATGTGAAAATGACTCAAACTTTTGGAGATTGTTGTGGGGGAGGGCATGGGCACATCTAAGTTAAGATATTTCTGCCAATATTTCATTTGCATTTCTGTGAATATCAGTGAATTTTTTTTTTATGTCCATGATGACTACCATGGGAGTTTTATGAAATTGCAGTTTTAACATATTTTGACCTGGAGAAGGCTTATGACACTTGTTGGAGGGGCGGCATTTTATGTACACTCCACGCATGGAATTTACGCAGTCATCTTTGACGGATTGCGTCTTTCGTGTACGTGTGGGCTCGGTTTTATCTAGTCGTTTTATTCAAGAGAGCGGTGTACCACAGGGCTCTGTACTCAGTGTCACACTTTTTGCGATTGCTATCAACCCCATTGTTGAGTGTCTTCCACCTGGTATTTCATCGTCCCTTTTCGTTGACCAATTTTGCTATTTATTGCAGTTCATGGCAGACCTGTCTGCTCGAACGCCATCTCCAGAGCTGTATCGACCATCTCTATGCCTGGAGTAATGCCGACGGTTTTAATTTCTCTGCCGAGAAATCCGTCTGTATCAATTTCTGACGCCGGAAGGCTTTCCCTCTGCCCTCTCTCCATCTTGGGCTGGAGATACTTCTGTTTGCAAATGAGGTGAAATTTTTGGGGTTGATCTTTGATAAAAAGCTGAGCTGGACTTCGCACATTTCCTTTTTAAAAGCAAAGTGTGACCGTTCTCTTAATCTTTTACGTGTTTTAAGTGGCACATCTTGGGGAGCTGATCGGACCATACTTCTGCATCTATATTGCTGTTTGGTCCAGTCCGGTCCGGTCCAAGCTTGATTACGGATGTATTGTCTTTTTGACACGTCCATCTGTGTTACGTCGCCTTAATGCTATTCACCATTGTGGCATAAGTCACTACAGGGGGCTTTCCAACCAGCCCTGTTCCCAGAAGCTGCAGAGCCTCCGCTGTCCTTCAGGCGTGAGATGTTTTTGTGCAGCTAGGCATGTTGACTCTCAAGCTTTCCTGACCACCTGTCCTTTGAGTTATTTTTTTGAGGATTTGCTTGATCGGCAATATTTAATTAGCTCCTCTGCATTGCTCCCTCCAGGGGTTCGATTTTGACAGCTTCTTTGGCATCTGGCCGTTACGCAGGCACCGGCCCTTCCCAGAGCGAAATGCGTTTTCCTCCATGGTTGCGCGCTGAGGCCCACTATCACCTTGGGTTAATACCGATGCCGAAGAATGAGACCCCTTCTTCAGTCCTTAGATAAGCGTTTTTAGAACTTCAGGCGCAATTCGGGGACTTTCATTTTATATATACTGATGGGTCTAAGACTGATGTTGGAGTAGGGTGGGCCTTTGTTTTTGGTCAACGTAGTTTTACCTTTTGTTTACCCGGGCAATGTTAGATTTTTACCACCGAACTTTTTAGTATTTATCAATCCGTTTTATATATTCAGCGGCACGACTTGTGGCACTGTGTTGTTTGTATGGACTCTGAGTGCCCTTCAGAGTATTAACGCGCTGTACAATTACCACCCCCACGTACAGTGCATGCATGACCTGCTCCACTCGCTTGGTGCCTCTGGCATCAGCGTCTCCTTCATGTGGATTCCAGGTCATGTGGGCATCTCAGGGAACAAATCTGCCAACGCCACTGCCAAATCGGTAATTTTATCGCCCAGATATTTTACCTCTGTTGTTCCCTCCACAGATTTGTTTATTATACGTAGCCACATCCTCTCGCTTTGGCGGGATAAGTGGACGGCCCTCTGGGGGAACAAGTTGCGGGAGGTTAAACCTCTTCCGCTAGTCTGGGGTACTTCTCGTCAGGAAGAGGTACTTTTAGCTCGTTTACTAATCGGACATTGCCTTTTTAGTCATAGTTACCTGCTCAGTGGTGACCCTGCACTACTTTGTGAGCAGTGTGATGCGCCCTTAATGGTGCGTCACATTTTAACAGCGTCAAGTTTTAGCTCCGTTGCGCATTCGTGTGGGTCTGCCTGTTCGCATAGCCAACGTTTTGGCAGACGACACGCGTGCTGTAGAATGTCTCACGTTTTGTAAGTGCCAGTGGTTTTAATCGGCACATTTGATGCGCTGAGCGTCTTTTAGCTTTGTGATTTTATATTGTCTATTTTAATTGGGCTCTTCTCCCCGGCGGACATATGGCGCTCATGTCCCTTGCATTCTACAGTTCTTGACACGTTTTACTCTTTTGTTTTATTTACAATGGCTTTAGTGTGGTGTACCTTAGATTTTACTGTCTCATTTTTAGTGTTTTAGACTAAACGGGTTTGTGTCCCGTATTTTGGTTTTGGATTTTATATTTTACACTTTGTAAGGACACTGATGACCTTAGCTGTTTAGCGCCCTTAAGGCCCATCACATCTATCCATTTAACAGGTAATGGGGAGAAGTCAGCATAAAAGATATTCTATATCATTGTACAATAATTTCATAGTACAGATAGTAAATTTAATTAAAATGTCATTCAAGATTTAAAAAGCCAACAGTGCAACATCGGGTATGGCAACTAAGTAAGAAATACAACTTCATATTATTACTGTAAAAACAAAACCAGTAAAGATGTTAAGCTAGGCACAACGCACATTTGAATACTATTGCATCTTTACTGCAATATGACTTGATGTAGTACCGGGATTTAGTCAAAACTTATACTGGCATTTGAATCCTACAAGGCAGTAGGCACCCTGTTTGTACAGGTGACCTCTAAATTAAGGTTGAGATTTTCAAAATCGGGATGGAGGAAGATACAGCAGGGCAACAGTATGCTAAAAGTAACAAACATGTGTACACACTGAGTGATTAAGAACCTTATTTTAATGTGCTGTACAAAAATGCAAAGTTAAAATACGGTGTTTTCCTCTGGACATATAGGAACAGCACTGAATTGATGGTGCTGTTATGTTTACGCTCGAGTAGCCTTTACTCGCTATACACAACATAGTTGCATTGACTACAAGTAAAGAATGCTAGAGAGATATATGTCCTGAGTAGTACTTTTCGTACTCCATTTCTGTAGCAAGAGAATATTGCATTTTTAATTGTTTTGCTGTCATGCTTTTTCCTATATCATTGCTCCACTGTTTGACAGTTTCTTAGCATGTGTGCCCTTAAACCATTTGTAAATGAAATTGTTGGCTTCTCCGTACTTTGACTCCCTTTTTCTTTCCATTCCATTTCGTTGGTTATCTTCCCATTCTTTTAAACTGCCTTGTTTATTTTTCAGGATGTTACATCCTGCTACATTTCAAAATGTAGGCAAGTTTCCTTTCAGAAATTGTTTTCTGATTTTCAAGAATCACTTTTCTGCTTTCTTCCAACATTAAAGACAACCCTTGACTTTTCACATATTAATATTCCTTATACGATCATTGACTGAATGAACTAGTAATGACGAGTGCATTTGCTTCAGAAAGGAAAAGCATTCCACCCACATCTATTGCCCATCATAAATCAGTGTTCACACCCCAGAATAGGGAAACTGTTGTTCCTTGAAGACCAATAGCAACCCTGATTTTATGGAAGTGACAACCACCTGTTGACCTTAAATGGAGAAAAGGGACAGGAGGGTCAATCCTGTGTTGTAAAACAAGTTCCAAGAATCAAAGGCAAGCATGTGTGACAGTTTCAGAATGAAAAACAATTTGTAGTGGTTATAACTGGCTGTTAAATTAAGATCGTCTGAAACATGTGACCGCTGACCATGGTGTGAGGTAGCTGTTTAAGGGAGAGGATATTAACTCGGACTTTACGAGAATATTAATTAGTTTCACAGATAAAAGGCCATTTCTTGAGTGTGAAGGTGGTAGTTGGACAGGTTTGACTGTACTTTCATTTTTTGAAATACTGTCACCATTCATTGTTTCTCGCTATGTCATAGAAAGGATATGGAATCCCACTTTTAAAGATTTGACTATCACTCAACCGCCTTTCATGTACAGTGAAATGTGTCATATAAAGCATGCTTATTCCATTGGCAAAAGAGTTAATATCCAAATCACTTTCATCACTGTTGTTACCATGATGGTCAATGTCAGCCATTTTCTGTCAGTTTGGAATGAATAGAAGCTAGTATGTTGCTTCACAACAGCTGTCTGTTAGAGTGCAGTGGCCTTTCTGCACCTCCGGTGGATAGCATATTTAAATTTATTGTGGATGGAGAAAAATGTTGAAGCCAAACAGTTCTTGGATGGATTAAAAATGGAACTCAGTTTTCACTGCTGTTAGAGGAGCTCCAGTGTTATTTGATGTGCCCACAAGGCATGCAGGAACCCAGTAGCGCCTGAAGCTGCAAGTTTTGGGATTATAATCCCCAAAAGACGTAACCAAGGTGCATTGATGTTGAGGCAAACTATCATGGAATTGTACAGCCCGGTGTCTAATTTCACCTATGTATGTGGCTTTGTGAAGTAGTCTCATGGTGATTGAACGGCCAATGGAATAATGGACTGAAATCGCATGTTCTTAGCCTGTTGTAGCCTTAAAGCCACCTGTCTGGCCATGTCCCAAATATCAAGGTGTAAAGCATGAGAGGAATTATCAGGGCTCAAAAGTTTCAGCTTGAGATGAACAGGCATGCCAAACCTTAGCATAGGATACAGAGGGGCTGTGGCCCCCTGTGCCTGAGTAGATACGTCCCTGTGATTGTGCAGTGTGCATAAAATACTTAAGGCCGTATTCATAGTTTTGCCGTTGGTCTGGACTACCTCCAGATTCATTTGGTTCAGACCAAAGGGCAACCACCATTCACCATTCATAGGTGATAAAAAGCCTCGGACCAAGAAAGGTAGTTTTGTGCATGTGCGACATCCATAGAACAGTAAACTAATCAGTTACGCCCAAGTTTATAAATTTGTATGGTTGTTTCACAGCTATATTGAAGAAAAGGTGAGTAGACTTAAGATACTCTTTGCTCCACTTACTACATATTACATGTAGGACATGTTTCGTGAGGCATTCCCCACATCTTTTGCTGCTATGCACAGTCACCTGACTTCGGAGTATGATTCCGGTTCTCTGGTGCCATCTGTTGACCGATTGATGAACTTAGTGATGAGATCTCTTCCCGGTGGTATATACAGTGGAATCTCGTTAGCACGTTCCTCATTAACACGTTTTCCCGTGTATTACGTTTAATTATAAAAGTCCCGGTACCAAATCACCAAATATAATAAATAATGTTTGCTTAGTGCGTTTTCCCGGTCCCGCTTACTACGTTTGAAGTTTGACGTCCTCATTCGCTGTTTTGGCCAATCCTTGATCGGCAATTCGGCACAGTGGGAGTAGGCGTTTAACACGTTCATAGTTTGACGTCCTCATTTGCTACTTTGGTCAATCCTTGGTCACGGGGTGAAAATCAGCAGCCAATCACATACATGCATTTAAATATTTGTGTGACACGATTTCTGTGGGCGGGTTAGAGAATGCTTTACCTTGGCGTGGTAAACGCGGTAAACGCTAACGATAGTTTCTAATGTTGAGTGATGACCAAACAACCGTAGATTGTATTTTAACTTTTCATTTACAATGAAAAAAAGAAAGTGTAGTAGGTAAATAACCAACAGTGAAAAACTGAAAATCCTTGATGTAATCACAATCCAAATATAAAACATGTCGATATAGTGCGGAAGTTAAACATTCCTCCGTCAACCTTAAAAACGATTGTTAGCAAACCTAAATTGATTGAAACTGCTTTTAAAGAAGGGAAAAATACTAAAACAAAACTTTTCTCTTGGAAAATAGGATCAGAAGAGAACCGGAACGAAATTTGTTGCATGGAAACACCTCCGTATTCAAATCGTCTTGTATACACCAAAGATAATATCGTCTATTGTACTCGTAACACGATGCACGCTCATAATTTTTTCTTTTTTATCAGAAATTGTTATCACGTGTGTAATAAAACACACAGCAAAACCACTATTGCCGCTTCCACAATTCGCAATTTATTTTCTCAAAAACATTCATAACCTAAAAAATCCAAGTTGACCAAAATAAAAGCTTGAATTATTTATTCTCAGGCTTTGTGTATCCAAATCCATTTAAACATATTGAATTTAACATGGAAACGCGGATCGTATTCAGTATGAAATTGTACTCAAAATCGATTTAAATTGCCCATGGAGACGTAGTAATTATTAGATTTTTATTACCTATGTTCTTAAATTGCAGATTTTGCATTTTCGTTAACACGTTTTCCTGCCTATGACGTCCAAATCCTTAGGTCCCTGCAAAAACGTACTAACGAGATTCTACTGTATAAGAGATCTTATCACTAAGTTCATCAATTGGTCAACAGATGGCACCAGAGAACCGGAATCCTACTCTGAAGTCAGTCGACACATAGCAGAGGAAGATGTGGGGAATGCCTCATGAAACATGTCCTGCATGTAATATGTAATAAGTGGAGCAAAGTATCTTGAGCAAAGTATAGTATCTATACAAAGTATCTCACTATTTCTTCAATATATTTGAATGCTTCACTGTGTGTAAGTTCCAAGTTTTCAAGAAACTCTGTTTCACAGCTGTTTTTTCATCAGCATTCACTCCTCACCCTCAGCAAAAAAATGGAGATAACCAAGAAGCAAGCGTTAAAACGATTGGAAGAGGAAAATATGTATGTTCCCTAATACAAAATAAGTATTGAAAAATTTAAGGGAATAACAAGCAATATCTCAAACAATTCACTCAACAAAAAAAAAATGTATATGACATAAATTGTGTATTTTAATGCGATCTACATTTTTTGTGTAGTAAAATTTCGTCTATCTCTTATGGTTTACCAGTTATACAAAAGTCGTTCACAATGAAGAATACCTTTGGAGACATTCCCAGGAAATTTGAGTTATACATTTCAATAAGAATTTAACTTGCTGGAATATTAACTTTTAACCTTAAAATTACAGAATGAAATTGAATTTATATGGCAAGCAACATTTGCTGTTATTTATTAGAATGTATCTCACCCTGGATTTTAACCAAATAATTAAATGTTGTGTGATATTAATTATACAGAAATAGTTACTTGAGGAAATCCTGGTATATTGTAAAACGAGCAGTTGTAATCCTCCTCTCCTTGCCGGGAAAATGTAAGTAAAGCCTGAATTACTTTGAACTTAACCTAAGTGACTTAACTCAGGAGCTATTTAGGGTTGTCTTGACGTGACTTAATTTAAACACGACGTAACTTAAAAATTTGGCAATGTTAAACTTTCCCTTCCTGTTATGTCAACCTCAATGTCACATGGTAATTGGAACCAATCGGTGTGAAGCAGTAGCAATAAAAGATCAATCAATCAAAGGTTATTCCTGTTAAGTCCATCGTAATTAGATCTTTAGCAACATTTCTTAACTTCGCATTAAGTTCATCGTAATCCCGGCTTAATGTAGGGAAGTCTAGCAATGGCACGCGAGACATTATAATGAGACTTGCTGATGCTTGACTAAGGTCAGCAATATTTCCTTGATACCCTCCTCTTGCATAATACTGCAGTGCTATTAGCATTTGTGTATCAGTTGAGATACTCAAGCTCAAGCCTCGTTTATCGTATATAGGTCAGGACGAACCAGTTCTATCAGCCTTTTAAGTTTTGCTTTACTAAACCTGTATCTATTTAGGTTGTCATACTTTACAATTATGTCTAATCTTGTAGATAGTTTTCCTCCACTGTCTCATTTTGCGAATTCTATGTAGAGAAGCCATGTCCATCTTTCCAGAGTCATCCATTTTGTAAAGATCTGCGTTTAATCTACCCCTCTGAGGTAGACCAAAATTTGGTCTGGACCAATGCAAGTCGCAGTCTATGAATAAGGAAATCAATGGTCCACTGTAAATCCACTGGAAGTAGCAAGTTGGTCCGGACCAAGACCGACTATGAACACCACTCTTAAAGATTAGTGGTGTTTACGTGGATAAAAATCTTATGTACATTTATATGACTTTCTGTACCCTCACTTGTTTATTAGTGGATTTACAAACTACTTGTACTGAAGCTTATTTTTATCTACCTCATTTTAATCCAAATTATCTTTTCTACATTACACATTTTGTTATAGACATAAAGGGAATAGTGATAGTCAAATGCTTAACAACTGCTATACACTGCCTTAAAATTCCATACTTTTGCCATGATATTGCAAGAAACAACTGAATGTTGACAGGACAGAATAGTTAAGTTTTGAACAATTAGAACCGTTAATAATGGATATCTCTGAAATGGCTAATGCCACAAAAAGTTATTTTAAATAAATTGGGTGTTTTAAAGAGATCTATATTTCTTGTGCAGTACATTTCGTCTATTGGTTTTAATGTTTACCAGATATACAAGCTAATGCAAAATTCTTTGTGAATAAAGCCTTAGCAGGCTATTTTCAGAAAATTCAAGATATACATTTGTCATGTAAATATCTTAAATATTTGGTATTTTCATCAAAATTGTTAGCATTTTTTTAGAAAATTAAAAATTACAAAAAATGTTGCATGTAAAGGGTAGTTTGGTGTCAATTTGAGTTTTTGTTTTTGAGTTATGCTGTTCATACATACTTGCTCTTCACACATACTTGCAGACCTTTTTTCTAAAAATGTTTATTTTTTGTGTTCAGGGTGCCTCAAAAACGTGTATTTCCGGTGAAATCTCTGTATCAAAGTTTTTGGTGGAATGCAATACCTTCTCTACTTATTAGGGTATGTGCTAGAGAAAGTAAACATGGAAATACTTATAGCCAAGTTCAAAATAAACTGTGTTTGCCTCCCTGTTTCAGGAAAAGCACTTAAGAGAACCATATGAAATAAATTTGATGGAGGAGCTGACATTGAAAGGTGTAACACAATACTATGCCTTTGTACAAGAAAGGCAAAAGGTTCATTGTCTCAATACACTCTTCTCAAAGGTAAGTTGAGTGTTTTGTGTGTTTAACGTAATTAAAAAAAAAAAAAAAAAAAAAAAAAGAGCAAATGTAAGCTCAATTTTTGAAGAATTAGAAGCTTGTAACAGTGATGTGTCATAATTTAAAATAGAGAGTTGAGGGTTGTTACACTACATCACTATGATAATTATAGTGATTATCATAGTGATGTAGTGTAACAACCCTCAACTCTCTATTTTAAAAAAAAAAAGAGCAAATGTATGTTATTTCTTATATATATGAGTGTTGTTGCAAACAATATTATATTCACCCCTGGGAAAAATAGTGTTTCACATAGTTTCTAGCATGTTCTTTCATGTTGTGAACTCTGTTTGCATGAAATCATATTTTGTCCCTGTGTAATTGGCATGTGAAAAGCAGCTATTGTTGCAAACCATATTATGGTCACGTTTGTGATTGCTGCACACCATATGTCCACAACAGTTTTTCTCACCCTGAAAGTGATTAGCTGATGTCTTAATCAGTGCTACATATAAGGAGGATTGTGTTAGTTTGTGCTGTGCTTTACAATGGATGAAAGCAAAAGTGTGGTGGGCGGGAGGAAGCCGGAGGAAACAAACGGTAAAAATCAACGAGGCAGTTGCAATCTTAGGAAAGATATGTGTAAGAATTAAGTCTGTTTTTTTTCTTGATATTATTGTAGAGTATCATCACTACTGTTCTACAGAACAAACCTTAATCTTTTTCCCAGAAATAAAGCCAAGCAGTTGTGCGCTGTAGGAAGTAGCACAAGCAGCACTCGTGAGGTGAAAGCAGATTCTTGTAATACATATACAAATTTTTGTCCTATTATTACTAGCCGCTTGTTTCTTGAAATAAGCAAATCTGTTGTTTTTGATTTAGTAAATGTTATTAGTCATAAAGATAAACATAAATGTAACTTATTTTATCCATACAAGAGTTATAAAAAATTAAATTGAGTTTTATTTATAAGCTCTCTAACTGCTGTGATGCTTAGCATCCATTCTATACTGGACATGAAAGACCTCTTTATTGGGCTTGAGGTTCCTTTATATGCCATAAATCTATGACCTGGGACCACCAGCTTTATTTCCATTTCAAAGGAAGCCATGCCAAGGATTTTTACGCTAAAAAAAAATCCATTGTCCTCCACCATGTTTGAATCCGCAACCTCAGGAACTCTAGGCTAGCATGGTAACCACTACACCACGGAGAACAGCAAGAGTTATGGTTTTGTATAATACTAATATAAAGTTTTTCAGTTTGAAATTGTTGCTTTATTTATACATCTGTTGACAGCAACAATCCGTATTAGGACCAATACAAATTCTTGAATTTTGAAAAAATATTTAAATGTCATACAGATCCATTTGTGATATGTAAAGATAAGATTTATGATTTTCAGTTTTGAAATATCTTCCATAGTTGGGGTGCAATTCATTTTTGACTTCTTCAAAATTTTGCTTTATATATATTAGTGATGGGACGATACCACTATTTCTCGATAGTCAGTATAAAAAAAAAAAAATATAAAAGCGATAGCTTGTTCAATGAATTATGTTTTTGTTAATTTTGTATTGTGTGCTAATTCCGAATTTGTTCTGCTTGACATTCTCCAATTGGCAGCAATTTTTTTTTTTCTTGATAATATCACAGGTTATATACCCCCTATTATAGTCGAGACTAATAATACAGTAAAATCTGTCTTCAGCGGAATTGAATGGTCTCTCGAACATTTCTGTTAAGGTTAGGTTTCTGTTTAATGAAGATAGGCCTAGGCTGTTAACAAAATTAAACCATAAACATTCACCTATTCTCACCTTTTAAACACAATGATTTGGTAATGCGCAGGAAAATAGTCGCATCTCGTCCCCATTTGCTATGTTTTCAGGTTTGTATCCTTTGATTATTGAAAGTAGTTTAGCAATCCAGTCAGCGATGGTTTCAATATTAATGTCGTTCGATTCACCACAAAGTTCGTTAAAAACTGATGACTTGCGGAAACTCTCCAACAATCCATTAGATGCTTTGAATTCAGTCCTACCCAGCCTCAACTCTCTTTCAGTGTATTCCTGTAACATCGGCCCTGATAAGCAGTGATTTTTTTTACCCATACACTAACGAACCACTCCCACACTATTTCATTAATGTCCTGGTTTTGTTTTCTTAAGTACTGTCTTTATTTTTCTATTAGCACAATTTTCTCACCACTTCAGAATTTCTGTTTTCTTCTTCAGAATCTCGTAAACTTGAGTTTTGCCTATATTGAACACCTTCATGATCTGCTTTATCACCTTCACTCTCGTGAAAAGATGTAGCACAACTGTTGTTTTCGAAACCATGGTGTCTACTGCCGAACTAAATCATCACCTATGTAAGTTTAGAGGTGTACTGTTAAGAGCTGACAAGTCATTAGAGCAGGGAATAAGCAGCCGTGCTTATTGTTAACTATGCAGTGAAGAATGAGTGTGGTAGGTTTCTCAATATTCAGACCATCATTAGCGCACCCTCCTCCTAGATTGGTCAGGTAGCAGCAAAATGATCATGTTTTAACTTAAACATTACGTACTTAGAGCAGACTTTCACAGGGGGCCTGAAAATTCTGCATTCCAGAACTGAAAAGTTTCCGTTAAAAGGTGTACTTTGATTTCCGTTGTCCACCTAAGTCAGTTACGTTTAATAAAGGGAAGTTAGCATGTTTCTCACCCCAAAATTCATGGGACCATGAAATATTTCCGTTTAACAATGGATCTGTTGAAGGCAGGTTTTACTGTGTTAATAATTATAACGGATTTTCTATCTATTATAGAAATTAATTGTACAGTATACTTGAAGCTACACTCGTGACCCAAGTTTGACTTGTGGAAACTAACAGATGAAAGGAATGAAATATTTGCATGCGCTGTATTATCTCACATCTTAAGTTCTGCTGGATTTGCAGATTTTGGAGTAGGAGTAGGTAAATGCAATGGCTGATGCTAAGCCAGGCTATTGCAGAAACATGATTTAGTGCATCAGTTAATGCTGCATGATGAGTACCTCTACTCCCCCATTGTTTTACATGTTTTCATTTAGACAAAAGTGTCTATGGAATGTTGCATTCACCCAGCACAGTCAAGGTCCATAAAGAACTACAGTCCAGTAATACTTTTGGGACACGTGTGAGGCAATATTGTGAAGTTTCAACTCCTTTTATTCCTTATTTAACATAATGTTAAATGCATTAACTTTCAATAATGCAAAACTTAAAACTATTGAAGGTTTATCGAGAGTATCAATGGTATTAAAGCCCCATCCCTTTTATTTATTTATATGAGATTTGCCAGAATTCAGAAAAAATTAATTTGAACATTTTTTTTTAAGCTACATTCTTGATTGTCTGCGTTGTAAATACATAGGGTATAACAGTCTTAAATTTGAGTTACTAAATTTTATTGTTTGAAACATTTGCCCATTTCAATGTAAAATTGTTGCACAATTTTTCAATGAATATTATTGATATACCTTTTAAGATCAGAACTTTTGAAAGAATTACTGGTATTGTAATGCTTTAATTCAAAAAGAGAGCAACAAAAATTGAATAAGTTACCACATATTTGAAATTCACTAATTACTTGGCATCTTGTCTAGTTTATTCATTTATATGCCACTTGAAAACAAGTCATATCGACGGCTGCCTTAGTTTACTTCCTATATTTACATGATATGCATAGGCATTTAAATCTTTTAGCATTTAGTTTGTAGATTCAATTGAGTTTTGAATGTTTAAAGTAGCATTCCCACATAAACTTATATACAACTGAAAAGAAATATCTCAAACAATTTTCTGTATAAAAATCCAAAGGGTTATGCTGGAGATGCACAGCTTGCTAGTTGAGCATTGTAAAGATAAACTACTATACATTTTTAAATGATTGTTGTTGCAAGATGCTACAGTGTTGTCTTATTTACAATTCTTGTTCTAAGGGGTTTTATTCCGGGGATATTAAAATAACTGGAAATAAAACTTTTTAAAGCAGTTATAGTGTGCTTAAAGAATTTCATAGCTTCAATATTTTTTTTTTACTACAAGTGAAGTATTTACTATGCTTTATCATAATCAGCATTTTCCAGAACTTAATTTTGGAATTTAGCAGTTATGATTGTTTCATTGTTTTAATAAATCTTCTCTAGTCATCAGTATCATACACTACAAGGCCTTTTTGTTGACATCCAATGCAACAACCATAATGTGTACTTATCAACTTTTACAGTTTTTCTGTAACATGTGTGGGAGCAAAGGCCTGTTTATGACTGCAGTAAAGGCAGCATTTTTACATGTGGGCAAATTCAAACTATTACAGATTTTCACCATGGCATGATAAAGCATTAAATTCTATCTCTTTATATTGTAACTTAAGATTACATAGCATTAATTGGTATATAGTGTTGTGATATGCCAGAGCTTATCTGTGTGTATAACCTCCAACACATCATGGTCCCCCTTCAATGAGCTGCAGCAGAATCCATAATGTGCAGATTTAAAATTTCATTGCACCATAGTGAGCCGTTGTAAATGGATGTGAACTGTAAAGTGAAACTCCCTCATGTAAATAGTTTGTCTTGTTTGTATTCTATGGCTGCGGGATATAAGTTCGGTATTTTGTGACAGTTTTTGTTTATGGTTGATATGAAGGTAAAATGTGGACTAGAAATCTGTGTATAGCCTAAGAAATGCTTTAATAGGTATTTATTTTGGTACCAAGAACAATTTCCGCATGTGTAACCGAAAGCAGCAGTATTACCTGGTCTTCAAGAACTGTTATAAAACAGAATTCCCATTTATTTTACATGCCATTGCAAAGGTGTTAATGCTTTATCAGACGGAAAGTTGCATGGTTTCAATTTCAGGAAGTTGGCAAGTATGATAGTCACACGGCCTCTAAAAGACATACAGCAAGTCTGTAAATGAGTGAACTAAATCATGTGCACTGTGTACATATTGCAAGAAAAGGTTTAAACACTTGAAAACTGTACAGTGAAGTAATGAAACAATTTAAATTGAAATGCACTTGGTTGAAATCAGCTGTTGAGGGGAACAAGCTCCTGAAACATGTTCTGAGGTTAAAAAAAAATGTAGTTGTATTAGTTGTGTAATAAAGTCCTTTTTCAATTTGAAAGATTTAAAAATTCAAGTAAAATGGCGAACTTTAGAATTTTGAGATTACAGGGTACTACTGACTGGGTTGAAAACATGTAATACTTGTAACTAGCTTGTTCTAAAACTGCCATTAGTTCTCTTAAATGAATAAGGACCTGATTATATACACTCAGGCTTCAGCAGACAAAACTTTTTTGTTCTAAGGTGTACATATGGAATGAAGTTTAAACTGAAGTATACTGGGTGAGTCGCATAAAACTACCACAAACAAAAATTGGAATTGAAAAAAAACTTTCACAGATATAATATAGTAGAGGGATTCATTAAAGTAGATGATGTAGGCCATTGAAAAATGCAAGAAAGTATGTTTTGAACATAAGCTTTCTTTTTTTTAATCGAAACTGTATTTTTATGCAATTGGTAATGTGGAAGATAACTTTAAGATTGGTGTTTGTAGCATCACAGTACGTATTACAATGCAATAAAAGCTGTTCTTAATGTTATTTTTATTGTGATGGAAATAATACCAGGTTTCAAATCACAGAAAAGGGAATATGAATAAAGGTATAAATAAATGTGAAGCCTTTCACAGCTAGAGTTAATTGATAAATTGGTAAAAGCTGCCCAGTGTTGACCAAAACTTCAGGTGTGAACAACTTTCTCTTTCATTGTATCTCAAGTGCCAACTTCACGTTACAGTTTTTCAAGATCTAATTAACGTATTGTGATATAACAAATGCCATTTTTAATGTTATTTTGTTGTTAATGTACTAATATTAATGTCAATTTTGTCAAAAATAACATGGGGGTTTTGATTTAAAAAATCATTAGTTGATGTTGAAAATCATAATTGCTTACATTTTTTAATGGCCTATATTGTACATTTTAATGAGTCCCTCCCGTACCTTCTTGCCTGTAAAAGCACTTTGCAATTCCTATTTTGGTTTCAGAGATATTTGCAATGCAAGTTTTAGATGACTTGCCTGGTATAGGGATGAAATATTGTGATAAGAAAACTGCACAAAGTGTTAGAAAAAAGAAGTTGATGGTCGTTTATATTACAGCTCCTAACTTAAAAGAGAGGGTGTCTGGTTTTGTATTATACTGTGCATAGGTTTCTTATGGCACTGTCGGATTCCTACAAACTATACTTGGAAATTTACTATGTATATAGTTGAACAGTAAGATATTGCCCCTGAGCTAAAATACCAATCCTTTTATTTTCAGCTCCAAATCAATCAAAGTATAATATTTTGTAATTCAACGCAAAGGGTGGAATTGTTGGCGAAGAAAATCACAGAGCTTGGCTACTGTTGTTACTATATCCATGCAAAGATGGCACAAGCACATAGAAACAGAGTTTTCCACGACTTCCGAGCAGGTCTATGTAGAAACCTAGTATGTTCAGGTTTGTAAATCCAAATATTGAAGTTTTTAAATTAGAACTGTAGTGGTACTAACAAACTCGGAGCTTGGAATGTATAGAAATGCATGTTTACAACATTTAATTGTCTTGTATTAGAATTGTAGTTTTCCATTTATTCCCGTTCTTTTTTTTTACTGTATTTTAAATGCCATAAATAATCTAACAAAACATTTTATTAATTTTAAATACATATTCGAAATGCAAGTGTTAAAATTTCACTATTTTCAATATTAAGAAAATTGATGGAAACCAGACAACTCATTATTGGAATGCACGAAGGCAATGGGGGAAAATCCAACTGCAGGATGACTATCAATGACATTTCAATCTAACAAATAATTTTAGTAAAGCACTGAAATCACCATATGCATTTTACAGTTATCAAGGATGCGGGTTTCTGGGTAATATCACATGTTTTTCTCCTGTGTATTTATTAATTCGCTTTCCAAGGGGGTAAGCACAACTTAACACCTTCAAAAAGTCAATTTTTGGTAATATTTGTGTAAGCAGTTATTTAGTAGAAGAATGGTATAAATATTTGCACTAGTTCAGAAGTAATAAATTAAAAGGCAGAATGCTGTACACACTAGCAGCTATAATTGGTGAGCAACACGCCCACTTTTATATACATTTTTTGCAAATTTTTTCGGAGCTTTTAACTTGGAAGCAAAGATTCTCATACGAACACATGTGCATTATTTTGGAGGTTGTTTCTCACTTCTTCAGCTTGGTGTCTAGTTAGACATGGCTTCCTTTGTTTCTTTTTGTAATAGCTACTTACCACATGTGCAGGTAATGCAAGGAATATTCAGAACTTTCACAGCTATCAGCACAAAAAACGAAGATGTAAGTGATAACAGGTGTAGTGCAAGCAGAAAACTAATCTCGCAAACCCCATGTGCAATAATTTGTGTAGAGGCAGTGCTATCATTGATCTAGGAATGTGGCAGGGTTAGGGTTCAAATTGACAGCCATGCGAGAGAATTGTATAGAAATTGGCTCTCATTTTATAATAGTCCATTACATGGGACTAAAAACCATAACTATTCACAAAATAAAGGGCAATGTACACGATTAGGTGTATAGGACAAGGCCTGACAGGATGAAGAGTATTTTATGGGCTGATGAATGATATCTCCGGTTAAAGGAACAACATGCAACTTAATAATAAACCGAGCAACCAAACTTGTTAAAAAGGAGTTGATGGCTGTTGCAGAAGCAATCTCTCCCATTAACAGTATACATCTGTATGTGTCTTGTGATGGTACATGGCTTACAAGGGGATATTCTTCACAGAATGGTGTTTGTACTACCATTGGGAGCAAATCTGGGAAAGTTACTGACACCAAAGTTTTATTCATTCGCTGCAAAGCTTATGAAGTGTGGGTAAACAAAAAGAATAAATTGGATTATGCGAATGGTGGGAGAAACATGAACATGAATGTTCCATAAACCACAAAGGCACACTCTGATGACAAGCATGGCATCAGATACGTTAATCATATTCATGATGGGGACAGTCATATAAAGTGGTATCACTATATGGCTCAAATGTAAACATTAAAAAGTTTGAATGTGTAGGACAAACGATTGGATACTTAACTCAGAAATAAGAGCTGAATTCAAGGAAAAAGGTTTTGTGATGGAAAATTGCTGTCACGGTAAAATGTTGTTCACCAATGGCATTGGGGATTAATTGATCTGCATCATTTTCCCTCTGGCTTCCCAATATAAAGTCTGTAAGTTATCTTTGCATTAGGTGAGATGCTGTTTGTTCAGGATGACATCTTCTTCACAGAGAGTGCACTTGGGTGTAGGTAGGTATCGTATCTTGTAGAGAGGTGTTCTGCGAGGCAATCATGGCCAGTTACCATCCTAAATAAGTCCACTGCAGTCTTCCTTGGCATTTTTTGTATATTAACTCTATCTTTAATATTCTTATAATCTTTATCTTTTAATTTATTGTATCAAGTCTCTGCTGACTTTTGAAATGTTGTTTAATGTTATTTAATTTTTTGTTTATTTCTATTTGTCCTACAGGTTTTATTTGTTGTATTGCACCTTTCTTTGCCAATTGATCCGCATGTTCATTGCTCAAAAGTGCAACATGAGCTGGGATCCATTGTAGAGTGACATTTCTAGTTTCAACAGCTTTAATTAGGCTTCTTATTTCTTTAATGTTTCTTATTGTTTTATTATTGTAATTTACTATTCCATCTATGGCTGATTTTGAGTCTGATAATATGACTATTTTTTGTTTTATGTATGGTCTATATAAAATGTTCTGTAATGCTGCTTTTATAGCTGTTAATTCTCCATCATAGTGGTTTGATGTTTCATCTAATGTTAGATACTGTGCAAAATGTTTACAGTATACTCCTGCACCGGCATTTTTTTTTATTGATGAGGGATCCATCAAGGATGGATCAAGTATATATTTGGAGACATTCTTTTTATGGGTATCCTTCATTTTCCGTAGCTATTGCTATGGTTCTCATTTCATCTGGTATATTGTTTTGTTTGTGTATTGTATATCAATATATTCTATTGGACTCGTTACCTCTGTTGCAATTATATTTGTTGTTAATTTTGAAGATTTAGAAGCTAGTAACAGTGATGTGTCATAACATTTTAGTGATGTAGTGTAATTCTCTTTATTTTAAAATATAATTGTTGTAATTATATTCTTGTATTTTAAGTTATTAATGTATGTTTTGAAGCTTATTTGAGTTTTTAAATTACTTATAGTATCTGCTGTGTGGTACCACTTGTATCTGTTTCTATTGACTTGCAGTTTTTGTGCTAGAGTAATTGCTTTCAACTCATGTTCCAATTCTATAGCCATGGTTTTTTGTGAAGTTTTGTAGTACTGTAATTAGTGTTGTTTTTACAGCTCCTGTTATTATTCTTAGTGAATTATTTTGTGAAATTTCTAGTTTACTTTTAAGTCTCTTGTTTACTGTTGCTAGTAGTTCTCCTCCATACAATAGGTTAGGTTTTATGTATGTTTTATATGTATTAAGGAGGTCCATGTTTCCACCCTGTTTTATTCCTGCTAAACATTTTAAAATGTTGTTCTTTTTGCGGTAAAATAAGCTTAAACATTCTGCAGTAAATACTCTTACATGCTACTATGGGAATGTCATAAACAATTCAAACTGAGTAAATGATGAGGATTGCCATATGGTATCACAAAAGTTCTGACACTAACCCCATGCATTGTTTGCCCTAAAGGAGAGAATTCATGGTGTTCAAATCAGCAAGGCATATGTAAAGGAAGTGTGAGCTCTACCAAACATAAGAACACCTTGCCAGTGGCAGTAATGGAAGCAATTAAACCTGTGTTTAAAAATTTAATTGCTACAGAGTTAAGCACCACATGTTTAGGAGGCTTTACACAAAATCCAAATGAATCACTGAACTCAAAAAATTTGGTAACTTTGTCCAAAAACTGGATTTTGTGGGCAAACTGTTAAAATTTCTACGAATGATGCTGTGATAACCTTCAATGATGGCATGAGGGGCAAATTAAAAGTGCTGCAGAAAATGGAAATCAAGCCTGGTGAAAATGCAATGAATATGGAGGATTCATGTTGAATCAGATTTGCAGAAAAAAAGACACTATTGTGAACTAGAGAAGCAAGACAGTGCAGGAAGAGATTGGAATTAAAAGCTGCAGCCCAGAAATCAGCAACAGAAGGAACGTCATATGCCCCTGGAGGCAGTGCTTTTGTTGGAGAAAAATATTTGGGGGGACTTGCCTTTATAGGAGCTTCCATAAAGGATATTGTACATCGGTATGCAAGACTTCTTCCTTAAAAGAGATTGTTTTATTTGCTGACCTTCTTCCTGCTTGCAGCCAAGAGAACATAAGGCAGCGCATTGAACTTATTCAGTGGTGGTTCCACGCTGCTAATGAACATCAAAACACTGGCTCGTTCAATGAGGAGGCTGTTTCTTTTACCTGTTATGTTCATGGTGCTGAAAGCTTGTTCGTACCTGGATGTTGATATTGGGTATTGTTTGCAGGAGAGAGGTTAGTTCTGGGGTGGTCTACTTGTTTCAGTATGTTCTCTAGAGGCAATGATGTGCTTACTTCTCTCAGGAAGTTTCAATAAATCACTAAGTAAATCACAAAGTTGAGTTTACTATAAGGGCAAAATGTGGGTCAGATGGCCATTTCTTTCTGAACAGGACTTTCATCTTTCAGAAGATAAGCATCATTTTGATATACATTCGATGTACCTGCACTATCCTGTGAACGTCTATTTAAGTTGTCTATCAATCTACTGTTGAGGTTAGCTACCAGGCTATGGTAAAATTGGTGTTGGTCTATTTTAAAACTTCGAGTGATGGCATCTGATACAGATGTGGTATATTCTCTGGGTAAGTTGCACACAATCCAGAACAAGGTCATACCTCTCCTTTGAAGCTGGAGAGAGAATTCACTAACTCAGTCAAAGCATTGCACATAAAGTTCATCAAATACGGAAATAATGTTAAATATTTATATAATCCTCCATATTTGACCCTTTCTCTCAAGTCTGGCATGTCTCGAGCTTGAAGGAAATTTGTGTGGCTAAAGCAGAACAACTATTCCTAACAGTTTTCAGGCTAGAAGATATCCATCTAATGGTAAATATTTTCCCAATCTTCTTCAATTTCTGGCCTAACAGAGATGAGCGTTTGAATAGCAACCACTGATTCTTCAGCGACAGACTGAACAATGAATATAATTTGTCAAAAAAGGATTGAAAATGATTGATATCCTGCACTTCATCTTTAGAATCATAACTGCTAACTCTAAGCGATGACTGCAGCAGTGCCATACTACGAAATTAGAGAATTGTTTCTCCTGCCTTCCTTCTAAACATAACTGATGCTCCATCACAAGCGAAAGAAACTAAACATTTCTTTAGGAAAGCTTCATCCATGCCACAATGTTTCAAGTTTAATAGAGGATATTTTGTACCTGAGCAGTGGTGTCATTCAGTTCCACTAAATCCCAAAAAAGTTATACTGGCTCATCCGAAATGCTACCGTTCAAACAAATCGCAATCACTGATCTCTGGCCTAAAGAAGTGGACTCATCAATAAGATGACTTAATTTTCTATTATTCTGTATTATTGCTGCAGCAATTTTACTATCCGTTTTGAGATATGGTCGATTATGTTGGCACAGCTGTGATTGGAATGCAATATCTGCTCACATTTATGCCATTAAGCTCTTGCAGTTCTGCATCTATAGGAAAATCTGTGCAGCAACCTTATAAGCAGTACGAAAAATCCTAACAGTTGTTTATTCATACTTTGCATTCATATTATCAACAGTATTT
Source organism: Deroplatys truncata (assembly GCA_030765065.1). Lineage (NCBI taxonomy): Eukaryota > Metazoa > Arthropoda > Insecta > Mantodea > Mantidae > Deroplatys > Deroplatys truncata. The sequence continues at coordinate 171,645,211 of CM060985.1, forward strand.
TCAAGTACAGTAGAATCTCGTTAGTACGTTTTTGCAGGGACCTAAGGATTTGGACGTCATAGGCGGGAAAACGTGTTAACGAAAATGCAAAATCTGCAATTTAAGAACATAGGTAATAAAAATGTAATAATTACTACGTCTCCATGGGCAATTTAAATCGATTTTGAGTACAATTTCATACTAAATACGATCCGCGTTTCCATGTTAAATTCAATATGTTTAAATGGATTTGGATACACAAAGCCTGAGAATAAATAATTCAAGCTTTTATTTTGGTCAACTTGGATTTTTTAGGTTATGAATGTTTTTGAGAAAATAAATTGCGAATTGTGGAATCGGCAATAGTGGTTTTGCTGTGTGTTTTATTACACACGTGATAACAATTTCTGATAAAAAAGAAAAAATTATGAGCGTGCATCGTGTTACGAGTACAATAGACGATATTATCTTTGGTGTATACAAGACGATTTGAATACGGAGGTGTTTCCATGCAACAAATTTCGTTCCGGTCCTCTTCTGATCCTATTTTCCAAGAGAAAAGTTTTGTTTTAGTATTTTTCCCTTCTTTAAAAGCAGTTTCAATCAATTTAGGTTTGCTAACAATCGTTTTTAAGGTTGACGGAGGAATGTTTAACTTCCGCACTATATCGACATGTTTTATATTTGGATTGTGATTACATCGAGGATTTTCAGTTTTTCACTGTTGGTTATTTACCTACTACACTTTCTGTTTTTCATTGTAAATGAAAAGTTAAAATACAATCTACGGTTGTTTGGTCATCACTCAACATCACAGAACAGCAAACTATTCTCAACATTAGAAACTATCGTTAGCGTTTACCATGCCAAGGTATCTAACCCGCCATTCCCGCCCACAGAAATCGTGTCACACAAATATTTAAATGCATGTATGTGATTGGCTGCTGATTTTCACCCCGTGACCAAGGATTGACCAAAGTAGCAAATGAGGACGTCAAACTATGAACGTGTTAAACGCCTACTCCCACTGTGCCGAATTGCCGATCAAGGATTGGCCAAAACAGCGAATGAGGACGTCAAACTTCAAACGTAGTAAGCGGGACCGGGAAAACGCACTAAGCAAACATTATTTATTATATTTGGTGATTTGGTACCGGGACTTTTATAATTAAACGTAATACACGGGAAAACGTGTTAATGAGGAACGTGCTAACGAGATTCCACTGTACCTTCTTTTATTGCTTCAGCAGCTTTGTGAGACTGAGAAATTTTGTTTGTAAATTTTTTCACCTTAAAGCAATTTGCTTTTTAGCTTTAGACTTGTCACTAGTATCACTTTTACTGCCAACCTTACATTGCATCCACTCAATTGCAAACTTAATACCAGCATCCTTTTTTGTACCCATACCAACCGCCCTAACAGCCATGGATTTTCATTGATAAAATACCCGAAAACATGATGCAATAGATCACTTTAGAGTTAAAATATAAAAAATTTGTTGTATTAAAACTCAACGTTAAGGGAGATTTGCTTTAACAACTTTAAGGGGTCTATTACAATCTCTGGTTAAAAGCTGAGGTTTTCTCACTTGTAGTTACAACTACCTGTTGGTTAAATGGAGTGCCCTGTATTACGAATGCAAGGTAACTGTAAGGTAGGTAACCTGGAGTTTTTAAACAATCTGGTATGGTTGGCAACATTTTCATGTAAAATTTCATGCCAGCTAGGTTGAAACTTGTTACATTGGATGTTTAAAATAACCTTACTGCTGTAATTTTCTTGTTCGCCATCTGATTTCTAGTATAATAAAATCCAAAGTTTCTGTTTCATTAGTGGAATTTTGTGATTAATATGCATTGTTTCTGATGCCTGGATGCATTCAGGAACGTAATGAAACACTTGTTAATACTATAATTTGTATATGTTAGGTAGTGGCTTATTTCTAAGGGTTATGCTGTTAAATTAGTTTGCATTAGAGTACATTAAGTGCAGAACAATGATTTGCCATTAATGTAGTTCTTGGAGGTAGTGTAAAATAGATAGCTATATGTGTAGTGTAGTTTGAAAATAAGAGCATTTCAGTGTATTAGGTTATATGGGATTTCACTCAATATGATTTAAGTTGATGGAAAAATTGTTTTTGCATATAAGAACACATTAGTAGTAGAGAATGCTAAAGTCCCTCTTGATTCTAATGCATATTGGGCGGCATGCACCAACCTAGAGTAAGCTCTACTTTCGTAGTAAACTACTATTGAAGTCAACACTCGGCAACTTCCATACGAGAGTAAACTGCTTCCGAAGCATTTTACTGCAGAAGTAGATGCCAGAGAGCACCATCATATAGTATGTTACTATAGAATTAAATAGAGCAGAAATAGAGGTTAGAATTTACTCTTGCAACCTGGATGGAGTAACCTGTCGATTGAACTAGAATACTGTATCGTATTTAGAGGAAGATATTTTTATGTGTTCATGTATTACTTAGATTACAATGACCCCAGTGAAGAAAACAGTGATTACTTAGGTTACATTGTTGATCTCGAAAACGGGAATGCTGTAGTGGTATGCGAGAACCATATGATACTTATACAGAGAGAGAGTTCAATGAATGTTCGGTATTAGGAAATAATCTTTTACATGCCTTTTTAACCTGCTTGGAAGGCATTAGCAACAAAACTCAGACAGGAATTCAGCTCTATAACCTAAACTGCAATTATTGTTATGCATCCTTCGAGTGTTTTGTACTGGTACATTTCAGATACTTAAGCCGGCATTACGATGAATATGACAGTCTAACACTGTATAAATGGAGATATTTAGGATTGACTTAATGCAACAAAACTTAAGAGTTTGGCAATGTCAAACTTTTCCTACCTGTTACGTCAAGTTTGATGTTGCATGGTAATTAGAATTAATCAGCGTGAAACACTAGCTCAAAGTAATAAAAGAAATGTCAAATCAAGAGTCATTCCCATTACATTAAGTGCATGCCAGTTAGACCTTTATTTTACATTACAGCATTTCTTAACTTCAAGTCACGTTAAGTAAAGTTAATCTAATTCCGGCATTACAGTCGATCTTATAAATAAATATTCACCATGCGTCTGCTGGTCATTTATTTCACCGCATTGTTAGGACACTTTTGAGGTTAAGAGCAAGGTACATATCCACACATATAAATATACATGAGTGTTCAGAAAATTAAAGGCAACTCTTCTTCACTATTGCAGATTTCCCACACATTGACTGCACGCATGTTACTATTTTGTGCTTATCTGTGAATTTAGTGAACTTTTCCGAAATCGAAGGGGTATTTCTCCAACACGCAAGTGATCTTCATTACAAAATGAAGATTAGAAACATTGTTTCCAGAATTTTAAGCTGTTCTTCAATAAGTTTCCCATCATTCGAAGCATTAAACTCGTCCGTCACGACTTTCCAGCATTTCTCTTCCAGCATCTTTATAACACGTTTTTTCCACTTATAGATATTAACTGCATTTTCTTTATCTCTTTCACTGACATTTCACCTGCTTTTTCTTATTGCACATAACCTTATTCATAATCTTGCAAGCAAAACAATACCTCTGAGAATAATGAGCTCTTACATCTGTAGTCGTAACTAAAAGAGTAAATTGTAATTGAGCTCTCCGTTACTTTGGAGTAAATTGCTCCTGTAGTAACCTACTTCCTTAGTGCGGACTTCTTTAGTAAACATTACCTCCAAAGCAGTTTACTCCAACATGGTGCACACTGCATATTGTATTAATGTTGCTGTTAAAACATTTGAAACTGATTAGAACAGGAATGAAATGGTGTACCTGATGTACATTAGTGTCATACTCATTTTATTTCTATCAGGTGCTTGATGGTACAGAGGTATTAGCCATAAGGCTTACTCCACTACATTGAAATTTGTGACGGTTACATTTAAGAAATAATTTCGACAAGTGTGTTAAAAAATACAAACAAACAAACACCATAAAATCAGGAATGGGCTTGTAATGCTGCTACAAATTATTAGAGAGCATAAGTGTAAAGAAAATAGAGGCATAGTGCAATTTTCGTTAGCCTGAATCATTCCCAATTTCCTCGCACTTCTCCTTGAATTCATTTTTCCGAGATCTTATTCCTATTGTGTAAACATCTGAGCATTGACATCTGCATCACTAAAAATGGAATATAGGGCTTTCGAGAGATTAAAACATTTCAAAGTATTAAATTTTATAGGTTTCGCTGTTAACACGCTATGTGTAGTGTGGTGAAGTTATTAATAAATGCTTACATTTAGGAGAAAACCCCTACAAACAAACAAACAAAAAAAATCTGATGTTACACTCACATGACTTTCTCTACTCTTGTACAAACTATTTTTACAAACGCTTATTCTCCATATACTTCATGTTAATCGAGATATTGAGATGTTAATTTTCTTGTAGATGCAAGGGGAATATGGTAGGTTTTAAGCGATAGTCAAATATTTTAACGCTGGTTGCTATGTGGCGCATTCCATTCTCTTTGCATGTCCAGGACATAAAAAAAATGAATAACGAATTTGAGAAAAAGTATAAGTATTGGAAAATTTAAGGGAATAACAAGCAATGTCTCAAACGGTTCACTCAAAAAAATAAATGTATATGACATAAATTGTGTGTTTTAACGCGATCTACATTTTTTGTGTAGTAAAATTTTGTCTATCTCTTATGGTTTACCAGCTATGCAAAAGTCGTTCACAATGAAGAATACTTTTGGAGACATTCCCAGAAAATTCGAGATATACATTTCATTTCTCATGACAATATCTTAAACATACGATATTTTAATCAAAATCGTTAGCCATTTTTGAGAAAATTAAAATTTTCGAAAAATGTTCTATGTAAAGAGTAGTTTGGGGTGGAGGGATTTTCTTGAAAACCTTCGTGTCGCATCTCTGGAAGATACTGAACCTAAATGCCAAGTTTGGTGTTTATCTGACAGTTCGTTTCTGAGTTATGCTGTTCACAGACACACACACGGACATGTTTCCAAAAATGCTTTTTTTGGATTCAGGGGGTCTCAAACATGTATTGGCGGTGAAATCTCGGTATCAAATTTTTGGGTGGAATACAATACTTCCCCTACTTACTATACATAGTAGAGAAAGTAAAAATGGAAAGCCTATATTAAGTAGCATTTTGCCATTAATACCTATACTCTTGTAGATTCATGTGGAAATATGTTGGGCGATTTTAACTGAAATGGATTTATGCTTTCGGCTTCCTATTAGTTAGTAGGAAAATAAGACATTTTGGAATATAAGGTTAAGTTCCGTTGTTATTTTGTAAAGGTTACAGGTGGCCCATATTTAGGAGGCCCGGGGTTCAAACCCCCCAGAGCCGACCAATCTGATCAGAGGATTTTATTACGGTTTTTCTCGGTTGCTAGGCAAATGCTGGGTTGGATAATTTGATCCAAGAATCATCCTATCCCTTCTTCACTGCCATCTTCACATTGGATTGATCAACCATCCTGGATATGCTATGATCCAGAGTTTGCTTGCTCCTAGACAGCCATTGGCTTGTAAGTTCTGCAAAGAGGAGGTTAAACTGTTAAGGAGATATGGGTCAATATTCACACTTACTTCACTTATGTGAAATTGTAAAATGTTGTAATTTTTTTGGAGACATTCATTTCCATCCCCTATGAGATGGCGACTAATGGTTCTCTCTTCCTCCGCCTGAGCATCCAACTGCTGCCATCCAGAGGTAAATTAATAATATTGCTTACTGGCAGTATCTGAAAATTTAAATATCTTTCAATTTTTAAAAATGAATATCTTTCCCACTCGCGCTGCTGTCTCTCCGGCCCTGACATTTCATGAGGGCAAAGAAAGAGAGAGGTGTATATCAGAATGGCCACTCTTTGCAATACCAGCACTGTGAATTTCTACATTAAAGGAAGCTATTCTGATTCATTTCAACAGATTAATCGAGACACTCTTCCTTTGGAAAGAGTAGTGGATAGTTTGTGTTGCATTGAAGATAGGTAGAACATCTGTGAAAAGTGTGCCAAAGGAAAAATGCCCAGCCAATTTGAATACACCATCAGAAGAATTGCATCACCAGGAAAATCTAGATCTAAAGTCAGACTTAAACAACACTGGATACCTTTTAGAAGGATGCATTAAAGCAGCATATTTACTAATTTTATGTGAAGAAAGAATTTCCTGAGCTTCTAGGTTCTTTGAAACAAGCTAGATTATTTGATGGAGGTAATACAAGTTTAAGCAAGGTGTTAAAAGAACTTGATTTTAAGTTTAAGAACTTTTCAGGTAGGAAAGTCGCAGTGGTAAAAGATGTATAGTGGCATGGCAGATTTCTGAGGGAAAGTCTAAACATTAGTCCTGAAAAAGTGGTATGGTTGGACAAAACCTGGGTGAATGTAGGGCATACTAAATCAAAGGCCTGGATAAATAACACAATAGCAGGAATAATGAAGGTGCCCATTGGGAAGGGAAGCAAACTTATTCTGCTTCATGCTGCTGGAGTATATGGGTTTGTTCCTGGAGCAATGCTTCAGTAGACGTGATTATCACGAAGGAATGAATGGGAAAACTTTCACTGCCTGGTTTAAGAAAGCCTTACTTCCACAACTGAGTTTTAGTTGTTATATTAATGGACAATGCCCTTTATGTTTCAGTGCGGTTAAATAAAGCACCAACAACCAAAGACAGGAAGTATGTCATACTTCATTGGCTGTTGGAAAATAATGCCTTCAGAGTGTCAGCAGTAATGAACAAAGAACCTTTTACAAATTAAGTTGTACAAACCAAGGTTCTGTACATACGAGATAGACGCCATTGCTGCTGCACATGGGCACATTGTCATTAGGCTTCCACCATATCACTGCCATTTCGATCCTATTGAACTAGTCTGTGCACAACTCAAGCAGTATATTGTAGAACACAATGAGACTTTCTGCATTGCCAATGTTGAGCGCTTGGTCCCAGAGAATCAGGTGTCAGTGGAAAAGTGGCAAGAGTGCTGTGAAACATACGTGGGAACTTCTACTTCAAGCAAAAACAGCTGAAGGTGTTTTAGAAAAATGTGTAGAATTGGAAATTTCATTGGATGCCGACAGTAGTGACCCCAGTGACGCTAATGAAGAAGAAATGGATATCTACAAGGAGTGTGGGTTCTTTCTGCTGGACTATTGACATGTTAAATGTCATTACATTAAATTTCTCTGTTTTCTGTAAATGCCATCTTCATACTTAAAATACTCCAACATAGGCAACTATTTCATTGTTTGCATTTTACGAAGAGATGGCGCATGTATAAAGTAGAGGCAAGAATTGGTAACACTGCCTCTCTGTCACACAAAATGTCAAGAGCTGGAGATAAAATGGCGGTAGTATAGTGTGGTCATTAAAGTTTCTAATGATTTTTGTTGTCCACAAATGGTATGCTTCTGCTGATGTGAACTGCTCTTTCAGTCTGACATTACAGTTCCTCTTGGTCCTTCCTATATAAGATCTGTTGCAATCCTCACATTTAATTTAATAAATGCCAGAATTCAAATCATATGGTATGGTGTTCTTAAGTGGTTTATTTAATAATTTCCTCAAACTGAATTTATTTTGTGGAGCCAATATGATATTTGAAGAATGATGTTTGTTCATGTATATATGTTTACATAAACTTGAAGAAAGGTTATGTTGTGCTGCTTTTGTTTGGTTATCTAATTTTAACTGCCCCACGTATGGGAGCCAACTTGAAGATTTGTGCTTACGTAAATATGTTTTTAACTTGAAGATCGTTATTTAGCTCTACGCTTGGGAAGCCAACTTGAAGAGAGTAATTTGTTAACGTAATGTTTAACTTGAAGATGTTTAGTTACGTATTATATTTTACGTATATATTAGTTACTTTAAGTAGTTTGCAACACACTTTGGGCGTCGGTTTGAATTTGTTGATTACGTAATAGTTACTGTTATTACGCAATATGCTGCTACATATGAGAAGCTGATTTTAAGATGTAATTTTGTTGTTACACTCCAAATTTTACACTATAATATTTAACTTGTTATTAACACTGCTTCTATATATTATTTATGTTTGAATTTGCCTCGGCTGCATCAGTAATGTTTCTAGAGTCACGTTTCTTAGTCAGAGCGTGGTATGACAATGATTGTAGACATCACAGAATTTAAGTTTTTAAATTCATTTCTTTTATTAATCCTTGCACATTTTTATAAAGCACTACACTTTTTAAGAACTGTGAGAATCTTTAATACTTTCACTTAGCGCATATACATATTTTACGATTCACGCGTAGAGAACACATCTTCCATCTGTTCACTACCAAGATTTGCCAGGAACTGAGCAACTTTCAACGGTCAAAACCCATAAGCTTCGCTATTTCAAGTCTCTGATTGGCGAATTCTAGTCCAATAGAATATCTGCATTTTACTTAAAAGTTTTCTTTGCTGTTGATTGGCTAATTTTAAACTGTTCGAGAAATTACATTATCGTTGCTTTAATCATGACTAGTAATTTTCAAACTTTAAAACTCATTATTGCCACAAGGTTACTTCATTATTACTTCATTGTTAGCCACTTAAAACTTATTATTCTCACAGCTCTTGCATTATTAAAGTATATAATGTATTCACATAACATCATAAAACATGTTTACAATAAAAATAAACATTTGAAATGACTGTTACATACATTTTAAATAATTATTACATACATATTGTTCAAAGCGCGCTGTTATTTATTTACCTGTTATATAATACAATTGAAATTATTCAGGCATTAAAATAGTGCCTCATATTGTAGCCCAAGAGTGGTATGTAGATTTCTTCTGTTTCTATCTGTATCCTCTATTTTCTTTAAAGTAATAGCAGGGTTGAAACCCTTTAAATTTGCTGCCATGAGTATTTGGTGTAATTGAAATCTTCTGATGGGATACTGTTATGTCAAACTAAACTTCTGAATACTGCATGTTGGTGTGACAACGGTTTACAACCATTCTTTTTAATGTAATTGTCTACATATGTGGGTTTTCTATAAATTCCAAATTTGGATGTTTCATGGTCTCTCAAGATTTTTAAGTTGAAAAATAGTAACTGTTTTCTTCTGTTTGTCATAAATTTAATAAGTTTATCCTGTAAGTTCACCCAATTTCAAAGCATCTTCTAATTTATGAGGAACTATGACAAAGATATCATCCACATACCTAAACTAAAGTTTAATCATGTGAAGGAAAGATTGTTATATGCATTTCCATACTGCTCATATAGATCGGCTAATATAGGCGACAGTGATTACGTTGTGTCTCTTGTAAAATTTATTATATAAAGAAATTCTGATTTACGCCAACATTTTGATCTGCATGATTTGTTCTATTTCTATGAAACTCGTATCAATGGATTTAGCCATTTCTTTAATTCAGTTGGAATTTTTTCTGTAGGAATACTTGTAAATAGTGCTTTAACATCAAAGGACACCATGATATATTTTTTTTTTTTTTTGTATTTTTAAAATGTTTTCCATTAGGTGTTGTGCATTTTTGATTCCTAAACTTTCATATTTGGTGAAGGAGTTAAATTTCTTCACCAGCCACATAGCTATATAATAGATTGGTGAGTTAATCTGATTGATGATTGGTCTCTTACTGTTGTCTTGTTTATGTATTTTCGGTAAACAATACATTCTGGGTAGAGTAGGATTTGTGATGTTTCAGCAGCTTCTGTGTTTAATATTTATGAATATTTAATTGTTCATTAGTGAAGCGAATATGTGGAGGTAATATGGGAAACATGGGACAAGTTATAGAAAGAAATTAAACAGCTTAAAATGCTGAGATGTGGCAATAAGCAGGAATAAAATGATTGGAGAGTATTTGGGAAAAGTAAGGGAGAAATGAATTAGAGCAGTTAAGATGAGAATTGAGATATAATTGATAGTGGGGGGTGGACACTTCATTATACAGAGAACCCTAAGGCTGTGTGTAAAGAAGCTTCACATAGTTGGATATTATACTTACTAGATTAGAAATTTGGGTTAAGTACTGTACTAGTTGTAACAATGTTTGTTTGTGGAATTAATTTACCTAATAGTGGTTGCAACTATAAAGCCCGGGACTTAAAGTACTTACAATTAATGTAAGTCGCCATTGGGGTATGACATCTCAATACAATTTGAGATCACCTTGTGGTTTCCCGGAAAAATGCGAATCAGCTGGAGAATTTAATGTCGTGTCGGCATGTTGCCATGGTAGCTCAGTGGTTAGAGCAACCGGACGGAGACCGGGAGATCCGTGGTTCAAATCCCGGCTATGGCATTGAATTTTTCAGTCATCTGATTCTACCTTTCCAACCCCGTCCAACACACGGCTTGTGTGAAAGAACAATTAATTCCATTAATTGACCTAATAGTGGTTGCAACTATAAAGCCCGGGACTTAAAGTACTTACAATTAATGTAAGTCGCCATTGGGGTATGACATCTCAATACAGTTTGAGATCACCTTGTGGTTTACCGGGAAAAATGCGAATCAGCTGGAGAATTTAATGTCGTGTCGGCATGTTGCCATGGTAGCTCAGTGGTTAGAGCAATCGGATGGAGACCGGGAGATCCGTGGTTCAAATCCCGGCTATGGCATTGAATTTTTCAGTCATCTGATTCTACCTTTCCAATGTTTGTTTGTATTTTCATTAAGGGCGAGTCATTATCTATAGTAATTATTGCATTCCACTAAAAAACTCGATACCAAGATTTCACTGAAAATACATGTTTTGTCACACCTTAAATCCAAAAGAAAGCAAGTTTGTGAACAGCGTAACTAAAAATTGAAAAGTTGATTAAATATCAAACTTTGTTGATATTGTAATGAAAAGAAGCTAGAAACAGTGATGTGTATTGAATTTATATAAAGGTGAGTCGGAATTGTTACACTAACATCACTTAAGTTTACTCACTTAACATGTTTCGGGAAACCGTTGTTCCCATCCTCAGAGTCGAATTAACCTTCTGAGGATGGGAACAACGGTTTCCCGAAACATGTTAAGTGAGTAAACTTAAGTGATGTTAGTGTAACAATTCCGACTCACCTTTAAATAAAATCAAACTTTGTATTTAAGTTCAATGTCTTGTAAGGACACGTCACAAAAGATTTTAAAGAAAATCTTCTCCACCCAAACATTTTTCCTTAATTTTGGTGTTTTGAAGAATGACTAACGATTTTGATTGAAATAGTATGTGTTTAATATATTTTCGTGACAAAGTGTATATCTTGAATTTTCTGGGAACAGCCTATGAAGTCCATTTCATTCTGAATGGCTTTTGCGTAACTAGTGAACCGTAAGAGATTGACAAATTTTACTACACAGAAAATGTAGATCTTGTTAAAACATACTTTTAGTCTTTGTTATTGATTTGAATTTTCAAATGCTTAAACTTTTTTCAAGTAGTAAGGTTTTCTTCGTTTTTTCTCATGGTCTTGCAAAGAAATTCCAAAGCCATCACATCGCAATGTGTGTTTTAAAAATCTATTGCTTTAGCCTACTGTGTTCTTATCTTCACATATCTGTAACAAAATGTGTACAGAAAGTTTATTTCTGTTAAAAAGTAGATGATGAATAGGTTTATAAGAATGGGTTCTAAAAGAGTGAGTAGAGAAAGTCAGTGAATGCAACACATCAGGTTTTTATAATCTGTAAAGAAAACCAGAATGGATTGTGAAGCAGAAGTGACATTGTCAACACATGGTATTTTTGTCTTTGATTTTGTAAAGGGCTTCAATCATTACAAGATTACAACATAAACTAACCTGTATGGTCTAAGTTTTGAAATATAAAATATAATAACGTACCACAGCTTCTGTCATTCAACAAAACACAATTTTATTATTTAACTAGTACAGTAGAAACCCAATTAGCCGTAATAAGGAAGGGTTGATGGTTAGCTGAAAATGAGATAATCATAATGTAAACAGTAAGTTTAATAAGCAATTACGCCAGCTTACTAAACACAAGTCCTATATTTAAAGGTGAGTTCTCAATTGTTACACTAACATCACTTATGTTTACGCACTTAAAATGTTTTGGGAAACGGTTGTTCCCATCCTCGGAAGCTAATCGGACTGGCCGCGTTGTTGGCATTTCCATTTTGTTGACTGGGTACTGTGGTGGTGATATGTACTTCCAGAGGGGACTTGGTGGCGGCAAATCAAAATTCATTAGATGTGTGTTGTGTTTTAGAATGGTGATCATCTCCCATGCATCTAATTCAGCTGCCAATTTGGCTGGTTTGACTAATATAATATTGGGTTTGATGCAGTGATTAGTGATCCAAAAATGGTGTGAAACTGCAGATTTGTCCATTTGTTTGTATTTGATACATCTCATGTGCTCCTTTAGCCTAGTTTCTAGGTTTCTTTTTGTCTTACCTGTATATACTTTATTGCAATCTGAACAATTATCTTGTGGAATGGGGTCTTTTAACTTGTTACAAAGTAATTTCTCTATGTTCAATTTATTCTGCGGGGCTAGGCTGATGTTACATTTCATGAAAATCTTCTTAAATTTGTGATATGTTCTTGGGTGGTATGTGAATTTCTTGAACTTTAGCTGTTTATTTTGCTGGATGATATTTTGTGTGTTTGTCGTTTGAATTTTGCAACTTTTTGTCAATTGTTTTGTTGTACCCATTATTTATTGCTGTGTCTCCTATGTGCTGGTATTCTTGTTTATTTGAGGGAGTATATACAATCTATGTGTTAAGCTGTTTAGTACTGCATGTTTGTGTGTGTTTGGATTGAAACTCTTATTTTTTTATGTAATTAGTAGTGTGTGTTGGCTTCCTGTATATACCAAAGGTTAGGTTCTTTTGTTCCCTGATTATTTTTAGGTCTAAAAAATGGTAGCAAAAATCATCAGGGAACAAAAGAACCTAACCTTTGGTATATACAGGAAGCCAACACACACTACTAATTACATAAAAAAATAGTTTCAATCCAAACACACACAAACATGCAGTACTAAACAGCTTAACACAGACTTATATATACTCCCTTAAATAAACAAGAATACCAGCACATAGTAGACACAGCATTAAATAATGGGTACAACAATTGACAAAAAAAATTGCAAAATTCAAATGACAAACACATCAAAGACGCAACAAATCTCAGCCAGCAAGATAAACAGCTAAAGTTCAAGAAATTCACGTACCACCCAGGAACATATCTCAAATTTAAGAAGATTTTCATGAAACATAACATCAGCCTAGCCCCACAGAACAAATTTAACATAGAGAAATTACTTTGTAACAAGTTAAAAGACCCCGTACCACAAGACAAAAAAGCTGGAATCTACAAAATCAATTGTTTGGATTGCAATAAAGCAAATATAGGTAAGACAAAAAGAAACCTAGAAACAAGGCTAAAGGAGCACATGAGATGCATCAAATACAAACAAATGGACAAATCTGCAGTTTCACACCAATCACAGCATCAAACCCAATACATTAGTCAAACCAACCAAATTTGCAGTTGAATTAGATGCATGGGAGAAGATGACCATTCTAAAACACAACACACATCTAATGAATTTTGATTTGCTGCCACCAAGTCCACTCTGGAAGTACATTTCACCACCACAGTATCCAGTCAACAAAACGGAAACACCAACAACGCCGGCCAGTCGGATTAGCTTCTGAGGATGGGAACAACTGTTTCCCGTAACATGTTAAGTGAGTAAACATAAGTGATGTTAGTGTAACAATTCAGACTTACCTTTAAATAAATTCAATAACACATCACTGTTTCTAGCTTCTTTTTCAAATATCAAGTCCTGTGTTACATTTCTTGTATATTTAGAAACATGACAATAAAGGTGATTGTTGTTGGTGGGGCAGAGCTGCACCACAAGAGGTAACACACTTTTGTTCCTTAAAACCAACACAAATGGCACATATACTACTTGGATTAGTTTTTGCATTAATTTTATAGGCATATTGCTAGGCTACAACAGTAGCCAACTATGCCATTTTTTGGACATGTTCACTACTGTTGTCTGGTTGCATCACCAATTTGTGATTTGAAGCACATCTGAGGGCATCGGAACCACCGCTGGACTAGAGTACATGTTCATTCTGCATTCAATTTTGGCATTGTTGCACGGGAAGTGAAGTAGCATAACTTAAGTTCCATTATTTTTAAGTGTACATTACTTGAGAATTTTCAGAAGCCCCCCCCCCAAAAAAAAACTCTTTTGATATTGTACTGGTAAGATTAACCTCCAATTAAAACTCAAGATGAGACGTAATGTGTGCATGTTGTTGCTGCTGCATTCATTTGCAAAACAAATTCATTTTTGCCACGTGCAAAGAATTTTCATTCCAGAATGCTATTTAAACAAGCAAAAGATGCGTAGTTGAATGCCTAACAAACTGACAGATAGTTGAGGTTTTACTGTAGTTAAAAAAGTGGCTAGTATTGCATTTTTTGCTGCAATATAAGTCTCTCTATAGGCAGAACACTGTAAGGCACAAAGCAGAGAAGGAAAGTGCACATTTACAGAGTATTTTAATGCAGTTTCCCTGCAAACATTTTACATCCAAAGCAGCAGCTGAATTTTGGTATTTGGCTTCCAGTAAGACATTTTCATTTCATTTCATTTTTATTGATCCAGTGAATTGTTACGTACAGAAGTACATTCAATATTGGACACGTCAAAGTAAGATAACAAAATATTTACAAGATGTTACAAAAATTAATAAACCAAGATATGTATAAGTTTACAAAGAAAATAAATTATGATTACATATGTACAAAGGTGCAATCTATGCTGGACACATCAAGGTAAGTTTACAAAATATTACAAAATTTATCAAACCAAAATATGTATAAGTTTCTAATAATAAATTATAATTACATGTTACAGTACTTATAAATTCTCTTTAGTTAAGAATTCTTGAATAGAGTAAAAGCAGTGGTTAATCAGATATGCCTTTAAAGAGTGTTCGAGAGTATTTTCTTGCTCAATTCCTTTTATAGATTTTGGTAGACAGTTGTATATCTTTAGCCCAGAATGTAATATACATTTTTGGCACAGAGAGGTATTACGTTGAGAAATATTTAGATTATTGGTTTGCCTTGTATTATGCTGGTGCACTGTTTCATTCCTCGTGAAGGGGGAATCTGTATTGTTTGTAGTTTTGTGGATGAACATTACAAATATATAGATGCAAGGGAGTGGAAGTATGTTTAATGATTTAAACAGGGGTTTACATGATCTTAAGCTTGCCCCAGTCATGGCTCGAATTATTTTCTTTTGCATTATAAAGCATGTTTTGCTTGCTGCTGACTCGCCCCAGAATATTATGCCATTTCGTAATAAAGAATGGACGTATGCAAAATAAGCCATTCTGGTGGTCTCTATCCTTGTGCTTCCTGCTAATATCTGCATCATGTAACATGCGGTACTTAGCTTTTTATTTATGACTTATGTGGTTTTCCCATTTCAAATTGTTTTGCACCCAGAGACCAAGAAATTTTGTTTCTTCCACTTTCTCGATAGTCTGGTTAAAAAGTTGGATTTGGGGAGCTAGATATTCCTTATTTCCTTTTGTATGAATGTCCATTGCAACTGTCTTATTGATGTTTATTATAAGGTTGTTTTGTGTGAAATAATTAGCTATTTTGTCTGATGTGTGATGAACTGACTTTAGAAAGTTATCTTTCTTGTTTGACCTAATAAGAATATTCGTATCATCAGCGAAGAGAAAGGACTTGGCATGAGGCTCGTCTAAAGCAAAGTCATTTATAAAGAGCAGAAATAGTATTGGACCTAATATGGAACCTTGTGGTACTCCATAAGTAATCGCAAGGGAACTTGATCTATAGTTTTTTAGCTCAGAGTTTCCTCTGTGTTTAATTTGTACAAGTTGTTTCCTATGGCATAAATATGAATTGATCCACTTGTGGGGTAACCCTCTAATTCCATAATTTTTCTAGTTTTGCTAGTAGCTTTTTGTGGTCTATCGTATCAAAGGCTTTTGACAGGTCTAAGAATATTGCCGAGATATGGTCTTTTACATCTATGGCACCGAGGGACTCGAACATAAAAGAGAATATAGCTGTTTCAGTAGAGCGGTTACTTCTGAAGCCATGTTGGTTGCTAGATAACAGGCTATTTGTTTCTAAGAAGCTCAAAAGTCGCTTATAAAAAAGCTTTTCCAAAATTTTTAAGAATACCGATAGTAAAGCAATGGGTCTGTAGTTTTCCATATTATTTTGTTCTCCTTTTTTGTATAGCGGTTTAACGATAGCTGTTTTTAGACAGGTAGGAAAAACTCCATTGCTAAAGGATTCATTGCATAAGTACATTAATGGCTGGACGATTAGATGAGCACACTGTTTAATAAGGAAATCTGGTATCTCGTCTATTCCAGCTGAATATTTTGGTTTTATGTCCTTTATTATTTGCAGAATGTCTGATTCGGTTGTAGGGGCAAGGAACAACGAATCTTTAATTAGACCGCTACTAGTTTTGACAGTTAGAGGTGCATTTGTAGTTTGTTTACTATGTTCTATTAGGTTTTTTGCTGTATTAGTGAAATAAGTGTTGAAAGAGTTAGCTATATCAGTAGGGTCAATGATATAGTTAGTTTTCTTTTAAAGTAATGTTACTGGGCTGTGGTAGAATACCTGTAGTTTCTTTTTTAATTACTTGCCATATAGCCTTTGATTTATTATTCGCTGTTTTGATTATTTTGCCATTTACTTGACGTTTGGCTTCTCTTATAACCCTAGTTAGTATCTTTTTATAGTTATTTTAATAATTTTTTAATGTGGGGCTTAAGGAGTGGGATTTTAATAGACTATGTAAATAGCGTTTCTTTTCGCACGATTTTTTTTATACCAGAAGTAATCCAATGTTTACTATTATCATAATGTTTCTTAACTTTTTTCAGTGGGAAGGCTACATTGAAGTAGAATTGAAGTGTTTGGATGAAAGTGTCAAATTTGTTACAGACAGTGCCTTTGTATATACCTTCCCAAGATTCTTTACTGATTAGATGTAAGAAATAGTGGATATTTTGATCATTTATTACCCTTTTCTTTATGACATCTGGGGCTTGAGTCAAACCATCTATAATTGGAAGCATTAGAGATTGAGCAATATGATCACTTAGTCCTAAGTCAAGAGCCTCACCTTTACACATATGAGTGTCAAAGTTTATAAATATTTGGTCTAATAGAGATGAGGAGTGTTGCGTGACTCGTGTGGGCTGGAATATAGTTTGTTTGAGATTGTAAGTTGCTAATAAGTTTGTTAAAATAGATAGTGTTAAATTTACTATTAAAATCAATATTAAAGTCGCCACAAATAATCAACTTTGTGTTATCGTTATTTTGTTTTAATGCTATATCAAGTTTATTTAGAAAGACCTTGATATCATTTCCAGGGGACCTATATATGCATATGATTTTGATGTTAGGATTTAACAATTTAATACTGGAGCATTAAAATTCTTTTTCTGTTGTTAAGAATCTTAAACTCTAAATCGTTCTTTACAAAAATACAGGTTCCCCCTCCTTTAAAGTTGGATCTGCAGGAAAATGCTGCAAGTGTAAAGTTGGATAACTTAATTAGTCTTGAACTATCCTCTCTGAGCCAGTGTTCGCTGAGACAAAGAATGTTTGCTTCTTTTAATTGTGTTGAGAGTAAGATATCTAGTTAATTAATTTTATTGCCTAGTGATTGGACGTTTTGATGGATGAGTGTTAATTGAGTTTTAGGCATAGCTGAGTAACCACCTACCTTTCCCTCTTTCATCATTGATGGTTGTCCCAGGTTCTGAAATGTCTCTTGTTGATCCATAAGAGGATCGGTCCTTCTGGAGTCGATTTCAGGTGTGGCCTCGAGTATCTTGCCAGTCGATTTAAGTTCATATGCATTTTGATTTGTAGTTTTGGTCACTATTGATTCATCCACCACACAATTTATTCGTTTCCCTCACACACTGAATTAATTACTTCACAGAGCAATCTTCCAAATTTGAAGGATCCTTTGTGGTTAAAATGAACTCCGTCTCTTCCAAACTCGTGATCTGCCAACCAAAAATTCCCATCCACAAAGGTACACTGTTTGGTTGCGCATAGCCAATTTAGCTCTTTGTTGATTTGCATTGTTTTTCTCGTAGTCATATTTCGCCGTCTGAGTATCCCACTGATAACTATTTTTGCATCTGGTGTTTCGGATCTTATGTAGTTCACGAGGTCCATTGTGTCTCCCATGATTTCTTCTGCTGAAGTCCCTGGAATTATATCGTTGGTCCCAGCATGCACGACGACAACGCTGGGGTTACGTCCTTTTAGGTTAAGGTGCTCCACTTGATGTTGTAGTTCATTTAGTTTGATACCTGGAAAGCATCGTACGTCATAACCTTGATCCTTGCATAACTGTCCTGAGAACTTTTAACATCGAGTTGCCTACAACTAAGACGTCTGGTGCCTTTTTATTTCCTTTGGTAGCACGGCTTTGCGTATTAGTTTCACTTCCGTTTTTGTTATCCAATAGCACATTAAACCTGTTATTTACCTGTATTTCACAACTGCCGTTCGTATTCTGCGCTCGATTATTTCGAGTAGCATCTGAATATCGTCTTTTATGATTATATGCTACCTCTGTGAATCCTTTATCCATAGCAGTTAATTTTGCTTGAAGTGCAACGTTAGTTTCTTGCAATTCTGTATTTACTTTCTTCAAGTCGTGAAGTTCTCTTTCCAGTGAACTAGCATCTGAAGCGTCTTTGATGCTTGCTAATTGTTCTGTTTTCACTTCTGAGCCTTTCTATTTCGTTTTTTGCTTCTTTTAGGTCCTTGTTCAGAATGTCAATTATTGTGTGTAATGAAGACGCCATTTCCTTTTCTCGTACTCCATGAGCCTCCAGTTTCGCTGCATGCCTTTTATTTGATGAATTCTCCGTGTTGAGTCGGTCCTCCGTATTCCCATCATTTACACTTATTCCATCCTTGTTATGATTTGGTTTAACACCGTTTTTAAGTAATTTAGAGCACAATTATCACTATTATTGCTCGATATGAGGAGCATGCTACGGGTCATTACACCTTCCGCCGCCATCTATCGCTGGTGGTGGTGTATTGGATAATGAAACTATTGAATTGTACAGGGAGAAAGCAATCATTGCTTCTATTTACACACAAATGCATTATTGCTTTTTGACTTAATTTCCCCTTTCAATTCATTTGAGGTAAGAGTCTTAGCAGACTAAGGGTTGGTTTCATCATACAGTGTTAGCTGTAACATTGTGTTAACATTAACTTACCCTTTATGCTAACACATTTAACGAGTGTTTTTTTTGGAAAATGGCTGTCGCAAATGAAGCCATTGATGCAGAGTTGTCCTATATGGAATTTTTTAATGCTCGTAATGAATTTGAAAACTTGAAAAAGGAACAATTTTTAAAGTGTTACAAACCATGCAAATCAGTTGTAAGCAGGGTTGTAGAGAAAATACGAGAGGTTAAAGTATACACTAACAGCAGAAACATGACTCTTTCTTGTATGTTACAAGTGTTAATTACTCCAGTTTTTATGCTACTGGCACTTTTCATTTAATGGTAGGACATAGTGTTGGAGTTCCCAAAGCTACCATTGGCAAATTTATCTGGAAGGTTTCAGAAACAATTGCTGCAAGAAGCGAAATCAGTTCTATAATTAACACCTTTTGGAAAAGTGAAAAACTAGTTCCTCTGCCCCTGAGATATTTCAGTTAACCTCGGGTTACATGAATAAAAATGAGTATATAGTATATGCTTCACTTTTTCAAGTCAATACTGAGTTTGGCAAGAATAAAACCATCTGAGCATCTACTTCATTTTGAGAACATACTCGGGCATCCATCTTGCAACATTATGTACTTTTATTTGGTATGAATGAAAGCTAGTATATTCTCAGTTTTATGAGTTCATTCTCCTCTCATGCTGAGCAGGGTTAGATGCATGCTCACTTCTGAGTATATATTGATTATTGTTTTTGCTTAAACTAAATATGAAGAGAGTGGTACAGTTTATGAGCTGTATAGTACTCATGAAAAAGTTACAAACATAGCCATATGTATTAAGGAAGTTTCAAAATCCTGCAGTTTCAGAAAAACATAACCTAGAAATAACATAGAAAGTCAACTTTATTAATTAACCTTACTATGTAAAGTGTTAACTTCAAATTCCAGATACCTACTCATATCTTTATAAGAAAACTACTTCATAGTATACCTAAATATTGTAAATATCCTGAGATTCTTGAGTTCATCCAGCATCTCATGAGTTATGACTTTACAATCCACAATTATTCCTTTCTTTTTGCTTATAACTATTTTTTTAACTATGGCAGGAACATTAAAGGAGTTTCAAAATCCTATATTGCTGCATGGAAACATAACCTAGAAGTATTATTGAAAGTCAGATTTATTAATCAAGCTTACTATGTAAAATCCTAACCCCAAAATTCAGCTGCTTAAGAAGTTAGGTTGCTTATAACAAAACTGTTTCGTAGAAAAATAGTGTAAACATTCCGGATTCTAGAAACAATCTGGTTTGAATTTGCATCTGGCACCTTATAATTATAACTTTAGAATCTGTGAATATTTTCTGTTTGCCTGATTTATTGATAATAGACTTTTGCCTATTTCATTTTATTTGTTTTGCTAATTTAATTTACAGCTATGCTTTTGTGTATGTTGCTTCAATTAATTTTTCATTTCGTGAAGGACCTAATATTTCTATAACATTTATGCTGAAACTTGTTATAAAACACAGGATAATTCCCAAGCAGTTTAGATGGGGATGAGTATATTCTCGTGAGAGGTAGTAGGCTTTTATTCTTATGAAAACGAGTATGTTCTCATTGAGCTGAGTGTATAGTAACAAAGTGTTCATACTCATGAGTATAAACTTTAAGTACTTTTTATTCATATGATCCCTCGTGTTTCTAACCTCAATTGGGGAAATTCCATAGCAATTGTCTGTGAATCAGGGTTGCCAACTTTTAAATATAATTACTTTATACAGCCCCTCAGAATTATGTACATCTAAACAAATCTAATAATACTAAAATGATGTTGACGATAATTCTTCTTTTTATGTGCTTACATATCAGTGATTACAGCCAGGATTGGCATATATGTTTCTTTATCTATTCATATTTACTCTGAACTGCTGTGGCAGCATATAAATTTGTTTATATATGTAGTTTAAATCTTCTGGTGGCTTGGAAGTTTTCAGACTTGCACAATTCTTTCACCAACTGGGATGACGGAGTGAGTCCATTTACTGTATCTGGTGCCAGTCTGTTCCAAATTTTAGCTTTTATTAGACCCACATTAGAAAAATCTTGCTCACAAATAGCAGTGTTATGAGGCAATCAAATGTCAGTACAGATTCCACTAGTTCTTTGAAGTCTTTATTTCCATCAAGGTCACACACGTGTTTAATAGCTCCCCAGAAGCTCTTAGATTCACACATGTTTTTATTTCACAGGCGATGTCAGTTATTCAGTTTCCCCACAGATGGTTAATTCTTTAGAGAGTGCTGTGTTCACTGGATTAAAAATTCTGGGCATACTGTTTCAAAAGAACAAGGTTTTGTGGAATATATGGTTGATGTTTTAGAGTGATGAGACGGACCACGAGGGCAAAATTTCATATGGGACTTGGGTTTGGTTGTGTCATTCAGTGATGCAACATGTATGAGGAAGATGGCAGTGTTAGAGCTTCATTTCATTATGCTGTGGTGACAAACACAACAGGAATATTATTGTATGTTTAACCAGTATTATACCTTCTGCAAATGTCATTGTTTCTAACACTCCCCATATGGTCTATGACCTTTGGGGGATACCTCATTCTACCACCAAGCGATGACAGGACCCATTTCTGAAGTGGAGGCACCCGGCAGGCAGAATCCATTACTTCTGATGGCAGGTGAATGAAAGGGCCTACAGCTTTTACTGTGGACTCTGAACACATCTTCACATGAGCAAGTCGGAGGTGAAAGCTTAGATAGGGTCAGCTTAAAATTGCCACCCTAGAGCCAAGAATCGAACCAGATCCTCGGCACAAGAGCCGGAAACAAAACCACTATGCTACCGCCTTGTACAAACGTTCATAATAGCATATTCCCCCATAATTATGGTAAGAGTTTACAACCCTGCATTGTAATGCACAGGCAAAAGTACATTGGAGCATGTTCGGAAGCCATATAGGTCGCTCACTGCCTTATTGAAAGCGTTGTTCACAGTTATGTTTGATGTTGACAAGATGATCAGGTGACATTTGCTCTGAAAGTTTGATGAAATGCAAGAGTTTTGACAATGTCAAACGGTGTGTTTGAATGGTTGGTGAAACCAGCCCTATGAATGCATTTTGAAATTTTAGTACTGCATCACTATAAGAGTGTTTCAGAATCTTGAATTCCACCAAAAGTGGACTTATTTTTTCCTATGTACTTTTGTATGAAAATAAGCTTTCATTTAGTGTCATGGTTGTATTATGTGTGCAGTGTTCCACTGGCTATAACTTCCTTTCTTTTTTCAACATAGATTTGTTCACACGAGGCATTGACGTCCAAGCTGTAAATGTAGTAATAAACTTCGACTTCCCAAAGATGGCAGAGACGTACCTGCATCGTATTGGTCGCTCAGGAAGATTCGGTCATCTTGGGATTGCCATCAACTTGATTACCTATGAAGATCGCTTCGCTCTTCATCGGATTGAACAGGAACTTGGGACGGAGATCAAACCTATTCCAAAAGTAGGTATCTTCTTTATCTTCAGAGCAAATTTTAACCCTGTTCTGCAAGTCAAGGCTTGGAGAGATTTTGAGAGACAGCATGAGCCTCAACAGTAACAGACAAAAATTTACTCCACAAAAAAAAATGATCTTTTTAAAATGCATACCTTATTTCAAATAATTTTATTACTTTTTTCTACCAGTTATTTTAAGTAAGAGAAAGTATTGTATTCCATCCCAAAATACAGTATGTAAATTTTGTGGCAAATGTTTTGGGATCTGAAACCGAATAAAAGAATTTTAAGAAAAGATGCGTGTGTCTGTGCAGGATAACTCAAAATCAAAAGTTTTGACAAAAATCAAACTTGGCTTTGAAGTTCAGAACTTTTTAAAGATGGAATACAAAGCTTTAAAGAAAGAAAAAAGAAATCCTCCCCTCTCCAAACCATTTTACATTGAACATTTTTCATTTTCTGAAAAAGCTCAAGCAATTTTGATTAAAACACAATAAGTTTAAGATATTTACCTGACTAATAAAATCTATATCTGGAATTTTCTATGAGTAGCCTGTAAAGTGCTCTTCTTTTTAAATGAATTTTGTATAATTTTATTTAACTGGCAAACCATAAGAGAAAAGTTATTACATCAAACATCTGTATCTTGTTAACATAGAAGTATTTGCTTTCTCTTTGAAGTGCTAAGTGAGCTGTCTCTTTTTTTTGCAGTATGTTGCAAAGCCAGTGATCAGTTAAAAGATTTCAGCATTGTTTCAACTTCCTGCATGCCCCTTGTATCAATGACGACATGTGTAATGAAATCATTTATGGAAAAGTAACTAAGAAATTGCCAGGCCCATAGGCTGTGGTGTCTTCTTTCCAGATGTTTTACCTACTACTGCATAGACATCTTCAGTGTTGGTAACCTGGTTCAAGCCGCAGCTGTAATAATTGTGGTTATTGCTGCTTATGTTGTATTTAAGTTCTAAGGTCTAGATTTTTTTTTCTCACATAGTAATTGCACCAAAATTGTGTAACTTCAGTCACTTTTCAGCATCTCCCTGTAAAAGTACATATTTTTTGCAATGTTGCTGCCTTGATTGCATAACCATTTCAAATGCTTATTTAGGAGTCTTGTTTTGACAACTTGAAAATTCCACATGAAAAAGCAGCCTGATAAGAGAATGTGCAACAACGGAGGGTATCTTTCATTCAATGATTGTTTTTCTACACAAGCGTGTGGGGGACAACGGGGTATGTCATCTTTTGAGATCTTGTGATTTAGTGGAGAAAATGCGAGTCAGTTTTGTACTGGCATGTCATGGTAGCTTAGTTGCTTAGAGCAACCAGATGGAAAATGGAAGATCCATGGTTCATATCCCAGCTGTGACTTCGAATTTTTCAGTCATCTGATTCTACTTTTCCAACCAAGTGTTTTTCATTGTTGGAAAAAGCCAAAAATTGCTAGGTGCCAAGTTAGATGAGCGGGGAAATTACTTTAAAGTTGTTTTCATGAAGAAACTCCTGCATCGTGTTTGTCAAATGGGCTTGGTGAAAGAACACTGGTGCAGCCTTTTCTGGCCATTTTTCTTGCTATGCTTGGAAGATGCTGCTGCTTCAAAACATGCACCTGTCACCATAGTGCCCTTTGGAACCTAATGAGTAAGGATTATACTATAACTGTCCCAAAACATGGCAACCATTCAGCCCTGGCTTTTACCCGAAATTTGTTTGGTGGTGGTGTTAAGAAGTTTGTGTTCTTCCATTGTGACAACTGAAAAACAGATGATATCATTAATGTCCATATCACCTGGGAAATTGCCACATGCATGGTCTTTTGTACTCGGATCCCATGGAAATGCCAACTTTGGAAGCAATATCTTCCACACTTAATTGACAGTTCTCAAACAACTTTCTCTGCTCTCACAACCATAGTGTCTGATTGGTGCAAGGTGGTTGTTTCAGTCTATTGACACGACATTCAGCCTTCCTGAAATGTTGCACTAGCCAACACATTTTTCACATGTATGTCACTGTCAGCACATGTCTCACTTAACTGGTGATGAATTTCAATGGGTGTCACACTATGCAAGTGGAGAGCGGCTCTTGTAATGCGTGTGTTGCCATTTTACTGTAGCTGCAGGCACTAGGGTTCTGTGCAACATAGGTGATGTCATTTCTATTGCACATTCACAGAGAGTGCCAGTGTATTTTAAGTCAAGCTGCATATTTCTACCTGGTCCCAATCGTGAGGAAAAAAAAATTAGAGACCTTTCAACTTGAATGCATGTCATGTTTATCCAAGGGTGATGCAGTCTGCAGTGATTGGTTTGGGTGTGCATTTGGCTGGGCTTGAGCTGACGTCCTGTGTCGTAGATTTACAGCATTTAAAAGAACCTCAATTCTGAGGCCTCTGAGCAAAATTTCTGGTCTTTCGTCCCATTATAGAATGAGACACTAGGGAACACAGCAGTTAAAGAGCATCCATAAATAAAACTCAATTTAATTATTTTTTTGAGCTGACGTTCTATGGCATTGTAATAGTTAAAAATGTTGATTGTATTATATCAAAAGTGGCTCCATTGGATTTGATTTAATTACTATGTAGTTAAGATATTTACATGACTGGTCATGTAAAACAATCAGTCTGTACATAATCTATGGACTTAAAGGAAAATGGTACACTAGCAAAACAACAGATGAAAAGCTTTAAACATTAAGACTTCCTAAACCAATCACAAGGCAGACATTTCGGGTGGTCTATGACAAAGCAGAAACAGAACTAGGAGCGGCTCTGTTGCCGGATGTAGCTATTTCCAACCACGTGCTTCAGTATGTGAATCTCTAGCATGTGTGTCGAGTTATTCTTTGCAAACTAATATTGTTCATTGTTGTTTATTATATAATTTTCATTCATATTATTTGTACAAGATTTGAAATGCGACAGTGTCTCAAAAATGATGCCTATCACCGAATAATGATTCACAAGGTGAAAATCCTTTGCGTCAAGATGTGACGCTTACAGTAGGGACGATGGTTCTGTGCCGGTGAAGCCTGGATGCACACCGGTTATCTGGACAGTGAGCGAGCCCCAATTCTCGGGCAGTGAGAGCAACCAGTTCAGTTTAGCGGCAGCAGTAGTCCAAGTAACATCTCTTCTCGCCAGCCGTCTGTTTATGACTATGCTACCTTGAACTTTCTGTTTATAAATTAGTTACTATATGTTTCTATAAGAGCATCATTTCAGTTTCTGCATGCGGGAGGGGGGGCAACACTGCTTGGAGCAGTTTTCCGAATTTTCATGTGGATTTTAACGATATATTTGGCCTAAAAGAAAATATTTTATTTCTTAACAGTGAAATATTTATTAAAAGTACAGATGCCGTAATCTTTCATTTGGTAAAGCAATAATGTAACCTAATTATTTCTTGTAACTTAGGTGGAGGGGGGCAATTGACCCCTGCCCCCTAAATGACGTCCCTGGGTTTTTGTAATTAAACTTGGGATTGCATATATTGTATATTTTGGTGTGTTTATTGGAGGTTCTTGCCTTCTGTGAATTTTTATGTAAAAATAAAAAGAAAGTTAATATACCATAAAATACAAAAAATGGCTAATAGAAAAATTAATTGTTAACTTGCCTCCCAGATCTGTTTTGGCGATTGATAACACATCATACCATAGTGTGCAGTTGGAAAAGGCCCCAACTTCCCATACGAAAATAAGATTCAGGGCTTGCCCCATTCCATGAAAGGATGCTAAGTTTGGAGCTTTAAAACCTAAGTAAGGGTCAAAGCCTGTTCCGAAAATTTACATTTACAGTTTGTAGGCCATGGACACTATCTTCTCCAGTTACCACCCTACTCATCAGGTCTTAATTGAGAACTCATCTGGGCTGATATAAAGGAATGGGTAACTTGGTAGAACATCCTTTTAAATTAGATGTTATTTATGAAGCTTAGCTTACAGCATGTTGACATTAGTATGGAAAAGTAGGAAAATGCCTGCCAACACGTTAAGTAGGAAGACAAATATATTGAACAACAACAAGGCCTGTTTGTAAATGCCATAGAAGGTTTTGTAATCCAAGGTAGGGAATATAGTGGCAGTGAGGGAGAAGACGAGTAAAGGGAAATATCTGAAGAAGATGAAAGGGAAAGTTTTGCAAAAGAAAACGACGGTGGTGATATTTCTGGTGTAGTGTTTATCACACTAATAAAGCCCCTGCTAGTTTAAGACAATGCATTCGCGTGACAAGCTTTGTGTATAATGTGTAATTATAAAAGAATGATAGAGCAATCTGAACATAGTAACAATAAACCAGTGGTGTTGTGTTGTGTGTTTGTCGTATCGGTGAAGTCCGTCTTCCAGCAGATAGCTGCCTGTAGGAGAGTAACTGGCGTTAGGCATAGGCTCTCTTCAGTGCGCTAGGAAAGGTCACCGCCACAGAACTATTGTCCCTACTGTAATAGGCAGGCATTGGAACTGTTAGGAAGGACTCGGGAATTCTTTGAGCAGGAGATAGGGTACGTGAAGGTTCATGGGCATCCCTCTATTCCTGCTGATAAAGCTTTACAACGAACTGCAGCAGCTCTTGAACTAATCACGAGAACTGTTATTTAAAACGGAGTGAAACTCCAAGAGAAAGAGGACAAAATTCCTGAACCATATGGAACGCAGCTTGAGTGAAAATAATTATCGCAGCTTTGTTTTATTTCTCATTGTAGCAGGCACGTTTGCATTATTTGTTTCTATGTTGTCAGAACTGCATAATTTATCTACATATGTAGCAATGTTTATGCTGATTTATTTTCAGTTAACAGTAATAATACGAAATACATAGTTATTATTCATTGACATTTACTACTTACGCACACTTTTTGCATGCGGCTAAGAAGAACAATCGGCTGATGTTGTTTACTAACCACTCTGACAATGTTGCAACCACAATATAGCCAACATTACGCAAAGCCATACGAACTGTCAAGTGGAAAGATTCAACAGCGGGGGTATAATGTGAGCAATTGTTCAATTTGTAAAGTTTGTATGTACACAATAAACAGAACAGATTCAGTAAATAAGCATTGTTTTATAGAAAAAACTTTGCCAGAGGTGAAACACTTCACATCAACTACATTTTTGTATCTTGACCGGTTTCGAGAGCTACTTGGTCACCACTGGGAGCCAGTTGGTTCCTTCTGATGATGAGGGCAACTAGCTGTTGAAATTGGTCAATAAGCAAAAAATGTAAGTGATAAGTGTTTCAACTCCGACTGAATTTGTTTACTAATTTCAAATTCACATCATCGTTACTTGAGGCAGTATTTTAATACCTGAATAATTTCAGTTGTATTTTATTATAATTAAATTCAATAACAGCCCGCCTTGAAACAATATTTGTAATAATTATTTTAATTGTATGTAACAGTTATTGCATATGCTTATTTTTATTGTAAACATATGTTATTAATGTTATGTGAATACGTTACATACTGTAATAATGCAAGAGCTGTGAGAATAATAAGTTTTAGGTTGCTAACAATGAGTAATAATGAGGTAATTGTGGCAATGTGTTTGGAGTTTTCTAATGTACTGGTCATGATTAGATCGACGATGACTAAATTCTGTAACAGTTTTAAAATTAGCCAATCAACAGCAAAGAAAAGTTTTAAGTTAAATGCAGAAATTCTATTGGACTAGAATTAGCTAATCAGAGACTTGCAATACCGAAGCTTAAGGATTTTGACCGTTGAGGTTACTCAGTTGCTGGTAAGACTTGGTAGAGTATAGAGGGGAATCAAAGGACACACTTCAAGTTGGCTCCCAATTGCGGGGCAGATAAAATAATTTACGTATTTTTAATACGTAACAAAAGTTGAAAAACATTCCTTCATACTAGCTTATTCAAATATTATTGAAAGCTTTGTTTTGTTGCTGCAGTGGAAAACTAATAATGAATTTTGTTTCAGGTGATTGACCCATCCCTTTACGTTGCCAAGTCAGATGATTCTCAGGGAATTGAGGAAGTGAATGTGAGCAAATAAGACTGAGTGTTATCGCAGCAGAGAAGAACTCTACAGGACATCTTAATTTATGCAACAGTACAGTGAAACCTTTTCCCCGGTGTACATAGCAAGAGGAGTATAACAAGTTCATAACCATTCAAGTCATGGGCACAATCACAAGAAAAAGCAGTTCTGTGCAAAAAGGAAGAGAACTAGAATGATTTCTGTTTTTGCTTTATTGTAAGTTTTCGATTGCAAAGGAAATCAAGAGGGAGTAGAGGACTTTTGTTAAAATTTTTATACTGTTTATATAGTGAATGTTGCCATCTTATCTCTGTGGCTTGATTTGGTGAAATTCCGAGACTGTTATTTACACAGCTCCAATAATGGATCATTAGTTTCATTATTTGCATCGTTTGCATAAATTTAATATTTTGCTCATTACATTGCTTAAGGAGACTGGGGTTAGAAAAACAAAATTAATTTGGAAATACTGATCTATTAATGGGGCTGTGGAGAGTGACTAGTTTTGTAAATTTATTTTTATAAATACAAAATGGAAAATGAAAGTTCTATGCAAGACAAATCCTAATTTCAGCAGAAGAGAAATGATTTTTGTTTCAAGAGCTACTGTTACTGATATATGGTCTTTGAACACCTTTAACTCGAACACCTTTTGGATCTCCCATATATCGGTGGTGAAAGCTCTGTGTGCTGCAACATCCTCCCCCTCCCCCCCCTTTTTTTAACACATGTATATAAGAGATTAACTGTGCAGAATAGGATTTTTCTAGATAGAACTTTCATAAATCTTTCCATGCATAAAATGTTTTCATATGTTCGGATAATCTGTCCATCGTAACAGTAATTACAAGAAACATGCGAGTAAAGCAAAGTGTAAGCAATATGCTATAATGGAAGTGCGTAAACGGTAATTAAGCATCTCCAGTGTCGTGTAAATATACATTTGTACTTTAGTTTAAAAACGGAAAAAAGGCATTATGTTCACAAACTTTGTACTGTAATGAAAAACCAAGCTTGTAAATAACATGAAGATATAGTGGGAAAAATATTGACTGACAAAAGCAGACAATATTTTCGTCATTTAATTTATAGCGTTTAAACATGAATGACCGAATAGACAAGCAAAAAGAGTGAAGTGTGTGTTTCAGTGGTAGTGATCTGCTGTAATTGCAGTGAGGTGTGAACGTGTAGGACAAGTGATGTTTATTATTTTTATTTTTTCTTTCTTTCTTTTTCTTTTTAATGTGAAAGTCCCGCAGAAATATTCACAGCTCCCACAAGACTACCAAGCGACACATGGGCAAGATATGCCGCAAGTGTTGGGAACTGTTCCTTTTGAATAAAAGGGGTAAAAGTAGTACCTGTAACAAGAGATCCAAAATACGAAGGCAGAGGTTGCAGCGCGCCTTCCGTTTTCAACCAAGTGGACGTCATGACAACCCATGGTTGTACTCGGCTGCATTCCCTGGCCTTGAACCTTTCCCAAGGACTCAGGAAGTATGTTCGGTGAATGCATTCTTTTTATTTCTTACCACTTCTGCTTTCATGCCATGGATTTTTACGGTTTTTCTTGTAACTTCTCAATGCATTCACCTCAACATAAATTTCAGTTTTCTTTTTGAACTGCACAATAATTTAAGCTGGCCCATGGAGAATTTGGGACTAAGTGCACAGTAAAAGTCGACCATTCCTTGAAACAAATATCAGCTTTGTTTTTGGCCCTACTGAACTAATATTCGATTTATTTACTTCAAAAGAAATTTATTATAAAGGGCCTTTGGGGTGAAAGAGGGTTGATGAACTTGCCCCATTTTAATTTGATTACTGAATTGGAAAATAATATATGGATAAATGTATATTTTTGGCAGTAATTGGAAATTTCAACTTCAAAAATGTTTGGCAAAAATGTGGAAGAGCAATAATGTTAAAAATTATTTTGAAACTGTAAACCTGCATTTGAAATCCATTGCAGTTTGTACTATTAAGATTTAGAACAAGATCATAGATTTTGGTTGTGCATGAATTGCTATGTTGATGTCCATTCAACGAGCATCATTGTCAATGATAAACATGGTTTATTTTGTTATACTGTGACTAAAATAATTTCATTATGTAATTTGATGATATAACAGCATCTATTGCTTAAATTGCAATGATCAGATTATAAATGTATTAAATGAATTGGCTCATATCTAAGAAAAGAAAGTAAGACAAAAAAAAAAGAAGAAAAAAAAAAAAGCAAAAATGCAAGTAAAAATAATTGGCATATAATAAAACAAGCTCTTCACAAATGTGTGTGTGTATTATTTACCATCATGAATATACCCAGATTTCTTCTATGACATTTCACTCATTCATTATGTGTATTCAGCCATAGCTGATGACATTAGTCCATTGCTATAGTTATACTAGGGTCATTAGATAAGTATTGAGACAACAAATAATAAATACTCGTAGAAAGGTTTTGTTTATCGCAGTTTCTCAAAGTATTCCCCTGCATATGGGGTTTCATCCTCTGGAATCATCCAGGCCACTCATTTTCCAGCACTGTGGATATCTCCTCTGCATATGCTGCAACTGCTTCTTTGGGTCTAGAAAATCAGTGACCTCAAGTTGATTCTTCACTTTAGGGAATAAGAGGAAATCACATAGTGCCAGATCGGGATATAAGGTGGATGAGTTTCACCTCGGCTCCTTGTAGAAACTCCATTGTTACAATAGCAGTGCGAGCTGATGTAACAAAAAATGTGCCTTTTAGTCCTGTCTCTGGATGCTTTTCTTGGATTTCCAGAAACACTTTTGGAAGGCAAACTTCTGTGTACCATTTTGCAGTAACAGTTTTCTAGTTTTTGAGCACAGTGGTTGCCATGTGACCACTTGTGGAGAAGAAAGAAGCAACCACATTCTTTCCCGTACTCCTTGCTCTCTTGATTTTGACGAGTGGTTGGTCATCTGGGTACATCAAAATGGACAGCTGGCATTTGGTTTCTGGGCCAAACTGATATACGCATAAAATAACTTGGTGAAATGGAGTCAACCTAAACACACTTACTAGCTTCACTCAACCTATTTATTTGCAGAATATATATCTTGATCATCAGCTGCCTGTTGACTGCCGGATCAACTCGAGTCATTTTGTTGAAAGCGGTGGCCTGTGGATGAACCTAAATAAAGGGTTGTCTGCTTCTTGCAAATCAAAGTTCATTATGCGGTTTCAAACTTCTTTATGTAAATCTTCTCCCATCTTTCAAGCTCTTTGGGTTTCTCAGCTGGTTTCTGCACCTGGATGTTGGTGTCTCATGGTTTTGAGTCCAGAAGTGAAAAGCAACTGCTGATTTGTCAGTTTGTTTGAACTTTATGCAACATCTGTGTTCCTTGAAGTAGAATGCCTATGTTCCTTTTTGTTTTTCTGATGTAAACCTTCTCGCATTTTCATACAATTTTCACATTGTATCCAGTACATTCCTGACTTTTTCTCCTGGAGTACGGGATCTGATTTTCTTGCTTTAATGAGATTCTTGATGCTAAATTTGTTGTAAGGTGGTCTGGGTGATGTGCTTCTTGAAACTTTTCTGAAATTAGTGAAGGATACCCCAAGTTGTATGTAAATTTCTTGAAGTTGATCTTTTCTTCTGTTGGAAAGTATGGTGATCAATCGTCAGGTTGCTGACCAATCGGATAATAATACATTACTGTCAGTAGCATAACGTCATCAGCTTTGCAATAGCTACGGGTCAGTGAAAATTTACGTGCGTTTTCACATGCATATACTGATCTGATTCTTGGTTTGCAAGCATTTCATTAGCAAAGTGTTCGATAGTGTCATATATAATGATTCTGTAAGGATTTAATCATTATGTTATATTCAGAACTTGACTGTCTTTTATATCTCGTGGACATTGGTCTTGTTCTCATCCTACAAATAATTAACAATTCTTAGAACTATGGATGGTACTGTTGACTTTAAAATGTGTTACAGGTGTGGTAAATGCCAAGCGCGCACGTGAGGGAAAGGTGCAACTATCAGAAGGCAAGCTAGGCAACTTGTATGTGCTGTTAGAGAATACTTTGAAAAAGAAAGGGATAATGGCGGCCCTCTGATTCCAATGCAGAAGGTTCTCTCAAAAATCACTGTAGCGTTAAATCTTCATAAAGAATACTGTTGTAAATATATATAAAGCACAAGAGGAATTTGGTCCTACAGCATTACACCTGGAAGAAAAAAAAAATCAAGTTTGATAAGCATGCAGCAGCTGCAGCATATATATAATTTTTTGCTGCGGTCTACCCGGGCAAGAGCAAAGCCCAAGCCCCCTCCTAACAACGCAGGATCAGTGCCATCTGAACGGCTCTCCAGCTGGGGGTTTTGCACGAGGCCAATACCTTGTTTCCTAGAAAGCCGGGGGGGCGACCCCTTTGTCGTCCTCCGTGGACTAGTGGTACTGTGCTAGCCTCTAGTTCCCGAGGTTGCGGGTTCAAACCCAGCAGAGGGCGATGGATTTTTTTGGACGTAAAAATCCTTAGTACGGCTTCCTTCGGAAGGGAAGTAGAGCCGGTGGTCCCGTGTCATAGATTTATGGCACATAAAAGAACCTCAAGCCTGATAAGAGGCCTCTGAGCAAAATTTCCGGTCATTCATGCCCAATATAGAATGGGACGCTAAGAACCGTAGTAGTTAAAGAGTGTCCATAAATAAAACTCGCTTTCATCCCCCCCTGCTGTGACTAAATAGGGCCACAGCATACTGAGATGGCAGCAGGAATGTCAATCACAAGGTAATTTCTCACCAACACCACCATTACCCAGTTGCTGAAACCAACCCAGAAACCCAACAAGCTTGAAATATGGGAGACGATTTACATGAAGTTTGAAAACTGCATCATGAACTTGGATTTGCCAGCAGCAGACAACCCTTTATTTAGTTTCATCCACAGGCCCCCAGAGGACACTGCAGACTTTCAACAAAACGACTCGAGAATTGATCTGACAGTCAACAGACAGATGTTGTGCAAAATAAATAGGCAAGTGAAGGTAGTAAGAATGTTTAGGTTGACTGCTCTTTCATTAAGTGTCTTATCAATTGCTTCACTCTTATGATTGTACTGTATCCATGTTTTGTCGCTTGTAACAATACCTGAAATACAGCGAGTGTTTTCCGAGTTAAATCTTTGCAGCATTTCTCGACCCCATTCCAGCCTGTCAAGCTTCTGTGGTTCAGACAAATTATGGAGCATCCATCTTGAAGTTTTTTATATATATACACCAAGGTGCTCATGAAGGATGGTTGAAACACACTGCAAACTAATCACTAATGCCAGCTCAGTGTCCTTGTAGGTTAGTCTTGGCTCTTCCCTAATCATTGTTTCCACAGTGTTATTGTTTTCTCAGTCACTGCTGCTGTTCATCTTTAAGAGATAGATAGCCCCTCTTGAATTCTCCAAACCAGTGGAACACAGCATGTGAAGTAGAAGTGTCCCCCAACCCCCCCTACCCTCAAATGCTCAAGAACTTTGTTGCATTTAAACCTTATATGAAATCCTACAAAATCATTGTATGAAAAATGTCCTCTCTGAACCTCCATTGCACTTTCAAAAACGTTCACACTTCAGACAAAACACAAAATGAGGGCAGATGCAACGGAGCTGTACCTGCTACTGCAATACTAGTGAGTTATTTCAACTCAGCAAAATTCTTTCCCTCTATTTTGTTTCAATACTTAACTATAGTGACACTTGTATTTCTTAAAGAGCTGACTGATGATTTTGTATATAACAGTTCTTCAGATTTATTTGGCCTTGACCACCAGTTGGTTTAAATGAATGACAGTATTAGCGAATCCCTTGTTCCAAAGGGGAGGTGCAAAATTGAACCTTAGACTGCATGCATTTCTAACTTTGTCAACAGGTTGATGTATTACGGTGCAGAACTGTTTCACTAGGAGATTTTGTGCATTCTTTACGCGCAAGATGAAAGTGACCTCCAATCACAGAATTTGCATGATTTGAGTGCTTCTTCTGAACTGGAAAGATGCGAGAAGTCTATTGTTATGATATTGGCCACTGTGTGAATAATTTTCTCCATTCTGGTCCAGAATTTCATCTTGAGACAAAACATGATAAAAAAAATCTATTGCTTTTCATTTAACAAAAAATAGAAGAAACACCTAAAATAGTTTAACACATATAAAATATTTATAAAATTGCTTCAGGTTTTTTTTTTTTTTAAATAAAAACTTGTGCCAATAAAGCCGAGAGAGAGAAAAACTGTCGAGTTATGAGTTATGAGCATACATGCTGAGATGTAAAAGAAGCTCCAAGTGTAAATACTGGAAAGGTATGATACAAGTTCCATTTCACTAAGGTGATCTCGAAACTTGAATATCCGCTCAACTTTCAGTAGCACCAGCTTCAAAGTATTGACATGTGCAGACAACTGACTGGCGGCAAATCTGAAGACCCTGTATGAAGTATATGTTATCTTTGGGTGTAGATAATATATATTGAAGCTTATCAACTAAAGCTTGAAGTGTCATCCTCTGTGGTGTACTGGTTACCATAGCCTCTAGTTCCTGAGGTTGTGGGTTCAAACCCAGCGGAGGGCGATGGATTTTTTTGGGCATAAAAATTCTTAGCATGGCTTCCTTCGGAAGGGAAGTAAAGCTGGTGGTACCGTGTCAGATTTACAGCATGTAGAAGAACCTCAAGCATGATAAAGAGGCCTTTGAGCAAAATATGTGGTCTTTCACGCCCAATATAGAATGGGACGCTAAGAACCATAGCAGTTAAAGAGTGTCCATAAATAAAACTGTTTGTTTATATATTAAAGTTTGAAGTAACGGAGATTGCAGAATATTTCTCGGACAATTTGTGGATGACTTGCTACAGTGGATACATAGGCAAGTTGAACTTGTATACATATGTATTAGTATATAATAAATTCTTGCTAGATGCAAGTGTATGCACATGTCGTTGAAGGCTCCTGTACTGTCATTTAAATCTTTTTGTAATGATTTCCCATTTTCCGATGTTAACCCTATGGTTGTCCAATAATTTATAGATGCAATTGCTTTGTTTAGGGGAGGTTAATCTTTTAGGTTGTGGGAATAATTTGGTAGCTGTTTTTGCAGTTTGTCTGCCATTTCATTGCCATATACCACAATGGTATTTATTTCAAGCCATTTTTACTTTCTATACCGCTTACCTGGTAGGTAGAGAAGGTATTGCATTCCATCCAAAAATTTGATACCAAGATTTCACTGGAAATGCATGGTTTGAGACCATCTCAATATAAAAAAGGTCCGTGAACAACATGACTCAAAAACGAAAAGTCAGACCAACACCAAACTGCATATTTAAGTTCATTTCTTCCAAAGATGCGACACGATTTTTCAAGAAAAAGTACCCCCTCCACAAACTACCCTTTACATGGAATATTTTTCAAAGTTTTTGATTTTCTCAAAAAAAAAATATATATATATATATATATATATATATATATATATATATATATATAAATATATAAAATAACCTTCTTTGTAGCATAAGCTTCTTCTGAGAGATTTGTTATTAATGGTTCAAATTGTTCAATACTTAGCCATTCTATTAAAGTCCTGTCAACATTCAGGTCTTTCTCACATTTGCATGGAATTGGCTGGCCCTGTAGCTCATTCATTAGAGCACCTGCCTGCTGTGCGAGGGCTCCTGGGTTTGATTCCTGGCTGGGGGTGGGAATTTTCCTCTAGCCAAGATTAATGACTATCCTCTCCAGAGTCTGGAAGTAGGAATGTGTGTATGATGAAGAAACCGAACAAGAGTTCCAAAGGAAAGGTCACCGATAAGACCAATTTAGTTAAAGGCGGGGTATAAATAGAACTAAAAAAAATATCTGATGTGTTACACTCACATGACTTTCTCTATTCTTGTACAGACTATTTTAACAAACACTTATTCTCCATCTACTTCATGATAATCGAGATAAACATTTGCAGAATCTATCTTATTGGTAATTTTCTTGTAGATGTATGGGGAATATATATTTACAAGGGCAATATAGAAATACAGTAGCCTTTAAGCATATACATATCTCTTAATAGCTGGTTGCTATGTGCAGCACCATTCCCTTTGCCACAGATTAATACTCTTTGCATATCCAAGACAAAAAAATGAATAACGAATTCCCATTTGAGAAAATAAGTATTGAAAACTTTAAGGGAATAACAAGTAATATCTCAAAAATGGTTCACTCAACAAAAAAAATGTATATGACATAAATTGTGTATTTTAATGTGATCTACATTTTTTGTGTAGTAAAATTTTGTCTATCTCTTATGGTTTACCAGTTATGCAAAAGTCGTTCACAATGAAGAATACTTTTGGAGACATTCCCAGGAAATTCAAGATATACATTTTATTTGTCATAAAAATATCTTAAACATATGATATTTTAATCAAAATCGTTAGAGCCAATTTTGAGAAAATTAAAATTTTCGAAAATTGTTCCATGTAAAGGGTAATCTGGGATGGGGGATTTTCTTAAAAACCTTCGTGTCGCATCTCTGTAAGATACTGAACCTAAATGCCAAGTTTGGTGTTTATCCGACTGTTCGTTTCTGAGTTATGCTGTTCACAGACACACACGGACATGTTTCTAAAAATGCTTTTTTTTGGATTCAGGGGGTCTCAAAACATGTATTTCCGGTGAAATCTCGGTATCGAATTTTTGGATGGAATACAATACTTCC
Organism: Deroplatys truncata; assembly: GCA_030765065.1. Taxonomy (NCBI): domain Eukaryota; kingdom Metazoa; phylum Arthropoda; class Insecta; order Mantodea; family Mantidae; genus Deroplatys; species Deroplatys truncata. The sequence continues at coordinate 171,682,762 of CM060985.1, forward strand.
ACTACTTACTATACGTAGTAGAGAAAGTAATAAGCTTTAGTAAGACAAGTTTGTATACTATTGCAGAGTAGCGAAAGTCATGTGAATGTATCAATGTTTTTTTTTCTGTAATGGTGCTACTCTGTTGTGGGGACGTGCTGAATTTATTGCTGCTGGAGAGTCAGTGAGGATAAAGATTAACAAAGAACTGCTTCTATAGTGTCAAAGCTAGTATAGGAAGAACATGGAGTAAATAGGGAATAGTTTTAATTGGTTTGTGAAATGTAGTGTCCAGTTCCTGAATTTTGTCATCATTCAAACAATCATCGGTATAAATATGCATGTAACCTTCGTATATTTTGCTGAAATTAATTCCAAAGCACTAGTTAGAAGTAGGAATTCAAAATTTCTTTTAGCATATTTTCCTGGCAATTCCAAATTAGCAAAAGATTTTTGTGGCCAGGGAGGGATTTCATTTACAACTGGAATTTTTGGAATACTTTTTGTCAAGGGAGTTTCATTTTGTCGTAATCTGTATAACTTAACATAGTGCTTTCCCCAAACATGATGGGCATTCTAAATTTGCAATATTAGACAGTTTCAGATATTTTTGCAAATAGAGTTCAATTTCCACTGCTCCAATGCCAGAAGTTTTAGGATCACCTAGAATCCTGTAGCCAAGTTCTGAATTAGAGCTTTTTGAAATGTGTTGAGCAGTGCCTCCCCGTATTTCACAGCCATACAGCAATTTTGGATCTTGAGTAACTTTAATCTGTTCATACATTGCATAGTACATTTTCAAAAGTTCTCCAAATTAACTTATCAAATGTAATGCCTGAAATGTTTAACACATTAAGTGCCAGAGCGGCCCCTGGGGCCTGGTGTATGCAATTCTTGTCAGGACATGCTGGTCCATATGACTGCTACGTTTGTGGACCAATTTAAGATTTCTACAAGCCAGTAGTCCACTGAAACATTGAGTTTTACATGTAAAATGCATCTCGGTGGACCTTATCTAAACATCACTACTACTGGGTATATTATGGAGGCCTAAATTTCAACATAAAAATATGTTTATATACTCAGGCAATAGAACACAATAATGCCAGCAAGCAAAAGCTTAATTAGAATTTCTGTCAAAGAATGCATTTAGTTCGAACATTCAAAGTATACAAAATACCAGAAATGTTTTATTTTCAACTTCTAATTATGAAAATTAGCAAAGTACGGCAAGCAAAATTAGGTTTTCCGTACCATTCATTACAGTGGGTGGTTAAATTTCTTGCCCTTTTTTTTTTAATTATTATTATCTTTTAATACATTTCCTGTGAGTTTCTTTTTTGTAGCATCCTTTACAATACTTTCGTACCTTATGAGCTGGTCCATCGTGTTTCTTGAGGTAGGAATATATAAAGATTTCCTTTTTTCTAGAAATTGACTGCTGCTGAGAGGAATCACTTAAGAGTTTCATTTGAGACAAACAATGCTTCTATGATGCAAGTGTGAGGACAAAAATCCTATTCAATAATGGTAAACATCGTGAAAATGCACTCTACTTTTCAAATAAGGGCTACCATCCTAACAATACAGCCATATCATTTAAGGCAACATACGCGCTCTGAGTGAAAAAAAAAAAATCAAATATGCTTCAATGAGTCCATATATTTACTAAAAATTACAACGGGTCGTTGGTACCAAGATTAAGTTTCTTGTGTAGGACCACGGTGGTCCACTTATTTTTAATAATTGCCTATAAAGTCCTCTACAAGACTAATCTACCAAGCGGGATGGCTTAGGGGGTAAAGTCTGTGGCCCGCATTCGGGAGGTCCCGGGTTGAAATCCCGTGGGCCGATCAATTTGGCTGAGGTTTTTTCGTGGTTTTCCTCAGTCGCCAAGGTAAACACCAGATTGGATGTTTAATACCACGACCCAAAGTTCCACCTTAAGTCTAAAACAGTAGTAAAATGAAAAAGAAGTAATAGAAAAGCTATGCCATCTATCTGCAGACAATGTAAGCAGTTAGATTGGACGGCACCCTAACACCAACTGCACAAGGCAGAAGATCCGGCTACCAAGCGCTGGTGCTCTGTGGGCACATGACGCAAGACGGCAGTTTCCAGGGATGAGACCTAGAAGGCTAACTGTCCGCCTTTGTGTGTGGGGGCGGCAGTTGGACTGGACAGACGCTAACGCCATCTGCACGGCATGAAGCAGGTGGTTACAGGGATGAGACCTAGAAGGCTAACTGTCCGCCTTTATATGGGAGGCGGGAGTTGGACTGGACGGCACACTAATGCCGTCTGCACGGCACAAAGCAGAAGATTCTGTAGCTATGCGCTAGGGTCTCTGTGACACGTGATGCAGCGGGTGGTTACAGGTGTGAGATCTAGAAGGCTTAACTGTCCATCACATCGTTCTAAGAGTTATCCACCAACAGATCCGTCGCGATATGACCAAGGAGTTAAAGCGACATAAAATAATATATATATATATATGTATATATATAATCTTAGCAGTACGTTAACATTTAGTATGCCCATTATTAACTTTTGGGAAAAAGTCGCAATGGTCTGGGGGAAAATTTCAAATATCTGCTGGTGCTTAACGTGTTAAGATATTTTGTAGTGAAGCCAGTACACTGTTTTAGAGTAAGAAATTGTTACATTCTACTCATGTGTCCAGTTAATTTCATCAATTGCTAATTGTTCCTGACTCGTTGCTACATTTGGATCTTTATTTATGCAGAGATGATTTTGTTAAGTAATATTCATACTAATAGAATTGAAAATGTTGCATTATACAGATGGAGTGGAAAACAAAAGTAATTTTACATGATTCCAAGCAGTACATGAAACATTTTCTAACTTGGTTCTGTTAATATAGCATCTACCAAGCGGTTGTTTTGCGGCCCGGCCATGATCACATGATTTGCTTGCACTGCAGTGACCTCGGCGTCGCCATAGCTCACTATAGGTAGGAATGACGTACTCTGTTACTTTGGTGTTCTGTGATTAGCGTGAATGTCAACTGTCATTTGTTACCTGTGTTTGTTACCTTCTGTTCGTGCTGAGGTGAAAGGTTATTCAAACAAGTATTCTTATTGTTGGTATTCTTGTCTAGTTATTAATCCATTGAAATACCATAAAAAAAATTCACGCTTGAACAAAGAATTTTGATGTATGATACATGTGTAAAATGGAATCATGTAGTCAGGTTTTTAGGCAGTTTCAGGATACATTACTGTCAAATGTCTCATTAATTAATATAGGATAATGGGATCGCTAAATTTAAGAAGCAAGAAAAGACAGCTCTACTGGAGGAAAAAATTTACAAAATTAGTCCATCATTTGAATGCTCTGCAAAGAAGTGTCTAAGGTGTGTTGCACAACAAGTGGATGTTTTTAAAACCTCTGTTCATACAGCTGCTGACGTTTTAAAATTGAAACCCTACAGAGCTACTATTGTTGATGAGTTATGTTGTGACAATGAATGTCAATACAGATGGACACCACTTATTATAACAAGGTTAGTACTTTTTAAAATAGAAAGTTGAGGGTTGTTACACTACATCACTATGCTATTCTTACTTGAACGCGTTTCGGGAGACGGCTTGTTCCCATCGTCAGCATTTTCTCTCAAACAGCATTTTCGTTCAAGTAAGAATAGCATAGTGATGTAGTGTAACAACCCTCAACTCTCTATTTTAAAAATTATGACACATCACTGTTACCAGCTTCTAAATCTTCAAAATTAGTTAAGATTAGTACTTATTATACAGAGTAAGCCAAAAGACTCCAAACCGCATGCGCGGTGTTTTTCCTGTCCGCGTCCTCGGCGCTTGTTGCCGTCTGCCGCTATCATAGAAAGGCGCGGATGAAACTATACAACATTTTTAAAACTACTTTTAAAGGCTTTACTTGCCAACTTTATGAAAGGAAATGCTGAAACTGGACACTGTCATTGTCCATACATTTTTGGCACCTCTTTAGGAAACCATCCATCATGGAATTTGGGGGGGATTTTCCAAACAATGACCGATGTTGTCAAATGTTTCTTCGGTAAGAACCGAATGCCGTCTTTTACATTTCTTAGCCTGAACACTTGCTGTGGACTGAAATTTACTGTAAAGTTCATGGATTGTAGTACGGCCTGGAACTTTTACACCTGGAAATCTTTCTGCAAATCGTACTTTCACTTGGTGAGCTGACCGAATTAACACATACGAATCATAAATAAATACACACTGTGCAGTAGAAAACATATACTGAGTCATAATATACTTTGTGACTAAGTACAGGACAAAATAATAAATAACTCGTAATAACTGAACTACATCACATCACTATCAACTCAATACTGCACTTCACACTGCACAGCAAAATTGCAACAGCGTGACTTTGTTTACAGCAGGAGCGTGTTATCATGTTTTTATCATATTTCCACACACCCAGTGCAAAAACACTGCGCAGCCAGTAATATTGCTCATAAAATATCCCTCCGGGGTTACTTAAAACACAAAGTGTACAAGACAAACCCACACACACTGGAAGAATTAAAACAAAATATCTGCCAGGAAATTTCTCAACGTAAACTACGGCGAGTGATGGATAGTTTCCTAAAGAGGTGCCAAAAATGTATGGACAACGACGGTGGCCAGTTTCAGCATCTCTTTTCATAAAATTGGTAAGTAAAACCTTCAAAAGTATTTTTAAAAATGTTGTTTGGTTTCATCTGCGCCTTTCTATGATAGTGACAGACGGTAAAGAACACCGAGGATGCGGACAGGAAAAACACTGCGCAGGTGGTTCAGAGTCTTTTGGCTCACTCTGTAATACATATTGATATTACTCATAGAGTGTGTTATGTGGGGAACACACATTAGAGATCTGGGCCATAAAACGACCGCTCTATACGAAGGAGTATGTTTGCTACTTTATTTGTGCATATGCTATATATAAAATAAATCCTGTAGTGTCACAGTCAGCAAAGGGCCTGGGCCTGTCAACCTGACTGCCCACATGCTCTTGGCATAGGTGGGCGATCATCCAACCAATATGTGGAGGTGATGTGGTCAGCATCATGCATCCCCAGCCAGAAAGTTGGCTTAGGAGGCCAGGACCGCTGTCTATTGCAGCTTCTCACAATGCTGAGTAGGCACTGGGACGTAAAATCTGTACCGGATGCATTCCATAGCTGGGAACCGGCACCACTCTCCAGCCCACTACACCATGGTGTTTTTTTTTTTTATTTAGGACGCTCTTTAACTGCGGTGGGTGTCCCATTCTATAGTGGGCGTGAAAGACCAGTAATTTTGCTCAGAGGCCTCCTTATCAGGCTTGAAGTTCTTTTACGTGCCGTAAATCTACGACATGGAACCACCGGCTTTATTTCCCTTCTGAAGGAAGCCATGCTAAGGATTCTACACAATGGTGCAGGACATATGCGATGTATATGTGGCTTCGTAAAGTTTAAAGTGTATATACGTAATTTTAATGGGAATCAAAGCAGGGTACTGTACAGCTTGTGATTTCAACTCCTGATGAATGAAATGGATTTATAGCAACATTTTCTAGAAGATACCTTTGGCATTTCATTAGGAAGACAGGTAAATCTGAAAGTAAATTACAAGCAGATAGATTTGTGCAGTGCAGTACAGTACATTAATATGAGCGAAAGACCTAACCCTTTGTGGTGAGGATATGGGTGTAATTGCAAACATTCAGAGACGAGGTAAACTTAGTATTTGTGACTGGATGTGTCTAATGCTTTGCACAATCATTATCATATGTCAACAGTATGCAAGGGTACCATTCATAGCCTGTTAAAATCTTGAAAGGAATTCCCAGCTACAAGTTTATAAGATTGTACACATGCAAAAAATGTGAAGATGGCATCCAAAGGATCACTGACAGAAGTAAAATAATGTCACTGTTCAATGAATTCAACAATGATTAAGTTATTTGTTGAAGAAGGAGGAGGAGAAGAGGAAGAAGAAGAAGAAAGATACTCTACAGCAAGCTATGTGCTACAGCAGCTCAAGTGATATGAGTGTCCAGATTTGCAGGTTACCAACACTGGTACTTAAATTGACAAGCCCATTTCCATCCAGATGTTTCAAACCTTATCACACAAAGAAAACCTGCTTAGAGTGAACCTGTGTGTGCGCGCATGCATGTTTTTATATATATACACCAATGTGTATGCCACATAGACTTAAACCAACATCTTAGTGTGAATTTTTCCAAAATTAGGTATGATGACTTACATTTACAGAATAATAATGTGCATGGAAATGTGTAAATAGCATTTTCAATATTACAGAAGTTAAATCTGGCCCAAACTAATTCCACATGGGTAGGATTGAAAAACAAGTGAAGTGACTGCTTTTATTTCCAGTATTATTTAATACACTTCACAGACTTGTACAGTAGTTTTTGTATGATAAGATGTTTTAAAATAATATACAAGGTGAATCACCTAAAACTTGCACCGCAAATATTTCGGAACTGGAAAGCGCTATTGATGTGCAGTTTTCACAGCATTGATTGGTAGTCAGGGGCTCGTACACTTAGCCTATGAACAGATTTTAATAATACTGAGAAAGTGTATTTTTTGAGCAAACTACAATTTTTTAAATGGAACAATACCTAGTTACATCAACAGAATAAATGTAGGGTAAATTAGAATCTCAGTGGCGTTTGTTGCAAGATTCTAGTGCCAGTGGTTTACGAGAAATCTTATTTTGAAGCTTTTACGCACCAACACTTGTACAACCTGTGGTAGCACAAATAAAAGAAAAACAAAAGGGGAATTAGAATACTTCTGTGGATTCTTACAACTAAAGAGAACATAGCCCTTCAAAGGTTGTGTTCAAAATGACCACCAGCAGCTTCAATACACGCTTCCAGTCTGCTATGGAAAGACTGCTGCACACGTTCTAGCATTTCAGTGGAAATTTCAGAGCAGGCAGCAGTAATACGTCATTTCATATCATCTGGTGTAGTTGGTGCATTCTTGTAGACAGTGTTTTTCAGTCTTCTCCACAGAAAAAAGTCTAAAGGGGTCAGATCCGGTGAATGGGCCGGCCAAGGTACAGGTCCTGTTCATCCAATCCAATAATTTGGAAACAATCCATTAAGACAAGCTGTAGTACTTCGTGCATTACAGGCTGGACAGCCATCATGTTGGTACCACAGGTTCCTCCTAGTCTGCAAAGGAATGTCTTCTAGCATCTCTGGCAGATGGTTTGTCAGGAGGCTGCGATACTTGTGTGAGTTCATTATTCCTTGTATAACAGAGGGCCTATGAGCTGATGGTTCACTATCCCACACCACAAGTTTAAACTCCATGGACGTTGACGTTCCACCTGACAAAGCCAACGGGGATTGTCAACAGACCAATAGTGCATGTTTCTGCGGTTTACCTGGCCATGTTGCCTCATCACTACAAGATACATGATGAATCTGGAGTATCATGTCTTAATGCCCATGTACAAAAGTTGACACGATTCTCAAAATCGTTTCCATGCAGCTCTTGATGGAGAGAAATGTGATAGGGATGGAACCTATGTACACTTGCCTGACTTATGCCACTTCCACGTGCGATTGTGCGGGAACTAATTTGCGGATCTACTGCAACGGCAGCCGAAACATTAATTTCTGCCTCTTCTCCAGTCACTTGTTTGTTTCTGTTACGTTTTCTAGGTGTTACAGTACCACTTTCATGTAATTGGTTGAAGAGGCAAAGAGAAGCTTTCTCTTCTTATTGCTGACAGAATTAAGGGTAAAATTCCTGTTGTCACTAGTAGGTCTTTTTTAGGTTAAGTATGTCCCATAGTCAACATAATCATAGACACTTAAAGCAAATTGAGATAACCATCCCAAATACCTCTGTATCCACAAGTAACTATAGAAATAATGCTTCTGACATCAATAGTAATAATGATAATAATAATAATAAAAATAAAAACTGCCTGTCTGTATTTCATCAGAATATAAGAGGCTTAAGAAACAAAGTAGATGAACTTACTATTAGTCTTAATACTGAAAACTCACTGCCACACATTTTGTGTTTATCCGAACACCACTTGACACAACAGGAATTTCAGCCAATTTTACTGCATGGGTACTCTTTAGCAGCAGAGTTTTCAAGAAAAATCTTACATAAAGGTGGGGTTTGTATATATGTCAGAAATGATATGACTTATAAAGTTTTGGATTTATCCAAGTTTTGTAGTGAACAAAACCTTGAACTCTGTGCAGTTCAGCTAAATGAAGGTAAATTGAATTTAACTATAGTAGCCCTTTATCGATCTCCCTTAGGCAATTTTGAAATATTCAGAAAGCAACTTGAACATCTTCTAAAATTTTTATTCAAACCAAAAAGAGAATTAATCATATGTGGTGATATAAATGTTGATTATTTGAAACCTAGTCCTCAAAAGTGAACAACTCAGCACTTTACTTACAACATACTACATGACACATACAGTAAACTTTCCAACAAGAATCCAAAACAGCTCCTCTACAGCTATAGATAATATATTTGTAAACTCAGATAGCATTAATTTTTGCAATGTCTCATCAAAATCTAATGGCCTGTCGGATCACGATGCACAAGTTCTACACATTAAAAAGTTAAATTTAAAATCCAAACCTAAATATACTTATCAGAAATCTAGGGAAATAAATGAAAATACTCTGAGTGAGTTTAGCAAAATACTTGAACTTGAGTCATGGAATCAAACTTACCAAACGAATGGAACCAATAATAAATATAACATCTTTCTTCAGTGTTTCAAAACCCACTTTGAAGCTTGCTTCCCGGTCAAGTTAAACAAAATATCTAACTTCAAAAGAGAGAACGCCTGGATCACTTTAGGAATTAGGACGTCATGTTGACGTAAAAGAGAATTATATGAGCAAGTAAGAATTAGTAATAATATAGATTTAAAACACTACTTCAAAAAATATTGTAAGCTTCTAAAGAAGGTAATAAAAGCGGCTAGAATATTGCATTACAATAAACAGATTCAACTCTCTGACAATAAAATAAAAACTACTTGGAATATAATAAAAAGAGAAGCCGGTAAATCCTCATTACAAAATGACTTAATAACACTAAACATTGATAATCAAGAAATTAGTAAACCTCATGAAGTTGCAGAAATATTTAACAAATTCTTTTTGGATGTAACAAACAAAATGAGTATTAATTTTGGAAGTAAAGAGGCAGCTTTGGAATTTCTGAGATCAAATTTCACTAATGAAGTGCCTGAATTTGGGGTTAGCCTGACAACGCCTTCTGAAATAAACAAAATTATTAACTCCTTCAAAACAAAAAACTCTTCTGGTTATGATGAAATAACAACAAAAGTCTTAAAATCATGCTCATCTCAAATTTCCACTCCCCTTAGTTATTTCTGCAAAGAGTCACTAAGGTCAGGAATTTTCCCTGACAGAATGAAATTTTCCATTGTTAAACCACTTTTCAAAAAAGGCAAACGCAATAATGTTTCAAATTATAGACCAATATCTCTCTTGCCAATTTTCTCAAAGGTTCTTGAAAAGGTGATGTTTAATAGACTTTATAAATACCTTGAATGTAACAACATACTTGTCAGGGATCAGTTCGGGTTCAGAAAAGGAATGTCGACCAATAATGCAACTTATAAACTTACTCATGAAGTGTTAACTGCATTAAACAAAAAAATGCATGTAGGTGGGATTTTTTGTGACTTAGCAAAGGCATTTGACTGTGTTAATCATGATATTCTGATAGCAAAATTGAAATTCTATGGACTAAAAAATGAAACTCTAAGTTGGTTCGTATCATATCTAAATGAAAGAAAACAAAGTGTTGAAGTTGTCAATGATATTGAATTTGGAAAACAAACATCAAAATGGAAAACAGTAACACATGGAGTGCCCCAAGGTTAATTCCTAGGACCTTTATTATTTTTGATCTATATAAATGACCTATCACTTTATATAAAGGATATTGCAAGTATAATTCTGTTTGCTGATGACACGAGTGTTCTGGTGACTAGTAAAAACTTGAATGAGTGTGTAATTAAAATGAATTATGTTTTGAACTGTATGTCACACTGGTTTAAAGCTAACAAATTATCTGTAAATTTAGACAAAACAAAAGTTGTTAAATTTATAACCCATCGATCACTACACACTCCAATAGAAATTGGGATTAATGACATGTCACTAGAACAAATAGACAACATTAAATTTCTGGGCCTCCAAGTAGACAGATATTTAGATTGGAAAGTTCACATTAGGTATATCATACCCAAACTCAGTTCTGCATGTTATGCTATCCGAACATTGGTAAATGTCAGTTCTATAGATACACTTAAATTAGTATACTATGCATATTTTAACTCTATCATTGAATATGGAATATTATTTTGGGGAAATTCGGTAGAAAGTCAACGAATATTCCTCATGCAAAAGAAGGTTATAAGAATCATTTCCAGCACTCATAGCAGACACTCTTGCAAACATCTTTTTAGAAGACTAAAGTTATTAACCCTACCTTGCATGTATATATTTTCAATCTTAAAATTCTATGTATGCAATCGAACCACATTTATTACAAACATGGAAATTCATGAGATAAACACTAGACAAAAGGGTAACATCCATCGTCCCAGTACAAAGCTTTCTTGCTTCCAGAAAGGTGTATATTACGAGACCATAAAAATATTTAATACTCTCCCTAATGATCTTAAGAGAAAAGTTGACAATTTCAATGTCTTTAAAACTGCTGTTAAAGAGTACCTATGCTCAAAAGCATATTATTCTGTACAAGATTATCTGAATGACAAATTATCTTAATGATAATACTTATATAGCTCTGTAAGTAGTATTAGTAAATATTAATGACAATTGCCAGTCATATTTGATATCTGCTCTAGAATTAATGAAGCTATTTAAATGTATGTATATTAAGAACTGACAGTAAATGCTATGCATTGCAAATCAAATAGAACAAAATGATCAGACTAACAAAGGTAAAATCGTAGTGAATGTTAAAATAACTGTTCTTGCCTATACTTATGTTAACCTTATAACAGTAAGGAGGTATTAAATTCTCTGTACAAAATTAAACTTGATTTGTTTCATTTTGTATATAATATGTCCTTATTTTATTTTAAATGTTCTGTATACTATGTAATATTTATGTATATATGTAACTTTATTGTACATTTCCTTAACATGCATATAGTATTTGTATTTTATTTCAAATGTTCCATATTCTATGTAATATTTATGTTTATATATAATTTTTGTACATTTCCTTGACATGTTCTATGTTCACAAGCCTTTATGGCTGCTAGTGAACTCACAGAATACAATCTAATCTAATCTAATCAGAGGTTGATAAATAATGGTCGAGATGGTTGACGTCTATTGGGATATGTTTCCACATACACTGTACTGGAACGAACTGAATTCTTCCTACGCTCTCCATACACCATGAGCATGTCAGCTTTTTCTGCATCAGTAAACCCCAACTTCCACTCACAACTTACTGCTTGAACTGTCACAAACTAACTGACCAGAAAGTCGCAATGCAATCGAACAGAAAACACAATGCAAACAAACATAACTACATCGTACCTAGCAACTAAGCAGGCTGAATGGGACAAACAATTGTCAGGGTGGAAACTTTTCAAAATATGATTTCTCGTAAACCACTTGCACTAGAATCCTGCAACAAAGACCATTGACATTTTAATTTACCCTACCTTTATTCTGTTGATGTAACTAGGCATTGTTCCATTTAAACAATTGTATGTTTGCTCAAAAAATACACTTTCTCAGTATTATTAAAATCTGTTTATAGGCTAAATGTATGAGCCCCTGACCACCAATCAATGCTGTGAAAACTGCACAGCAATAGCACTTTTCATTTCTGAAATATTTGGTGCAAGTTTTAGGTGATTCACCCTGTATAATTTGTGTGGCAAACAATAATGCTAAATGCTGGAAGTGAATTAGTTAAAATAATAGTAGGTCATGCCAAGAATCAAGTATAAGATGGTGATTATAATGATATGAATTGAATTTGTTTGTACAGCTTAATTTTCAGGATTTATAGAATTTACCTTATTTGTAGAACTAACTACACCTATTCCTCCATGGTGTAGTGATTACCATGCTAAGCCTCTAGTTCCTGAGGTTGCAGATTCAAACCTGGCAGAGAGAAATGGATTTTTTTGGGCATAAAAATCCTTAGTATGGCTTCCTTTGGAAGGGAAGTAAAGCCGGTGGCCCATGTCATAGATTTATGGCACATAAAACAACCTCAAGTCTGATAAAGAGGCCTCTGAAGAAAATTTCCGGTCTTTCATGCCCAATATAGAATGAGACGCTTAGGACCACAGCAGTTAAAGAGTGTCCATAAATAATATTTAATTTAATTTTAAGCTATGCATATCTACAAATTGTCTGGTGTCTAAACCTATTTTGTGCTATTCAGTTTGCTTGATTCCCTTGCCTTGTGGCTCACTTAGTAGTCCTTTTCCTCCTCTTTGTTATCCTTCTTTTCTTGCCTCTCTTTCTTAATAATCCATTTTTCTTTTACTTTCCCTATATCTCTAATTTTGTTTTTTTCTTTTCCTGTCAGCGTTTTTATAATTACTATATTTCTGTCCATTTTTACCCCCTATACTTTCTCCCTCCTTTCATTATTTCTTTACACTTAGTCATGTAGAGCTGTATAATGATCAGACCTCGAACTTCATTGCACTCTTTCTTAAGTTACGTGTACTTGGAATGTTAGGTTATGTCAAGGCGTTGGTTTGGAGGGATGGGGGGATAAATGCCTGTCACTTCGTTGTACAGGTACAGTGTAGTGATTTGCACGAGAGTCAGCATTTTTGTAATATAATTTCAGTATAGAGCATTCATGAATATATTAATAGAATACAAATGATAGAACTGTTTCCTTTCATGACCCACTTATATATGTTTCTATAGTTGTATTACAATAAAACATAACAATACATTTATGTAAAATGTCAAAAGAAAAACTTTTCCACTTATCACTTAGAAATCCTTTGTATCCAGAAAATGTTAAAACTTCTTACAACTGTGTACTCTCTAAAAACGAATGACAAATTACTGTACATGTTGACAGTGAGTGCCTGTCCTGTTGTTTTGCAGCTAAGTCTGGAGGGATGGATGTGATGTAGTCCATGCAGTCAACATGTCTCAAGGCAATGAAGTCCGAGTTTTAATATTATATAGTGATGAAATTGAAGAAGTACAGGAATAAATCAATGACCAGGAAATGGAGGAGACACCTTGACCCAAGGTGGATCTTTTATGCTAACTACCTCCCAGAGGAATAGATGAGGTGAAGGACCTGCAGGGAAGTCTCTAATAATTCCAAGCTTGAGACCCAGTCATACCAGAGGGCTGCTCAGAAAAGGCTTCCCTCTGGTGAAACCAGGGACAACTTGGCTCAGAGGAGGCTGGCAGGGCCAAGAAGAACTTTCCAACAAGCAAGCATCTGCACCATCTGTCTGATGCCAACCAACACTGCTCAGCCCTTAACACTACCTGAAACATGAAAGGGTAAACAAAATGATAGAAAATGAGAGAAAGGAAATTTATGGTAGAAGATAAACCACTCCAGCCTTGCCAACCAAGGATAAAACCAATGGTCAGAGTAACTGGCCCCAGGAATTGAACCCAGGACCTCCCGGATGCATCTGCAGAACAAGTAGCATGGAAAGTCTGCTTCTTTAGTACCAGAAAGGCGTAAATACAGGTGCCTACCTTCAATTTTAACATTCACTTACCCTAAAAGAAGTTATGAATTTGTGAAAAAGTATCATACCAATAACGCTCGAAACTGCACAAACTTCAAATGTGAAGCACTAAAAATGGTTCAGATATTTTAAGCACTTCCTGTTCAATTGGAATAACTTTCATTTATTATTAATAATTGAAGATTTAAGTTTGGAAATGGAATGATTTGTTTTGTATATTAATTAAGGCTGTCTTTTTTCTATATTATTGCATACATAGAAGGAAGTGGTTTTGCTTACAATACTTATTACAAGATACTTATCTAAGTTGGCAACTCTGAATTCAGTAAGACATCTTCTGATCATGGCAGCTGTTTTCTCTAACTACGAGAAAACAAACTATCGTGCATAAAGGTGTATAGTATGACCAGTCCCATATTTAGGTAATGTTACACTCATGAGCCCAACAATTTTTCTGCTTTCTGTCTGTGCAATGCCACTCAAAAGCAGTGCAGGCAGCATGCAGGGAGGCAGTGTTGCCAGTTTCACCATTCATATAAGATCTTCTACCTATAATTTCCCTCTCACTAATAAGAATTGTCCATTGCTGCTCTGTTTTTAGCACATGTGAAAATTTATTTCCAGTATATATATATATATATATATATTCATTATTTTCTCAATGTTGCTGTCTGGGCCCAGGGTCTGAGTATGACCCAAACTTAATTGTGCAGCTGTATTGTACTAGACTTTGTTCTACTTCAACAATGTTTCACACATTTTGTGTTAAATGTTATTTTCACTTAAAAATTAAAGAAAGCAACAAGAAACATAATCAGGAATATGTAATACAGAAACAAAGCAAAACAAAAAGATCCGTGTGGAGTTGCTAGTCTCCCATCGGACGCCTCCCCAGGTGGCGCATAGGGGAACGCTCACCAGATATGGTGGGTACCGGGGAAATAAAATACTCGGGGCGGACCAAAACTAGCATCTACTGCCTTGTAGAGAGGCATATTGAATTATCAAAGGTTAAAGGAAGAAAACCTTGATTAAAATTACTTGGTCCACCAGATTGGGGGTTTTAGCAATGGGCCAACTCCATGTTTATTGGAAAAAAAAGAAGAAATTACAACCAGACAGATTTAAAAAAAATATCCTATGATAACGCTCCATTATCATATTTATGGTTAGCTATAAAATTCATAGAAATTAGACCTATTTTGATAAGAGCAATTAAAAATTTATGCAAAATGCACATGTAAAAGTAAAAATGGGAAAATATTTATCAAGAGGATTTCATATTAATAAAGGATTACAACAGGGATGCTGTGTATCCCGTACATTATAGAAGGTTGGAAAAATATGGGAATTCCAATAGATGAGACTCAACAATATACTGCTTGCAATTTGCGGATGATCAGTTAATTCTGGCCCAAAAATATGAAGACATAAACTATCTTACCTGGAAATTGATTCAAGAATACAATAAATGGGCCCTAAAAGTAAATATGGATAAATCCAAATATATGATCATTGGAGATGTTCATCAAGATTTGGTACTGGAAGACGAAATGGCAATAATTGAACATACAGGAGAATATAAATACCTGGGAGTAAACATTACACAAGATGGGAAACAAGAAAAGGAAATAAGATCAAAGATAAACTCAGGAAAGTATGCTATATCTACTTTGAATGGTATATTATGGGATCAACAGCTCTCAAAAGAAATTAAAACTATAGTTTTTAAAACAATAGTTAGAAGTATTATAACCTGTGGACTCTGAACTGTCAGTTAAAAAGAAAATTACTGACAACATAAATGGATTATTGGAGGAGATCTGCTAGTATATCTAAAAGAGAAAAAATTAAAAATGAGATTATAAAAGAAAATATGAAAGTTCAAAATTCAATTTTAGATTTTATTAAACAGAAACAATTAGAATGGTATAGGCATGCTAAAAGAATGGAAGATGAAAGATTAGCCAAAAGTATAATGGAGTGGATGCCACCAGGAAGGTGGAGAAAAGGAAGATCGCGTAGCACATGTATTCAAGGAATTAGAGGGGCAATGATGGTTTGGGAAATTGAGGAAGATTTATGATCCAGCAGGTAAGTATGGAGAAAAGTAATAAGACATTAAAAACTGCAGTCTTGGGTGCTGGAAGAATGTTTGTACGTTGTAAAACTGAAAACATATAAACAAACAAAACATACCTTTTAGTGTGTCCTGTGCTACTCAAGGGGCACAGCAAATGGTATTTCCTTATTCTTGATATTGCTGCCTTCAGTGTTGCTGTCCATTACGTTCATGATAGCTTCTGAAATATACTCATGTCCTATTTCTGTGGCAAAATCCTCATGTAATTTCTCTGCACTAGTCACACAAGTTGTCCAGTTTTCTAAAGAAATTTTTGTCTAATTAGTCACTGATTAAGTGTTTCACATCTGTGATTTTAAAAGTTCAATTACTTTTCTGCTGCATACCTGGTATGCAGACAAAGTGTTGTTCTTTACCCAAAAATTCAATAATTAGGCAAATATATGCTTTGAGGATCCTTAAATAAAAAAAAATTAAAAAAGACCTTTGTGCATGCATGCACATGTGAAGGATGCGTCACAATTTTCAAGAAAACGGCCCCAAACCCAATGTAAAGCTAGCCTCTACATGTAAAGAATTTCTGTTATTTATTTTCTCAAAAATGGATGTAACAATTTTGATTAAAGTACCATATATTTACAGATATTTCCATGACAAATAAAATGTATATCTTGAATTTTCTGGGAATAGCCTGTGAAGTCCTTTTCATTCAGAAGGAGGTTTCTATAATCTTGTATAACTGGTGAATGTTAATTGAAAATGCACTACACAAAATTGTAGGTGTCTTTAAAACACACAATTTGTTTCAAGTAATTGTTTTTATGACATAAGCTGTTTCCGAGATATCCGTTATTAATGCTTCAAATTCTTAAATACTTGCTCATTCTTTTAAAGGTCTGTAGATTTTAGTTGTTTCTTGCAATTTTGTGGAAACAGTATGGAATTTTAACACCGGCATATAGCGTCCAGTTGTTAAACATTTGACTATCGCTGTTCTCTTTGTATCTATAATGAAATTGTAGTGTAGATATTTCCGGAAAGGTTTATCTGCATTAAAATCAAGTAGATAGAAAATAAGCTTTCGTGAGAATAATTTGTAAACCCACTAATAAATCACAGAGGGTAGAGAAAGTCATGTGGATGTAAGACATCAGATATTTCTTTTTTTTTTATGATGTACTTTTGCACTTCAGCATTCCATTTTCACAAAATAGACAAATCTGGCACTGAACCACCCATTTAATAACATACAAAACATACACTGGCTACACTGTATTAAATTGGGACTACAATGAACTTAGCGTGAAGTTAAGAAATGCTGTTAATCTGAAGGTATAATTACGATGCACTTAACATACTGTGAATTATTCTGATTGGTGGTTGGTTTTATTACTCCAAGCCAGTTAGTCATGTGACATGCGTCGTCCTCTGTGGACTAGTGGTATCGTGCTAGCCTCTAGTTCCCAAGGTCGCGGGTTCAAACCCGGCGGAGGGCGATGAATTTTTTCGGGCGTAAAAATCCTTAGCATGGCTTCCTTCGGAAGGGAAGTAAAGCCGGTGGTACCGTGTCATAGATTTACGGCACGTAAAAGAACCTCAAGCCTGATAAAGAGGCCTCTGAGCAAAATTAGCAGTCTTTCACGCCCAATATACAATGGGACGCTAAGGACCACAGTGGTTAAAGAGCGTCCATAAATAAAACTCAATTTCATGAGACATGCAACTTAACATACGTTTTTACATATATTTTTTCATGGCAAGATTCCCTTTTACCACCACCTATTGTGTTCAGTGAGATTACCACGGACTTTAACTATGGCTCTGTAGTGCAATTTCCATTGAAGAAGGCTGCATCTAAGAGCAGGAAGGGGGATGTTAGCCCACTGCTCCTGGCAGGTTTTCCACAGTCCTTCAATTGTGTTGAGACACCGAGAAGCAAGGCGCTGTTTCGGCAGACCAAATCCACAAAAATCCATTTGTGAGGCATCTGGTGACTTTACAGGAATCCTTTTAAATGGTATCACATTGACACCCATTTCTATAGCTTTCCGGTGATAGTAATGCTGGGAAGACCAAGAGGTGTGACTGGATGCTTTATCCACGTGGATCCAAACATTTGGGGCATCCTCACATACAACCAAGGAATCTCTTCATTAAAAACTGGGTCCATAACATTCCTTTGATAGTAGGCTGTATTAATTTTTAAATTGTTGGCAACTCTGTGTGTGCCTAGTTTTCCCTGAGAGCAATAACCTGCAACTACCATGAATCCTTTAGAAAACTATTCCTTGTTCTCCCGAATAAAGTTGGAGCGCCCCTTTTGGCCCACTTTATGGTAATAAATGGCTCAAGGTTTTTTAGTGTCACCTAGATAAATCCATACTTCAACTAAAGAAACCACCAATTACCACTTTTCACCTGCTGGTGGTGTTCATAGAGTTTTCTTGTGTTGGTGAAGCGTTCTCTGATGTGCTGCTCTTTCAAGGCATGTCCACGTGCTTTATGGCGCCATTCTAGACCCACATTGTTGTGTATTATCTGATAGATGGTCCCTTTGGATATTCCAATGCGGCTGGAAATGTTTCTTTGGGTTGGTGGGTTTTCTTGAGTCACTGTTGCACTCACTTTGGCTACTACTGCTTTAGGTCGTGTTGGTTTTTTTCTTGCACACTGAGCCTCAGTGGGAATCCATTTTTATGCAGCTGTGTTTTAGCCCCACACATGACTTACTTATGGTAAGACCTTTATGTTTGCAAATTTCCACTATCATTGAAAGGCTGTAACCAGCATCGGAAAGCCCAACAGTGTACCCCTGCCACAAGTCAGCTATTGTTGAAGCCATTACGAGCAAACTTTGCGTTAGACTGGCCCAGCAGACAGCTGGCACTCACAGTGAGCTGATACCATAATAAACATAACAGTTTGACCAATGACAGAGTGGTAGGGCCATTCAAGTTCGTCTGAGCTTAAGTTGGGCAACCCTCCGTAGTTAACCCCTTTTAGGTCAGTTAATTAAGGCAATGTGCATATGAAGAAACTTCAAATCCAGTTGGAAACATTACCACAGTACCACAATGTAATAAAGACAGCATATAAAATTGTAATGCCTTTTGTGCAGCAAGTTTTTTGTTCTGGGTTTATAAGATAACTTTAAATGCTGTATACATCAGTTTGATAGAACTTAACTCAAGGTTTTATTTTTGCAATGAGAAATCATAAGAAAAACCACATTGGAGGTTTTTGAAATTCTAATTAAGCTATACAAGAGAACAAATAATAAAGCTTTTCTATGTATACATGTTTTTGCCCAGTAACATTAGGACGAGAAGCATTTACATGGGTGAGAACAAGAGTTACAAATTTGAAAGGCATGACGAAGATTTAGTAAAATGTCCAAAATATGGGGAAGTGAACACAAATTTTCACTGTTGTTGTTATTATTGTTCACCAATGGCACTGGGGATTAATTGCTCTGCATCATTTTCCCTCTGGCTTCCCAATATAAAGTCTGTAAGTTATCACTTTTAAGGCCTTTGCATTTGGCGAGATGTTGTTTGTTCAGGATGACATCTTCTTCACAGAGAGTGCACTTGGGTGTAGGTAGGCATCGTATCTTGTAGAGATGTTCTGCGAGGCAATTGTGGCCAGTTGCCATCCTAAATAAGGCCACTGCAGTCTTCTTTGGCATTTTTTGTATATCAACTCTATCTTTAATATTCTTATAATCTTTATCCTTTAATTTATCTTCTTTATTAAGTCCCTGCTATCTTTTGAAATGTTGTTTAATGTTATTTAATTGTTTATTTATTTCTATTTGGCGGCGCCGTGGCCGAGTGGTTAGACCGCTCGCCTCCCACCGAGGCGGCCCGGGTTCGATCCCAGGGACCTGCATGTGGGATTTGTGGTGGACGAAGTGGCGTCTGGGCGGGTTTTCTCCGGGTTCTCCGGTTTCCCCCGCCATTCATTCCACCAACTGCTTCATCATCACCTTTCCTTTCATCCATTTCACCGTCATTTCGTTTCATCTACTTCCTTCATCCCATACCAGGCATTGGGCTGATCACCCATCCTGGATGCTCTATCTGATCCATGAGTGTCTGCTCCTCGACAGGCCTCTGACCCCAGGCACCCGCTTGTAAGTCCTGGGGGATGTAAGTCCTACATAAGAGGAGGATAAACAGATAATGAATGAATGAATATTTATTTCTATTTGTCCTACAGGTTTTATTTGTTGTATTGCACCTTTCTTTGCTAATTGATCTGCATGTTCATTGCCCAAAAGTCCGACATGAGCTGGGATCCATTGTAGAGTGACATGATTTCCAGTTTCAACTGCTTTAATTAGACTTCTTATTTCTTTAATATTTCTTGTTGTTTTATTATTGTAATTTACTATTCCATCTATGGCTGATTTTTGAGTCTGATAAGATGACTATTTTTTGGTTTATGTATGGTCTATATAAAATGTTCTGTAATGCTGCTTTTATAGCTGTTAATTCTCCATCATAGTGCTTTGACGTTTCATGTAATGTTAGATACTGTGCAAAACGTTTAGTATACTCCTGTGCCGGCATTTTTTTTTATTGATGAGGGATCCATCTGTATATATTCGGAGCCATTCTTTTTCTGGGTATATTTCATTTTCCGTAGCTATTGCTATGGCTCTCATTTCATCTGGTGTATTGTATATATCAGGTCATTCTGATATTGTATATCAATATATTCTATTGTACTCGTTACCTCTGTTGTAATTATATTCTTGTACTTTAAGTTGTTATTATATGTTCTGAAGCTTATTTGAGTTTTTAAATTACTTATAGTATCTGCTGTGTGGTACCATTTGTATCTGTTTCTATTGACCTGCAGTTTGTGTGCTAGAGTAATTGCTTTCAACTCATGTTCCAATTCTATAGCCATGTTTTTTGTGAAGCTTTGTAGTACTGTAATTGGTGTTGCTTTTACAGCTGCTGTTATTATTCTTAGTGAATTATTTTGTGAAATTTCTAGTTTATTTTTAAGTCTCTTGTTTACTGTTGCTAGTAGTTCTCCTCCATACAATAGGTTAGGTTTTATGTACGTTTTATATGTATTATTAAGGAGGTCCATGTTTCCATCCCATTTTATTCCTGCTAAATGTTTTAAAATGTTGTTCTTTTTGTTGATTTTAGTCGTTACATTGTTTACATGTTCTTTCATTGTGAAGAAGTATATTGTTTACGTAATAAATTACGTAAATTATTTTATATCTGCCCCACGTATGGGAACCAACTTGAAGTGGGATGATGTTTACGTAATTTATTTTTTAAGCTTGAAAAATGTTATGTTTATGTTGTGCTGCGTTTTGTTTTTACGTAAACTTGAAGAAGTTGTTTTGCTTCTCGTAATATATATGTTTAGACTTGAAGAAGTTGGTATGCTTACGTAAGTGTATTTTACGTAATATTTATTTAGTTGTATTTAAGGAGTTCCTAAAACACGCTTTGGGCGTCTGTTTGAATTTGTTGATTACGTAATAGTTACTGTTATTACGCAATATGCTGCTACATACGAGAAGCTGATTTCAAGATGTGTTTTTGTTATTACACTCCAAGTTCTACACTATAATATTTAACTTTGTTATCAAAACTGCTTCTATATATTACTTATGTTTGAATTTGCCTCGGCTGCGTCAGTCTTACTTTAGAAACATGTTTCTCTTATTCAGGGTGCGGTGTAACAAGAATGTAGACATCACAGAATTTAACTTTTTTAACTCACTTCTTTATTAATTCTTGCACATTTTTATAAAGCACTACACTTTTTAAGAACTGTGAGAATCTTCAATACTTTCACTTAGCGCGTATACATATTTTACGATTTACACGTAGAGAACACATCTTACATCTGTTCACTACCAAGGCTTGCCAGCAACTGAGTAACTTTAAACGGCTAAACCTGTAAGCTTCGGTATTTCAAGTCTCTGATTGGCTAATTCTAGTCCAATAGAATATCTGCATTTTACTTAAACTTTTTCCTTGCTATTGATTGGCTAATTTTAAACTGTTATTGAATTTACTTATTGTAAAATACAATTGAAATCATTTAGTTATTAAAATACTGCCTCAATTGATAGTTTTGTGATCTAATTCTATCCGTAGACACGTTGTTGTAGTTGCTTCTTGTAGTTTTTTATTTTTGATTTGCAGGCATATATTTTGTGTTTTATACGCATTGTGAATAGTTGATATTGAGTTTTTCTTGTATTTATTTCCATATTGTTATTATTAGTCCACTGTACTAGGGTTGTGATTGTATTCTCCATTGGGGAACAACGTAGTCCACCTCCACGTGTTGTTCCCTGGGTAACGCTAAATGGACTACAACACAGGTATGCTTCCCAAGCCAAAAAAGAATTTAAAATGTATGTAATTTAATTATGTAATTTTGAATATTGAGAAATAAATATTATTCATTCATACCGAGTAAGATGACTCCATGGTAATGTGTGAGGCTCAGAAGGTCCTAGGTTTGATTCCTGTCAGGCTGGACACTCTGTAAATTTTTTTCTTCTTTTTTTTTGTTTTCCTGGGTCAGTACGCAAATGCCAGGGTGGTCGCTCTTGTACCACGAATTTTCTGTCCTTTCATTTCGTTTCCCCTTTCAAGTTTCAGGTGGGCTTCGAGACTGTGCAGTGTCAGTTGGACAGCTGGCTCTGATGCTTCCTCATTTGAAACTTTTTCTCGGCCCTGCCAGATGGTAGCCTTCTTTGAGCCGCATAAGGTGGGTCAAGTTCTCCCCGGCTCCATCAAAGAGAAGCAGCCCAACATTCTGATCAGGTCGTCAAGCTTGGAATCATTAGGGACCTCTGTGTGTCTCTGTGGCCTATAGCCTCCTGCAATTCCTTCACTTCATCCATTCCTCCTGGAGGTGGTAGACACAAAAGATGTGCCTTGGGTCGAGGTGAGCTTTACCTTCTCATAGTCATCTGTTTAATTTTACAAATATCAAAATATGAAAGTAGTTCTAAAAAACAAATACATTAAGCTGTTTTAAAAACAGCCGTTTCAGTACTTTAGGAATCATTCCTAAGGTTTAATTCAAAATTAAATTAATTGCTCAACAATGCATGGAGAATTTTAAGACACAAAAAATGCTGAGGAAGAGGTTTTGAAAAAAAAAAAATATTGAAAATTGGAATGCGCATTACACTACTGCACTTAGGAGAATTTAAATGCCTGTACAGACCTTTAAATGTTCCCAAAATTAGTAAACCAAATAGCATGAATGAATGAATGGATTTATTGTAAAATTTGTCTGGTGCTTGTTTTCTTATTGGGCCACTCAGATTGCTTGGCTCCCTGGCCTTTTTGCTCACTGAGTGGCCCTTATTTCTCTTACTTTTCTATACCATTTTCTTCCCTTTACCTTCCTTATTATTCTCTCAGTCCTTGGTTTTGTTACTTAGAGCCTTTTATTGAGTCAGTCATCTTTAGATTTTTACCCCAATTCCCCATTTTTCACACTTTCTTGAATTCATTTATTGCTTTTGTAACCCTATCAACGATATGGTGCCTATCATAAAATCGTCTGCATATAATGAACCTGAACCTGGAATCTCCTTATCTAATTTCTTATTTTTACTCTTAATATATCATCTATGAATAGGTTACTAATGTGAACTCAGTTTACATCCCTGTCTTACTCCTATTTTCATATCAATTTACTTCCTTTCCCTATTTGTTCTTTGTTTTGTCCTGATACGTAAATTTCTCCATTGCTTTCCTGAGTCTAGTACGTCTGGATACCGGGTCTACACTTTCCTCCGCTTGTAGCATTACCCTCCCTTCTCTCAAATCTATTATTGTATACCCTCCCCCCTTCTTGCAATTTCTTCTGCTTCACTGACCATTCTGACTCTATTACTTCCCCACTTCTCACTCGTATCACTCCCTCCTCCGCAAACGTATTTCTTGCTGCACCGTTGTTCATCTGTTCTCTCGGCTTCTGCCCACTTCTTCTTCTTCTTCTTTGCATTTCTTCTCACCCCGTCTCTGTAACTGTTAGCTCCTCCTCCTCCCTCTCCCTAGCAGCTGCTTCTTTCTCATTTTCTTCTGTACTCCTTTATGGCTGTTTCCCTCCTTTGCATATGCATTTCTTACTGCAATCATCTGTTCTCTTGGCTTCTCCCCACTTCTCCTCCTTTGCATCTCTTCTCGCCCCGCCGCTGCTACCAATGTTAGCTCCTCTTCCCCCTCCATGGCTATTGGATCTTCCTCTCCATTTTCTTCTGTTCCCCTTTCATGGTTGTTTCTCGCATCTGTCGATTTTGTGACTTGATCAGCTGTTTTCTGTTCCTTTGTCCACCAAATAGTAAGATTTAAAAGCAACAAAGAGCAAAAAAATCACTCTTTTAAGTTTTTTCTAGATCAACTGAAAAATTCAATGCCACAGCCGGCATTTGAATATGGTTCTCCTGCTCTCTGTGCAGTTGCTCTAACTGTTGAGCTACTGTGATAACATGCCAGTGGTACAATGAATTCCCCAATTGGATCAACTTGTTTCCCAGACAGACCACCAAGGTATCTCACAATCTCAATGACAACTTGCAATTGCAATTACTTCAGTGCTGGGTATTTATGGGTTTCTTAAGGTTTTACTTTTTTATTATTATATATTGTAGTGTATGTGTGCATCAAACACATTATTGCTATGTAGAATGACATTGTTGAACTAATTATTTCGTTTATGAGTTGAATTCTTGTCCAACGTGACATTTTCCCAATACCTTCCTAGTCAGGAGGGCTGAAGGCAAGTTGAGGGAAGAGCCTCTTTGTCTGATAGCGTAGCATCACCAGTAGCATCGGTCGAGTGTATATATTTGGAGTGTGTGGTTGTATGTAGCGTGCGTGGTCCGTGTGAGTGTGGGGCATCTCCCCCAATGTTTGTCTGTAGCCTTTTGGAAATTATGTAGCTGCACTAAGGTAACTTTATAATAAACCAGTGTAAATATGAATTTATGTATTATTTATAAATATCCCATGCCTGCTTTAGCTTTGTGCAGCAAGTTCCTGGTATCTCTCGTATGCCTCTGTAGCTACACTCCCCAGTGTTTATGCCGGGGTAACTAAATTTAATATTTTACCTGCAAACCTTTTGCCTCACCCCGGTGTATAACATTTTTATATAATTAATTGAAATTAATTATACTTTTTAGAGACTTTAACCTGGTCTTGGCAAGTTTTAATATTGAGTCAACTGAAAAATTCAATGCCACAGCCAGGATTTGAACATGGTTCTCCCGCTCTCCATGCGGTTGCTCTAACCATTGAGCTACTGTGACAACATGCTGGTGGGACACTGAATTCTCCAATTAACAGTCTTATTCTGTTACTAACTTTAGCCTACACATGACATATCTGGAGCAACAATTAATCATCATTCATTCAACTTTGTTTATTAAATTTTGTAGACTCACAAGTTGTAACCTTAACCCATTCACTGGCAGCCATTTAAAGCATGCGTAACCTCTTTACGTCAGTCAATATCAGTTTAAATACCTGCCAGCGATTTAACTCTATACGAATTGGTTAAAATGCAAATTGTTCCAGCATTTATGAAACTATTTGAATAAAACAAAACCAGATATTTACTGAAATTGTAACCAATAAGGATAAACTCACTAAAGGTGGGCATTGATTGCGGTTGTATTTGATTTTGGCAAAAGAATTTTTTTTGTCTCAAAAAGTTAGGTAGGTAATTTGGTGATAATATGCAAAGAAGCTTGTCAGATACTTCACTTCTGCTGGGACTGTACTTTCTGCAAGATAGCTGAAGACACAAAGTCGGCAGCTAGAGTCTGATGACTAGAACAAGTACCAAGAATTTCCTGATGTGGTGTCATTTGCCCTTCTTTATACCTCCATGTGTTAACTTCAGTGAATCATAAATAATGTCTTATGAGGGTTGGCTGATAAGTCCTGTGCCTCTCAATGAAAACAATATTTAAAAATTTTTTTTTTATTTCTTAACATAATCTCCAGGAAGCTTAATTGTCATACTGGTGTTCTAATTTAATTAAACCATCTCTGTAGTGTGATTTATGAAGGCCCTCAAAATAGCTGTTTATGGCATCAATGGCCTCCCTGTTGCTGTGAAATCTTCATCCTCCAAGACATTTTTTGAGATTAGAGAACAGGTGGTAGTCACTGGGTGCTAGATCTGGTGAATAGGGTGGATTTTCAAGCAAGTCGAACTTTAATTCACAAATTTTCCCCATTGCAATGACTGAACGATGGGCCGGAGAATTATCATGATGAAACAAGATTTTTTTTTGGGGGGGGGGGGCAAATGAGGTCCTTGTCTTTTCACCTCATCACTCAAACGTTGCAGTAAGCTTGCGTAGTAGTCACCAGTGATACTTTTACCTTTTCCAAGTAATCAATAAAAATAATTCCCTGTGCATCCCAGAAAACACTTGCCATGACCTTGTTAGCTGACAAAGTTGACTTTGCCTTTTTTGGAGTTGGTTCACCTGGCGCAATCCACTGTTTTGACTGTGATTTACTTTCTGAAGTGTAGTGATGTATCCATGGTAATAAGCCATCTCAAGAATTCATTGGGATTTTTACGGCATAGCTCCACATTCTTAACAGAAACAGTTTTTCTATGCAACTTTTGATCAGGTGTCAACAAACGCGACATGCACCTCGCACAGACCTTGTGAAAGCCCAAAACATTACTTAAAATATTACCTGCACATTCTTTTAATAGGTTTACAGCCTCTGCTATCTCAAACAACTTTAATCTGCAGTCTTCCAGTACTAAACGATGAATTTTTTCAATCATCTCTGGAGTTGTGACTTCCACAGGGCGTCCAGAGCGAGGCTCATCACTAGTGCTCGTATGTCCCAGTTTAAACTCTGCAACCCACCTTTTAATCATTGAATATGAAGGGGCAGAGTCTTTCAATGTACTGTCCATTTCCTCCTTGATTTCTTTAGGCGTTAAGTCTTTCAAATGGAAGTATTTAATCACTGCTCGTTTTTCCAAATTCTCCATTTTTGCGAAAACTCTAAAGTTGTCTTGTTTAAAATGCTGTCATTCAAAAACTAAACAAGCTATTGACCTGTAACTATGGATACAATCTAGTCTAGAGTAAAACTATACGATGCTACTGTCTAGCTGGCCTAGTGGCGCCATCTCGGGACTTATCAGCCAACCCTTATACTACACACAGATATAAGTAAACATGTCACAACCAGGCTCTTGGTAGATTACAAAAACACCTACATACAATGGGAGTCTTTAGAGAGGAACCAGTATGAACGCTATATAGGATAGAATAGAATAGTTCACGGACAGGACACCCAGCACCTAGACCCCCAATGAATATTTTGTGCTTACACCTGAGGCAGTATTTTTAACATTTGAATTATTTAAATTAAATTATATAATATGTAATTTCAATAACAGCCTTGAAGCAATATGTATATAATAATTTGTAAAATGTATGTAACAGTCATTGCATATGCTTAAATTATTGTAAACATGTTTAATAATGTTGTGTGAATATATTACATAATTTAATAATGTAAGAGCTGTGAGAATAATAAGTTCAAAGTTGCTAACAATGAGGTAACCTTGAGGCAATAATGAGTTTGAGAGTTTGAATGCTACTAGTCATGAATAGGGCAACAATAATGTATATTTTGTGACAGTTTAAAAAATAGCCAATCAACAGCCAGAAAAAGCTTTAGTAAAATGCAGGTATTCTATTGGACTAGGATTAGCCAATCAGAGACTTGAAATACAGAAAGTTAAAAGTTTATATGGTTGAAATATGTTCAGTTGCCTGCAGACCTTGGTAGTGACCGGATGGGAGATGTTCTCTAAAGAAATATTACGTATTCATGTGAAATGAAAATTAGGTGTACTTGTTAACAAAGTGCAAGTATTAAATAAAAGAATCTCACAGCTCTTAATATCAGTGTACTGCTATTTAATTTGTGTCAAGGATTAATAAAAAAAGAAGTGAATTAAAACTTAAAATCTGTGTAATAAAGCCTACATTCTTGTCGCACCACGCCCTTATTAAGAGAAACGTGTCTCTAAAGAAATACTGACGCAGTCGAGGCAAACATAAACATAAATATTATCTTCAGAAGCAGTGTAATAAACAAAGTTAATTTTTTTTTTTTTAAACTTGGAGCGTAACAACAAAAAATACATCTTCAAATCAGCTTTACATACGTAGTAGCATATTACGTAACAAACAATCTTCTTCAAATTGACGTCCATATGTGGAGCTAAATAAATAAATAAACAACGTAAAAACAATACCAATTCAAATTGCCGCCCATACGTGGGGCAGGAATACGTGGAGTTAAATAAATAAATAAACTCCAACAACAATAAAACTTCTTCACACCCCCCAGGAGAAACGGATGAGGTGAGGAAGCCACTGGAGATGTGTGGTTTGCAGGGTGAGGTTGGCGCAAGTCAACAGAGATGCACAGAGTTCCCCAACAGTTCCAGATTTGACCACAGGAGGGCCACTTGGAGATGTCCCTCTAGTGGGACCGGAGAAACACGGCCCAGCAGTGGAGACTGAACCGGCTTCCCTCTAGCAGGGCCTAGAAGAAGTTCCAAATTGCAAGTCTCTGCACAACAGCGACTGAACCACAGGAGACAACTTGAAATATGAAAGGGAAATGAATGAGAGAGGAAATCCATGGTAGAATACGCTACACCAGCATTCGCCTATGTCAACCAGGGAAAATCATGAAAAACAACAGTCAGAGTGGGAACCTCCCGAGTTTGAGCCTCACACTTTTTTTTAAGGCAGGGGTAAAATCTTAGAAAGATATCCATCAGGTGAGTTGGATTCTCGCCAACTAAAACCCTGCAAGCCATAATTGACTTCTTCTTGCAACTACAAGGGCAGTCCAGAAACTTCCAGACGTTTTGGCCTATTGTGGCGATGAGTAGGGCTAGAGCCGCTATCTTGGTGTCAGTACATTCAGTACGCATCCAGCTGTGGTAGCGTGTGCCTTCCTTACTGTGCTCTCTGTGAGTTGTTAAAATATGCACTGCAATAGAAAATCCCGCCACTTGTGAAGTGCGGTTGGCTAAAAAGAACAAACCAATTGAAATTTATGTCCACTTTGTGATGTTTACGGGCAGGGAATAATGAGTGAAAGCCGAGTCAGGCAATGGTGCATTGATTTTAAAAATGGCCGTACCAATGTTCACGACGAGGATCACAGTGGTAGGCCTAGCCTTATGACTGATGAACTGTCAATGCAAATCAATGACGAATATCGTCGTTTCACGATTACAGAACTTTCGGAACATTTTCCTCAAATTTCACGGAGCTTGGTTACCACAAATTTTGTGCTAGGTGGGTTCTGAAAATCCTAACAGAAGACCATTAAAAAAGAGACTGGCTGCAGCACTGACCTTCCTCCAAGATTTCAACAAACATAGTAAGGCTTTACTCGATCGTATCGTAACCGGGGACGAGACTTGAGTGAAGCATGAACAAACCAGCAGTCGATGGAATGGGAACACACACATTCTCCCAAGAAACCAAGAAAGTGTTTGCAAACGCTGTCAGCAAGAAAGGTCATGGCTACTGTGTTTTGGGACTGTAAGGGAGAGCTTCTCGTTGAGTTTCTGGAACGTGGAACAACAATAACCTCAGAGAGGTATTATGAAACACTAAGAAAGTTAAGGCGTGCCATACAAAATAAGCGCCGGGGACAACTTAGCACCAAGGTGTTGTTTCTTCACGACAATGCACTCCCACACACGGCCAATCGTACCCAAAAACTCTTGGATGGGAGATGTTTGACCATCCACCATACAGCCCGGATTTGGCGCCGAGCGACTACCACCTCTTCCCAGCGATGAAGAAATGGCTCGGTACACAACGCTTTGATACTGACGCTGAACTGCATGCCGGTGTAAACCAGTGGTTGAAGTCGCAGGCGGCAGATTTCTACAGAGAGGGTATTGAAAAACTTGTGCCATGGTATGATAAATGCCTCAATGTAGAAAAATAGCTTAAGATAATGTAGATAATAAACATTGATATTTGCGTTTTGTTAATTGTTTATTTCAAAACGTCTGGGACTTTCTGGATTACCCTCGTGTCTTGAAGTATTAGGGGAATGGAGGGCATTCCCACTCAGTGGGCAATGGCGCTCATGTAAGTATTTCGGTTTGGGTGAGAGTTTGACTTGCTCAAGAGGTGCTGAAGTTGTGTGGCAGTCTTTATAACTTCGTAGTAGTTTAATGGTGCATCCAGAGGGAGAGGTTTTGTTGTAAACGTGCAAAACATTTTCAGCGGGAGTTTCTTATAGAAATCAACACGAAGAAAACTGAAAGTATGTGATTATCTGTTATTTTCTGCACTTGACAGTTATCGTTTTGATTTAGTGGATGCATACAGCTTCCCATTAATATATTAAACAGCATCTAAAATTGTATAACTTCTTCACTATAGGTAAAGAATTCCAATATGGTCATGGAGCGCAAGGACGCTCAGGTGAGCAGTGACCACTTCATCAAATGGTAGGGTAAAGAAAACTAAAAGAGCTAAAAGGCAGTTGTTTGAAAGTTCTTCAGAAGAAGATGTGGATGAAGAAGCGTTATGCGATAACGAACTGGACGGCATCATGCCAAACCCGTTGATTGTGAAGAGAATGAAAATGAAGATATCTGTGCAGTGTGTGGAGAGTTTGGTCGAAACGGTGAAATCTGGTTCTGGTGTACCATTTGTGCAAATTGGACCCATAAAGATTGTAGTGGGGGTGATAAACCACAAAATTATAAATGTGATTTGTGCATCCATTGATCTGACCACACTGAGCGCAATTATCCCCAACTATCGGGCAATCCTGCTCATTGCATAGTTTATTATTTATTTGTTAGTTCCTGCACTATAATGTTTATCAAATAAAACTTGTTCATTTATATGAAAGGGATTCAATGATTGTGTTTTGCCAGCAACCTGTACGTTTAAGTATATTTTAAGAAATTCTAGTAATTTTTCCTTAAGTGAGCACCATTACCCTTCCCTCCCCTACTTCAAGAAGTAGAGGCTATAGATGGTCTACATACCAATTCACAATGTCAGGGTTGCACCTCCCGTTCCTTCTCCTTAGTCTTAAGGATACAAGTTATCAATTGAACAATAACTTGCCAGTTTTCCTCGGTTTTCAGCATTACCATAATAATGTTGTTCAGTGTTACAACCTGACCTAATTACTTTCTCTACTACGTATAGTAAGTAGGGGAAGTATTGTATTCCACCCAAAAATTCAATACCGAGATTTCACTGGAAATATATGTTTTGAGACCCCATGAATCCAAAAAAAGCATTTTTGGAAACATGTCCGCGTGTGTGTGTGTGTGTGTGTGTGTGTGTGTGTGTGTGTGTGTGTGTGTGTGTGTGTGTGTGTGTGTGTGTGTGTGTGTGTGTGTGTGTGTGTGTGTGAGTGTGAACAGCATAACTCAGAAACGAACAGTCGGATAAACACCAAACTTGGTATTTAGGTTCAAGAAAATCCCCCACCCCAGATTACCCTTTACATGGAACATTTTTCAAAAATTTTAATTTTCTCAAAAATGGCTCTAACAATTTTGATTAAAATATCATATGTTTAAGATATTTTCATGACAAATTAAATGTATATCTCGAATTTTCTGGGAATGTCTCCAAAAGTATTCTTCATTGTGAACGACTTTTCCATAACTGGTAAACCATAAGAGATAGACAAAATTTTACTACACAAAAAATGTAGATCACATTAAAATACACAATTTATTCATATACATTTTTTTGTTGAGTGAACCATTTTCGAGATATTGCTTGTTATTCCCTTAAATTTTTCAATACTTATTTTCTCAAATGGGAATTCGTTATTCATTTTTTTGTCTTGGATATGCAAAGAGTATTAATCTGTGGCAAAGAGAATGGTGCTGCACCTAGCAACCAGCTATTAAGAGATATGTCAATGCTTAAAGGCTACTGTATTTCCATATTGCCCTTGCAAATACAAAACAAGCGGAACATAGTACGCCTTAAGCGATTATCAAATATTTTTAGAACTGGTCGCTATATGTAAAATGTAATTCTCTTTGCATGTCAAAAGATCGTTTCTGCAAATGTTTATCTCAGTTAATATGAAATAGATGGAGAATAAGAGTTTGTAAAAATAGTTTGTACAAGAGTAGAGAAAGTAATGTGAGTGTAACATCAGATTTTTTTTTATAGCTTTGATAACGTATGTCTCCCACTTTGAACAATGTAAAACAGTATCCTCAGGAGTGTCTGTTTGTGCGCAGTATGAACAAAGACCCATATCAGCCAATCCCATTTGATGTAAGTAAGATTTAAAACAACTGTGGCTGGTCAGAAATTGCATCACATAATAACCCACTTTACCATGTTTCCTAGATAACCAGTGTGTTATCTGAGGAATTAGCAACTTGGTCCACTGAGCCGTCCTGTCTTCCTAGTTCCAATGCCTCACACGTTACCAGGAGCCATTTTGCTTGGTATGTAACAAAGATGATAGAACTGTATCTCATATAATCTTCCAATGAAGCATGGGTAGGAAAGGATATCAACTTTTGGGCCCTGATAAATCCAAATGATGATTTTCTTAAAGAAAGCTTGATTAATAAACTACTGTTTCTAATTAAAGGGACAGAACTATTTAACTAAAATAATAGTGATAGGAGATAATACAACAAACCCTTAGTTTCAGTGTTAACAACAAATATAGCCTGACTCCATTACGTCATCCTCTGTGATGTACTGGTTACCCTGCTAGCCTCTAGTCCCTGAGTTCGCAGGTTCAAACCCGGCAAAGGATGATTGATTTTTTCAGGCGTAAAAATCCTTAGCATGACTTCCTTCGGAAGGGAAGTAAAGTCGGTGGTCCCGTGTCGTAGATTTATGACATATAAAACAACCTCAAGCCTGATAAAGAGGCCTCTGAGCAAAATTACCAGTCTTTCACGTCCAATATAGAATGGTACGTTAAGGTTCACAGCAGTTAAGGGGACAAGGTAGTCTGAACACACAGAAATTACACCTTAAGTGTGTTAAATTACCACTGCTCTTAAAGTTCTCAATGGTTTTTCCTGCAATTTTTATAAATTATTCTATAAATCACGACAGTTATTCCAAGTGGTTGTTTGTATTGATGGCTTATGTAGTTGAGTCCGTAAAAATTATTTCATTCAGCAGAAAAATAATAAAATTTACTCTTAAAACATGTGAATTCATGTACCTTTTTTCTCTGATGCTACTTGCAATAGAGAATCACACTTTTGCATGCTTGTTCTTAGTATAATCAGCTATCTTCTGAACCTCAATTATTTAGTTATGTATATCAGTTCACTAGAAATTGAAAAAAAAATTATTTGCAAGGTCAAAAAAGTAAAAATGTGGAAAAATTGCAATGTTGTTGCTTCCTTAATATCAGTAATATACATTATAAAAGTATGATTGTGGTTCGGAAAGTTGTAAACTATGTGTTGTATACATGTATTGAAAATTTCAGCTCTATTTCTCATACTTTCTGAGGAAAAGGTACATAAGTATCCAAAAATGTTGTTTTGAGAAAACTGAATTAAAACACTTCAGTATATTCCAGGATCATAATCATCTGCACCTTCATTCCTGGATTGTTTCAGCTTTTCTGATGGCCTTCTCTTGTTAATTGCTGAACTGTCTGCTGGGCATGATATAGTCATTTGTTGTTGAAAGATACAACAATGTTCTAAAAAAGGGTGTTGCATGACAGATTTAAAGGAATGCAGACTAGTATTTAAATGGAATTTAAATGTCTTTAAACCCTCTTAACCCCCAAAATGTACACATTTTCTGAAACTGGAATTAATAGAGAGTTTATTAGTGCCTAAAACAAAAAATCTGATGTGTTACACTCACATGACTTTCTCTACTCTTGTACAAACTATTTTTACAAACACTTATTCTCCATATGCTTCATGTTAATCGAGATATCAAGATGTTAATCTTATTGCTGATTTTCTTGTAGATGCAAGGGGAATTGGTAGGCTTTAAGTGATAGTCAAATGTTTTAAGAGCTGGTTGCTATGTGGAGTGTTCCATTCTCTTTGCATTACCAGGACAAAAAAAAATGAATAACGAATTGCCATTTGAGAAAAAGTATAAGTATTGGAAAATTTAAGGGAATAACAAGCAATATCTCGAAAATGCTTCACTCAACAAAAAAAATGTATAGGACATAAATTGTGTATTTTAACATGATCTACATTTTTTGTGTAGTAAAATTTTGTCTATTTCTTATGGTTTACCACTTATGTAAAAGTTGTTGACAATGAAGAATACCTTTAGAGACATTCCCAGAAAATTCAAGATATACATTTTATTTGTCATGAAAGTATCTTAAACATATGATATTTTAATCAAAATCGTTAGAGCCATTTTTGAGAAAATTAAAATGTTTGAAAAATGTACCATGTAAAGGGTAATCTGGGGTCACATCTCTGGAAGATACTGAACCTAAATACCAAGTTTGGTGTTTATCCGACTGTTTGTTTCTGAGTTATGCTGTTCACAGACACACAGACACACACATGGACATGTTTCCAAAATTACTCTTTTTGGATTCAGGAGCCCTCAAAACATGTATTTCTGGTGAAATCTCGGTATCGAATTTTTGGAAGGAATGCAATACTTCTCCTACTTACTATACGTAGAGAAAGTAAAAATGTGTTTTTTTACCATTTGAGAGTACCTTGTCCCCATAATTTTTAATTTTACTCCATTACTACAATAGTCAAGCCAAAGATGTTACAATCTTGCCCCTGATGATCATGGCTCACTACTTGTCCCTCTCTCAGTAAGATTTTGGTCCATTAGAACTTGGGGAATGATTCCTCAAAGGAT
The DNA here is from genome assembly GCA_030765065.1 of Deroplatys truncata. Lineage (NCBI taxonomy): Eukaryota > Metazoa > Arthropoda > Insecta > Mantodea > Mantidae > Deroplatys > Deroplatys truncata. The sequence continues at coordinate 171,717,548 of CM060985.1, forward strand.
CATAAACTGCTGGGTAGACTGTACACTTCTTATGGTTGTCATTTACATATTTATAATTGGAATAAAAAGAACCTCTTGCTTTGCAATATACAGGGTTAATCAAAAAGAAGGAACAGCCTTTAAATTTTCATTTTTAATGAACAACAATAGATAGTGACACATAAGACACATCATTGAACAGAGGAAAGTTCAAAGTTTTAAGCCCCACCTATTAGTTCTATTCAGTGCCTACAGCGGTGCTGTGTTTGTTTACAAGAAAATGGTGAATGCCACAAGAAAAGTCGTTTTGTGTGCTGTATTATGCAAAGAGTGAATCCATTGTTTCATTGCAGCATGCATTTTGTTGTAAGTTCAACAAAGAGTCACCTTGTCATAACAAATTTACAATAAATTTGTAGAAGATGGCTGTAAGTTAACTGCATGTTTAAATTAACATAACTCTGATCTGTGACAGCAAAGGTTTTAATGGATTACAAACAAAACAAGAAAGGAGTTAAGTGCTTTATTTACTATCCCATTTGCATACATTGCACAAAGCACCATAAAAAAACAAAAAGAAGTCATGTTACCTAATGATCTTAAATTAAATAATCGAACCACTTCAGAGTTGATTGGCTTTGTGTAACCATTATTAAAAACATTATTTTTAAAAAGTCTGTGTGGATACAGCATAAAGTTATTCCACTGCTTCAAAAAATCTGTTTATAGTACAAATGTCTTTTAATTCTCCTTATGCAACTCAACCCACGTTTCCAGAATTCTTTGACACTCCAGAGGAGCACCATTAGATGGAGTTACTCCCCTTTTATCTTTAGCAAGAGGATTTGCCCCAGCGTGCAAAAGAATCCTGGTAATTTCTTTGCATTCATGTTTAGCAAGGCACAATGTTAAGACCTTAGCTGGCATTAAATTATGAAAAGAATGAGAATTATGGTTCCGCATTGTAAAGCGAAAAGTTTTACTTCTAATTTTAAGAGAGGTCATGTATCTTTGGAGTATTTTACAAGGATTATTACGAAGGGCAGTATCATTTATCATAGGGTGTAAAACAGATGTAGTGATATTTGAGCTGGTATTAAAATGGTTGCTTAGTGTAGCAAAGTGTAGCGGAGTGCGTCCCTCGTTGTCAATGGCATCGACATCAGCTTCGTGTTCAAGAAGTTCCTTTAGTACCTGAAGGTTACCGTTGATGGCAGCATGGTGCAGTGGAGTTTGACCATCATTATCAGGAATATCAACATCGGCATTCTTGTTAAGAAGGAGAAGTACTGCAGCTGTTTGGTTAAAAGTTACAGCCCAATGAAGGGGTGTCCAACCATCCATATCCTTAGCATTTATGTCTACTTCTGTTTGCTGTAGGAAGAGTTCTAGTATGCGGATCCATCCCAGTTCTGCAGCAATGTGGACTGGTGTTGTGTTAAAATCATCTTGATTACGAGCGTTAACATCTGCATTGTTCTCAACCAACAAATTGCATGCTTCGTAATGGCCATTCTCTGTTGCCCAGTGCAGAGGAGATTTCGATAAGGACGTTTGCACATCAGTCTTGTTCTCCAGGAGCTCTGATATTATCGTCACATAATTCATTTTTGAGGCCTCTACTAAAGACAATTCCTTGCATTTTTCTTCATCCTGAAACAAACAATGGGTGGTATAAATAAAAGCAAGCATTGATTTATTAATATCTCTCACTATAGTGCCTTTCAAATGGGAAGAGTGTTGTTCTCCAGCGAATCAAACATTATTAACAATGCATTGCCACGTTGCTACCCCCACTCTTGTCATATCTCCCTCTCATTCACACACTCTCAAAGTAATGAGCGTATGTCGTGAGACACACTTGCTTTGCCTACACCACATGCTTTAGCAGTAAGGTACTGAGCATTTTTTAAATCGAGTTGATTTCTCTTTTCCTCATTGCTGCATCTTTTAAAAAATGTGTATACCCTAAAAGTAATATTTCAAACTTGGCTTTGCAATATACCTGCCTCTTTGCTTTGCCATTAAATTCACTCAGGCTGTCTGCTGTTACTGGAAATATACTCTTGTTTTTTTTACACACTGGATATACTGAAATTATGCTGGAATTACGAGGGCTATCCCAGAAGTAACCAACCTAACAAACAACAAAACACAAACATTTTGGGAAAAAACATCTTTAATTCTCTACATAGTCTCCTTTCAGTTCGATACACTTTTCCCAGCAATGTACAATAACTTTGATGCCTTGTTTATAGTGAGAACCGTTGAGTTCTCCAAAATAGCCATCAACTGCAAACTCCAACTCTTCACTGCTGGCAAATCTTTTACCACCAAACCATTTCTTCAACTTTGGAAACAGAAAATAATCAGAAAGGGCAAAGTCTGGTGAATAGGGCGCATGAGGAAGCAATTCGAACTTTAACTCATTGATTTTGGCCATGGTGATAATGGATGTGTGAACTGGTGCATTGTCTTGATGTAACAAAACTTTGTTTTTCGCTAAATGCGGCTGTTTTTGCTTGATTTCATCATTCAAACACTGCAATAAGTTTGCATAATACTCGCCATTGATTGCTTTTCCTTTTTGAACGTAATCAATGAAAATTATTCCACGCGCATCCCAAAAAAAAAGAACTGATGCCATGGCCTTGGCTGCAGATGGAACTGTCCTCGCCTTCATTGGAGCTGATTTTCCCCTATCAATCCACTGTTTTGACTGTTCCTTCGTCTCAGGTGTGAAGTGATGGACCCATGCTTCATCCATGATCATGAATCAATACAAAAACTTGGCTTTACTGCAGCGTAACATCACCAAAGACTCGACTGAAACATCTTCACAACACTGCTTTTGTTCCATTGTGAGTAAATGCAGCACCCATCATGTTGCACAGTTTTCTCATGTCTAAATTTCCAGTTAGTATGCGATGTACAGCACTTTTTGAAATGCCTATGATGTCTGCTAGCTCACACACTTTCAATTGACGGTCATCCAATACCATTTTGTGGATTTTCTTCACAATTTCTGACGTGCTCACCTCATTTGGTTGACCACTGCGATGTTCATCTTGGCAGCTCGTACGGCCTCGCTTAAACTCTGCCACCCAATATTTTACTGTTGTAAACAAAGGAGCAGACTCCCCCAGAGTAGAATCTAGCTCAGCTTTAATATTAGTTGGATTAAGACCTTTCAAATGAAAGTATTGTATCACATAACCATGACCAGTTTTATCCATGTTTACAAATTCGCTGAGAGAGTTCACTATTGATGGCTGCCAAACAATTATCAAACAACATAGCATCGTCAAACTTCAAACTTAAGCTTTATAAGGGTGGTACTTTCTACCATAGTCATTTGTTTGAAACAACTGCTATATATATGTCAGGTCGGGTACTTCTTGGACTGCCCTCGTCCATACTGGAAAAATTGGATGAAACATAACATGGAATTATTTCAAATGAAATTTTCAGGTGATTGGTTCTTGAAAGATCTGATTAATCAGATAAGCATTTTGAGTAAGTCATTGTTTTGTATGAGATCTGCTTTGCCATAAACTTTTATCTTATATAATAATGACAAACATTTGAATTAACAGTTATCCGTATCATTTTTTTACAAGCTATACAACATTTCTAGAATTATGAAGATTGTTGCAAGGGATAGGGTGGGGGAGGCTAAGGTTAGACATAAAAGATCTGCTCACACTTCATTCCGATTTCTATGAATATTAGTGAATTTTGAAGAATGTATTTGTTGTTGAATTGTTTACTCTGTTTAAGAATTTTGCGTCGGTTTGAAGTTGTTGATTACATAACAGTTACTGGTGTTACGTAATATGCTGCTACATATGAGAAGCTGATTTAAAGATGTGTTATTGTTGTTACACTCCAAGTTTTACACTAGAATATTTAACTTTGTTATTAAACTGCTTCTATATATTATTTATGTTTGAATTTGCCTCGGCTGCATCAGTAATGTGTGTAGAGTCATGTATCTCTTAGGCAGGGTGTGTACGACAATAATTGTAGACATACACAAAGTTTAAGTTTTTAAATTCACTTTTTTATTTTATTCTTTGCACATTTTAATAAAGCACTACACTTTTTAAGAGATGTGAGATACTTTCACTTAGTTAATGCGTAGACATATTTTATGATTCACACGTAATATTTCTGTAGAGAACACATCTTCCATCTGGTCACTACGAAGGTTTGCCTGCAACTGAACATTATTTCAACCGTTAAACCCGTAAGCTTCGGTATTTCAAGTCTCTGATTGGCTAATTCTAGTCCAATAGAATATCTGCATTTTACTTAAAACTTTTTCTGGCTGTTGATTGGCTAATTTTAAACTGTCACAGAAATTACATTATCATTGCTCTAATCATTACTAGTAACTTTCAAACTCTCTAACTCATTATTGCCTCATTGGTAGCAACTTAAAACTTATTATTCTCACAGCTCCCGCACTATTAAAGCATTCAATGCATTCACACAACACTACAAAACATGTTTACAACAAATATAAGCACCCGCAACGACTGCCACATACAACTCAAATAATTATCACATACATACCACTTCAAGGTGGGCTGCTATTTAATTTACTTATTATAAAATACAATTGAAATTATTCAGGTATTAAAATACTGCCTCACTTTTGGTTCATTATTATGAATGGCACAGGAATTTTATGAAATTGCAGTTTTAAGAGGCAAGTGTGAGAATTCACACAAAAACATCTTCTGGATCATTGTATAATAAGTTCATAAAGAGTACATAGGAGTAAATTAATTAAATCGACATTCAAGATTTTAAAAGCTACCTGTGCAAGATCGGGTTTAGCAACTAATAAACACAGTTTCCTATTACAGTGGAAAACAAAACCAGTAATGAAGTTAAGCGCTCTAATACTGGAATTTTAAATCTTAGGTAGCAGATGCCCTATCACTGCTGAAGGCCATTGCAGGAATTCACTGCTGTTCTATTGCTACTTAAAGCAACAACTGATTAGTGATATAAAGCATTTGAACTCCAAAGGATATACATAAGGCCCACATAAACATTCGTACAGAGCTGACATTCTCCAGATGCAGCATTCTGCTTACCAGGCTAAGTGAGCTGTTGGCCCTCATCCTGAACGAGAGAGAGAGAGGAAACAAACAAATTCCTTCTGCTTGTTCAACATAATTTCTTTAGCACCATCCTGGCAATAGCTTGCATTGCAGTACTATATAATTACAAATGTATATGTATTACAAATGATGTCCATTTCAGGGCTACGTGGTTTGATCGAATATATGGGTATCAGTGATTTAATGGGTGATTCAAGGTGCTTCACCTGGCTCGCTGTGGTTCCCCCCCCCCCCAGAGGCCTACTATAGTAGGTACGAGATTGGCACTCCCGGGATCCCAAGACACACTTTCAATTGGGTTCCTCTAAGAGGTGAGAGGGTTTATACCAAACTTCCAATCAATTTGGTCTGCAAGTGTGTTTGACCAACTATCTCCCTGAACACAGTCTGATGGACAAAGGAGGGGAGTTACAAGGGGTGACCAATTAACTTGTAACTCCCAGCCCCTGAGTATCATGTAGGACTGTTTTTGTATCCAGGTCAGTCCTGGGGAGGGGCCATTACATTAGCTGTTACACTCCTGAAGGTGATTGGGTCCCTCTGTCTATAAGTTGGAAGGTGAGACCCTAAGGTGTGCAAGGTCCAGGCCAGGACCCTTGCCTAAGGCATCCAGGATGTGAGCATGCATCGGATACATTTGTAATGGTGGAGGATTTAAGCGCTATGGGTACAAAAAATGTCACAAAAACACCAAGGTCAATGGAAAAGAAGTAGTCAAGTCTTGTGGTTGGGAGAAGAAGAAAATTTACATCAGTGAACCAATTTATAATTCAAAATGACCTCGATAAAATTGCTGGACCTGTTAAGTCCTACATTAGAAGTCGCAGTAGCACGCTCCTGGTGAAGCAAATTCAGCAGCCCAGGCAGCGATTATATTGAAAGCCAAGATGTTAGCCAGTTATTCGATACGAGTCGAGATCATGAATTCCTCATGCGGTGTGGCAAACACCCGTGCATTTGACAGCATGTCCAACGAGAAGATTCAAGAAAATCTTGAAGAGCAAGGTGTGACATGTGTGTATTGGGTTCAGCTAAAAGAGGTGAATTAGTGCCTACTCGTGCCCTGTTCCTTACCTTTGATCTGGTAGATCTCCCTCAAAGGATTAAGGCAGGGTATGAAACCAATGAAGTTAGGCCATATATCCCGAACCCGTTGAAATGTTATAGGTGTCAGCGCTTTGGACACATTGGCGACTTCTGTAATGGTGAATCAACCTGCGTTAACTGTGGAGACGTCTCATACGACGGAGCATGCGTAGCAGCTCCAACTGGTGTTGACTGCAGTGGTGAACATCCATCAAGTTCTCGAGAATGCCCCCCCCTTTTATAGAGGAAATGGCAATACAAGAGACCCGGGTTAGAGAGGTTTCCTTCTCGGATGCCCGTAAACTCCAGCGTATCCGCCAACCCTCTGTCCCGAAATCCGGCACCTATAGCTGAGGGAGTATTTTTAACACTTAAATGATTTTCAGTTTAATTATATATATATATTCAATTACAGCCCGCCTTAAAGCAATATGTGTATGTAACAATATATAAAAAGTGTATATTACAATCATTGTATATGTTTATATTATTGTATACATATAATAATGTTATGTGAATGTATTACGTAATTTAATAATGTAGTAGCTGTGAGAATAATAGGTTAAAAGTTGCTAACAATGAGGTAACCTTGAGGCAATAAAGAGTAAAAAAGTTAATAATGCTACTAGTCATTCTTGGAGCAACAATAATGTAATTTTTATGACAGTTTATAAAATAGCCAATCAACCATCAGAAAAAGCTTTAGTTAAATAAAGGTATTCTATTGGTCTAGGATTAGCCAATCAGAGACTTGAAATGCAGAAATTTACAAATTTAGGCGCTAGAAATCAGGTCGGTTGCTTGTAGACAGTGCTCATAACTGGACGTGTTGGTTGCAAACAGGTTCCTGACATGAGATGCGTCCTCGAGAAATTTAATACTTATTTGTATGAGATGAAAATAGTTTACGTATTAAAAAGTGCTTGCAATTAATAAAAAAAATCTCACAGCTCTGTCAATATCAGTGAAGTGTTATTTAAATCGTGTCAAGCATTAATAAAAAGGAGTGAAGTAAAATTATAATCTGTGTAAGCCTACGTTCTTCAGTCGCACCACAACCCTGCAAAGAGAAACATGTCTCTAACAATAATACTGACGCAACCGAGGCAAACATAAATATATAATATTTAAAGAAACAGTCAAAATTACAAAGTTAATATTTTTAAACCTACGAAACGAAGGCTACCGGGTACCATAGTGCGGTTGCAACTACTTCAAGTTCGGCTCCCCAACAGTCGAAATATAATACAACTCCTTCAATACAACAAACCTTTCTTCATAGCTCAGTGCAGCTATACCGGCATTGAATTGGAAATCGAAACTCAGACCAGCGATATTAACGGGGCCACCATTTCAGAAAATATTCTCGTAGCTGGAATACAGACAAAGCCCTAAAAATCAACACCGACGAGAGTATCAACATCTGCCAAGTCCCGTTACTGAAACCGTCGACTCGAACTGAAGTTTTCTATTGGAAAAGGGTCCTCTCCCGTGGATAAGATGGAGCAGGAGGATTCTGCGTATACTGCCAGAACGACAGTGAAAAAGAGGCATCCTCCATTAAAGGTGTTAGCCTGGCACCATCGCTATCCTCAACGTAGAGCAGTCTTACGATTGAAACTTACCCCAGTATAATTACTATGGCTGTCCTACAATAAGTGGAATTAGAACACATCGACCAGAGCATGGACTTTAGCTTAACAAGAAGAGCCTATGTTTACAAGAGACTAAGCTCCGTCCTCCAGGGGTATCGTTCATGCTTATTCGTAGACGACTTTGCCATCTATTGTACTTCTCAACGTACGCCGTATGCAGAAATGTTTGGACAATCTTCAAAAATTGAGTTCTAAAAACGACTTTCGTTTCTCAACTGAGAAGTCAATCTGTGTTAAGTTCGGCGCTGTAGGAGACGATTACCGCGTTCGTTCCGATTTGGTGCAGATGAACTTCCATTCGCAAAAATTAAATTGAGCTTTATTTATGGACGCTCTTTGACTGCTGTGATTCTTAGCGTCCCATTCTATATTGGGCGTTAAAGGCCAGAAATTTTGCTCAAAGACTTCTGTATCATACTTGAGGTTCTTTTATGTGCCGTAAATCTACGACACGGGACCACCGGCTTTACTTTCCTTCCAAAGGAAACCATGCTAGGGATTTTTACGGCCGAAAAAAATCCATCGCCCTCCACCGGGTTTGAACCCGCGACCCTGCAACTAGAGGTTAGCATGGCTTCCATTCGCAGATTCAACGATTCCTGGGGTTGACGTTTGATGGAAACTTAGCTGGTTGCACAGTTGAAAGCTCGATGTGGCGTTCTCTGTATATCCTGAGGGTATTAAATGGATCGAAAAGTTTTGCTGTGACTGTATCGCGCACTGATCCGATCCAAGATAGACTATGGGTGTATCGTTTATTACTCACACGACCATCTGTTTCCTGACAAGATTAGACCAGTCCATAATCGGGGCATTCGAGTGGCTATCTGTGCTTTTCCCACTAGCCCAGTTATGAGTCTTTACGCCTCCTCTGCGATAGCGGCGTGATGTCCTGCTAGGAAATTATGGCTCTGGGCTTATATGTATGCCAATACTCCAATGTTCGTTTCTTTTTCTCACACTGCGCTGGACGAACGTTATAGGAACAGCTCCATTAATCCAAGGCCTACAGGTGTTCGTTTCCGGGAGCTTCTTAGAAAGCATGATATTGAGATGCCTAGCATATTTCCTAAGGGGCAAGGGTGTACCACCAAGGGGTGGTTACGTGCGACATCTTACGTAGACCTTGAGTTGCCTGCGTTTAGTATCCGCACTTCTTTGTCTACAATTTTTTTTCAGCTTACAAAGATCGAATTTTGATCTACACCAATGGATCTAAGTGCACCAACGCTGTTGGTTGTGCTTATGTTCATGGGACCGAACCCCATACATTTGGTTTTCATGATAGCACATCCATTTATAGTGCAGAGCTGTATACCATATACTGAGCATTTTGTATGTGCGCTCGAAAATTGGGCGAGTGTCTCATTTTGAGTGATTTCCTTAGTGCACTTTAGAACCTTCTTGAGCTGTACAACTACCACGCCATTGTACAGCGCATACAGGATGCCCTCCCGTTTTATACGCTTTTGTCGCTTGGATACCTGGGCACGTTGGTTTGCCGGGGAATGAAATGGCGGATTTGGCAGCTAAGGCGGCGGCCACAGAACCCAATGTTGCAATTTCTCTTGTCACATCGGAAGATTTTAGGCTTGTTGTACGGAGAGCGGTGCTATCGTGCTGGCTTGAGGAGTGGTTAGCTGCGTGGAAATAAGCTGTGGTGGTGGTGGTGGTGGTGGTGGTGGTGGTGGTGGTGGTGGTGGTGGTGGTGGTGGTGTGGAGTTTAAGGGCCCGTCGACAGCTAGGTCATTTGGGCCCAGGAAATAAGCTTAGAGTAGTGAAGACTATTCCGATAAACTGGGTAACTTCCTTTCGTATATCTCGCCGTGAGGAGGTGATTTTGGCTCGGTTGCGTATTGGCCACTGTAATTTTACGCACGTTATCTTTTTAACGGAGATCCTGCTCCTCTTTGTCCGCTGTGTAGCGAAAATCTGTCGCACCGTCATATGTTGCTAAAGTATTCCTCTAGGACATCTTTGGGAGTCTCTGCAACTGCCAGCCAGTCTTACAGAGGTCTCAGCGGACGATAATTCTGCGGTTGATAGGGTTTTTAAGGTAAATTTTCAAATGCGGATTTAGTCATATTGATATCAGGTGTTTCACTATTGCTATGATATTTATACTGATCATTATCGCTGGCCTTTGCCATGATATGCTTTTTTTTTCTAAGGGTGCTAATGACCTTGAAGTTGAGCGCCCTTAAACACAAATCAAATTGCATGCTGCGGCCTGCATAGATCTATTGCGCCTACCAAAACCCAGGAGGAAGGAATCACAGGAGGCTACAGGCCACAGAGATGTGGGGAAGTCTAACATTTCGAAGCTGACAGACCCATCTCACTGCTGGAGACACCGAGAGAGGATGATGAAAAACCCACCAATCAAGCAACCCTCTGGTATCCTCAGGCTCTTTCCATTGAGCATGAATCCACGCCATCTGTCCGGCACCACATATGCCACAAAACCTAGAAGCACGCCTGAAAGACAAGAATGAAAGGAAAATGATGGAAAGCAAATCATGGTGGTGAAAAAATGCTCCAGCACTTCCTACAGACCCTGGGGAAACTACAAAAAAAAAAAAAACATGGGTCAGAATGGGCAGTTGAACCAGTGACCTCCCAAATGCAAGTCACACACATTACCACAGTGCCACCTTGCTTGGAGAATATGTGGGTATATCTATTCATTTGTATTATGGAACTATTTTAGCCAAAAAAATGTGTGATTTTGAAGGTTTTGTTACAAATATTGTTATATACCAGGGTAAGGCCAAAAGGTTTTGCAGCTAAAATATTAAATTTAGATACCCCAGCACAAACATTGGGAGACGTAGCTTTAGCGGCAACGAGAGGACCAGGATCTTAACTGTACATTTTAGAGCAGGCGTGGGACAGCTATCACAAAAATACACAAGTTTTTACATTTCACATTACGTGTGGTTTATTAAATATTAAACTTAGTGTCTTTACATCGTTCACAAAAAGATTAAATAACAGACATTGGAGAGAGATGTTTCACATGAAACACACACACTCCCATACACAACATTCGCCCTGAAGAGGCACTCTACGATTGACTGACGCCACACTCCCAGACAAAGAAAAACTAGTAACTTCTCTCCCTTTCCTCTCTCCACGCTGGATGAAAATTCAAAGCCCCAGCCGAAATAATTACTTCAACAGTGTCCTCACTACAAAACAATAATGTGTCCAACGTGACAATGCACACACATACACGTTACAATAATACCCTCTAACTTACATGTGGATTAATTTTTGGGAAATTAGAATATTTAGATGTAACATAAGTAATATTTCTTAAATACAGATTCACTTGATGCACAGCACTTCCTACTGGTGGGAAGACCACGGGGAAAATGTTCATTCACAAATTACTAGATCATGCCAACACATCGATGTCCCATATTGTAGATTGACTGCAACTCAAAAGAGTTTTGAAATAATGTATAATAAACTACGTTCAGACTTAAAACAATGCCCTTTAACAGCTTTCAAACATAAATTATTTGACAGGCTCGTTGTGACACCTTTTTACTCTTTACAAGAATTTTTTGTAAATTAAAAAGTACATAGTACCAACACTATTAAGTATATGGTAGGACCGTGTATAATCTAGTAATGCTTAACCTGTACAACTATGGGTAATACTGCAATCAAATTTCTACATATCCTGCATTACATAAAACAATTGTATATATCTTTGACGTTGTGTATTGCTGTATAAGTTTAATGACAATAAAATTTATTGTTACTACTACAACAATATGACAACACTGCAAGACGGTCTCATGGCATTCAAGGACAGATATCATCTAATTTGAAACCAACCTCAATTCCAAGCAGTTGCTCAGTTTTGTATAAATAACAATTTTCTTCTCAACCTCATGAGCAACTGCTTGCTGACCTTGATCCCTGAGCTATTGCTTGCTGTTTTTGAGGTACCTCTATAAGCAACTCAAGTACAGTTTAGTACCATGATAGAACTCATGATGGTAGTTCCTGAATAGAAAATAAAAATTTATACAAGACAACATAGGGACTCAGATGTGAGCAGATATAAACATTTATACCATGTTAAAAATCAAAATGTAGACTGGCATGTGCAGCATTTTCTTCCAGAGGTAAATAAATCATAAAGTGGAGCTCTTAACAAAGCTGAAAAGATGCAGACTCTTGAGGTGTTTTCATCTTGGCTGGGTACATTAATGCTAAACAGAATGTGAGTGAGATCATTACTGGAAAACATAAACAAATGCATGTACATGTTTGGGCGTATGTAGAGCAGAATGCTTACACAATTACAACTAAACCATTTCCTATAAAAGTGACCTTAAATTTAACTTTCAACAAAATGAAACTCTTTCATCCCATATAGCTTTAATTCATGATAGCATCTTATAAAATCTTGGAATTACTTACAGTGATATTTTATATTGAATTGAATTTATTGTACAATTTGTTCTACAATTTCATTTAAATATATACAATGTATATTAATATATTACTCTACTCCTACCTCTTATGTACAATTTGTCTGGTGTTTGTTTTCTTATTGAGCCACTCAGATTGCTTGGCTCCCAGGCCTTATCGCTCACTGAGCGGCCTTTGCCTTTCTTACTTTTCTAGACCATTTTTCCTTTACCTTCCTTAAAAATTCTCCCATGCCCTTGATTTTCTTTTCCTCTTTCCCTGTCAACATCTTTATAGCTACTATTTTTCTATCCATATTTTCCCATTTCTTCTCCCACACTTTTTCTTCCCAGCTCCTTATTTCCTTATATTCTGGCATATAGTGTTCTGTACTTTCTCTTCCTCCACACAACTTGCATATCCCTCTTCTGCTGCCTCTCATCCCTTTTAAATACATTGATCCTGTCCTCATCCATGCTAAACCTTCCATTTCTTGTCTGTTACAGCAATCAATGTACCTCTATCTTTCCCAATCCTTTTTTATCAATTTATAAAAGCTTAATGATTTTTTATCTTCAGGGCTTCTCCATATCTCTTGTCATTCTATATCTTCCACACTGTTTCTTCTACTTTCCAAAAGCTGTTTGTATTTCTTTTCTCCAGCCCCCATATATCTCCCATTCCAATTAACTCCATTATTTTTACTTTCTCTAATACGTATAGTAAGTAGGGGAAGTATTGTATTCCACCCAAAAATTCGATACAGAGATTTCACCAGAAATACATGTTTTGAGACCCCCTGAATCCAAAAAAAGAATTTTTGGAAACATGTGTGTCTGTGTGTCTGTGAACAGCATAACTCAGAAAATAGTCGGATAAACACCGAACTTGGTATTTAGGTTCAGTATCTTCCAGAGACGCGACACGAAAGTTTTCAAGAAAATCCTTCCACCCCAGATTACCCTTTACATGGAACATTTTTCGAAAATTTTAATTTTCCCAAAAAATGGCTCTAACGATTTTGATTAAAATATCATATGTTTAAGATATTTTCATGACAAATGAAATGTATATCTTGAATTTTCTGGGAATGTCTCCAAAAGTATTCTTCATTGTGAACGACTTTTGCATAACTGGTAAACCATAAGAGATAGACAAAATTTTACTACACAAAAAACGTAGATCACGTTAAAATACACAATTTATGTTGTATACATTTGTTTTGTTGAGTGAACCATTTTCGAGATATTGCTTGTTAGTCCCTTAAATTTTCCAATACTTATAATTTTTCTCATATGGGAATTCGTTATTCATTTTTTTTTTTTGTCCTGGTAATGCAAAGAGAATGGAATACTCCACATAGCAACCAGCTCTTAAAACATTTGACTATCGCTTAAAGCCTACCAATTCCCCTTGCATCTACAAGAAAATTAGCAATAAGATTAACATCTCGATATCTCGTTTAACATGAACCATATTGAGAATAGGCGTTTGTAAAAATAGTTTGTACAAGAATAGAGAAAGTCATGTGAGTGTAACACATCAGATTTTTTTAAATTTGTTATCATCTCTTGTCCAAAATTTCTATGCTCTCCCCTTGTCTTTACCCCTTCCCCGATCAGGTTTTTAAAATATTCTACCCATTCAGTTGGTGTGATTTTGTTTTTTTCCCCTCCTTTCCTGCTCACCCTTCTTACTATTTCCCATATGTTTTTATATCTTTCTTTTCGATAGCTCCCTTCAGTTTATTTTCCATATTTTTTTGCCATTCTTTTTTCTTCGCCTCTAACAAGCATTTATATCCCCAATTGTAAATCATCAAATTTTGCCTATCAGCTTCTTTTTCTGACCCCCTGCATTTTATAAGCTCTTTGAAAACCTCTGTTTTTGCATTTTTACACTCTTCATCATACCATCCCTTATTTGTCTGTAGCTTTCCCTGTTTTATTTCCATATGTGTCCCTGCTCTTGTTACTATCAGTCCCATTAACTCTTAACACTTTCTCTGGTTTTCCTTCATATAGGTTCATCTTTATTCCATATTCTATAATTTGGCTTACCTTTGAATTTAAATCTTTTGTGAATGTTTCTTCTAGTTCCTCTTTCCATTTATAAGTTTTTAATCTCCTCATCCTTGTTACCCCTTTATTTATTACTTCCTGCTCTCCTACCTTTAGTTCCATTATTAACAGGAAATGGCCACTATTTACTATCTCATTTCTAATTTTAAATTTCATAATTTTCTTCTCTGATTCCTTACTACATAATATATAATCTATTTCACTTTGCCCATTTGCATTTGCAAATGTAAATTCACCTTCCTTGTCATCTCCCATTGTCCCATTACATACTAACAAATTGTTTATTTCACAGAATTGTAATAGCTTTTTTCCTTCCTTATTTGTTACACTATCTCTGCTTTTCCTTTCTCTTACTTCATCTTTTTCTCCTTCCCCTTAACCACTTTTTAAGTAGTTGATGATTTTTCCCCCATAAGTCTTAACCATTTTTTGAAACAGTGGCCTACAGCTACAGCTTGTGTAAATTGTCGTGACACTACATATGTGCAAGAGAGGAGAAATGAGGAGTAGTGGTGGGAAGCAAGTGATATCAGAACTTGGAGGCAGTCACATACACAACGCATTGTAAACAAATGTGTAAGGTTACCTTGCATTTGAGCTCGCAGCAGTTGGAACACTGATGCCCTCCTCTCTTATTATGCAAGTGGTCTGGTCAGTACTACTGCGCATATATGCTTCAGGAGTGGGGGACTGTCACGACGATTTACACAAACTATACTAGTTGATGATTTTCCCCCTATAAGCATTAACCCTTTTTTGAAATAGTGTCCTAGAGCTACTAGTTGATGATTTCCCCCATAAGTCTTGACCATTTTTTGAAATAGTGGCCTACAGCTACTATTTAATGATTTTTCTTCCATAAGTCTTAACCATTTTCTTGAAATAGTGTCCTAGAGTCACTAGTTGATGATTGTTTTCCCCATAAGTCATAACCATGTTTTAAAATAGTGCCCTAGAGCTACTGGTTGATGATTTTCCCCCTATAAGTCTTACCACCCTTTTCTGAATTTTAAATATTCTTTGCTGTGTGAGGAATTACCCCAGAAAATGATGCCATATAAGAGAAGGGAGTAGTAAAGTGTTTTCTAGCATCTTTCGCTTAAAATCTATGTTACAGTTTTTATCACAAGGCAGTACTTGCTTAGTTTCTGTGCTAGAAAATTTATGTGTGTAAGCCATTTCAAGTTTTCATCTACATATAACCTTAGAAATTTTATTGATTTTGCACACATTATTGGTTATTCCCCAAGGTCTTATTATTTGCATGGTGTAATAGCAGTGACACTGTTTTATCTTTCTTAACTATCAATTTATTATTTTCAAACCATTCGAAGAGCTTACTGATTGAATTTGTCTATAATTACATTCAAGAAAATGCCCCACCCTAAGCTACCTTTTACTTGGGAAAAGTTTCCATTATTTTTTATTCTCTCAAAAATGGCTCTTAATGATTTTGATTAAAATACCATTTGTTTAAGATATCTGCATGACAAATAAAATTAATATCCTACATTTTCTATGAATAGCCTATGAAGTCTGCTTCATTTGGAATGACTTTTGTATAACTGGTAAACCAGAAGAGATAAAAAATAATAAATCTCTTAAAGTACACACTTTATATCAAGTACAAATTTTTGTAGTGTTAACCATTTCCAAGATACTCTTTGTTATTGAAGTGGTAAATTGATATTTGTTTTTTCCCATGGTCATGCAAAGAGCTTGGAATTGACATGCTTTATAAAAATGTGACCATCACATTAGCCTACTGCATTCTTCTTATATCTACAGCAAAATGTTTATCTGTATTATCAAGAAGTAGATAGAAGAATAAGCTTTTTTTCTCTGTGTATTGCAATCAAGTATCTAAATTACTGATGAAATAGTCTCTATTAAACACATAAAGAGAGAAAAGGCATCCAGGATAATTCTAGAGCATGTAAGGCTAATATTTATAACCTTATTGAATAATTTGAATGATTTATTGTGCACTTTGTACTTACATGCAATTTATGCAATGTTTACAATACAATGGAGTTGTTTATTATATCTCTTCCCCTTATGCTTAACATTCTGTTGTATATATAATTTTCCACTATTTACTTCTTTTGCCTTGTTACCCTTTTTCCGTATCTTCTTCAATTTACTTCACGTCTCTTTTAACCATTTTAACCTAATTTTTCCTAAATATTTTGCTGCTTTCTCCATATATTCTTTTGATCTTGTATTAAAAATCTTCCTAAGTTTTAGCTCTATTGGTAAATTTTTCTATTTCTCTAGTATTAAATTCTCTCTTTCTTTATCCGTGTTCTCGCATTCCAGAATATAAAGCCAATTCTCATGTAATTCATTACATTTAATACATCTCTCGCTCCTTCTTCTCCCTACTTAAATTCATTACACCTCTTCTCACCCATGCTTGCACCATTGTGGCTCTTTTGTTGTATACTTTGGTGTATCCTTATTTTCCCCATTCCGTTTTAAAATATTTATAATCTATTGATGACCTTTTATCTTGAAACTGCTTATAATTTCTTGCTTTTCAATATCCTCCACTCTTGTTCTAATTTCTTTCTAGAAACCCACTACTTTTGTTGTTTCTTTTCTCCCCATTTTGTCCTGTATAACCAAGCATTGCTTTAGTATCTCAATTTCCTCTAGTAGCTTTATTCTGAACCAGTATTTGATTGCCCTTTCTACCATTTTGCCTTTAGCTCCCATCCTCCCTAGTTCTGCTTTTGCTACTCCATTCGGTGAGCTTCTTGGTAATCCCAGGCTTATTTTGCAAAAATTCCTTTATATAGCATCCACATTTTCCCATCTTTTCTCCAGCCCCCATATCTCTGCTGTGTATAACACCCTTGCTTCCACCACCGTGCTATAATATCCTCTCTAGCCACGTAATTTGCATTTCTGTTATTTTGTTCACACTTGTTCTGATTACCAGTGGTGTGTGGTCCATGTACGCAAGGTAAGCACTGCTTACCTTGTAAAATTAATTAGATTAAATTACCTTGCAGTACTTGTTATTTTGTTTACTGCAGTCGTCTTGAACTAAAATTTTCATTTTATTTTACAAAGGTACAATCTCATGCTTTCAATGTGCTCTGTCCACACAACTGTATTTTTGTAGCATTTTGGGTCAGCTCAGTCACCAAAGACTCAAGGGAAACAGGTGTGTTTACTGCCAGCAAAGGTGAATGAATTTCCAGTCATTTTGCAGTGTAACAACTAACAAGGTATTTCAAGTGAATATATAAGTAACAAGTGACTTTGTAGAGTGTGATCATTGTCCCCCTTCACTGGGCTACAACAAAATGTATAGCATGATACGGTAATTTGTATCACAAATTACTTTAATGTAAATAAGGATTGTAATATGAATATGTATTTTTATGTAACATTGATTTTAGAGGTTTAATAATTGTAATTATTATTGGTAAATAATAATATACGGCTCTACTGAAACTGTCAACAATAACGCAATAATGCAGCGAGGGGATGAGTTGTTTATCATTGCCGGGAACCAGGAAGTTACGTAATGTTTCGTGCCTTTTCGGTAAAAGCTTCTAGAATTTTCCCTAAAAGTAATATGTATTAGTGGTTTTCATTGGATAGTAAAATAGACGCTAATGTTGGCGCGTTTTATTAGCCAATAGCATTTCATTTATAATCTTTAGGCGTATCTTGAGGCAAGCCTATAAATAGTGTAGATTCAAGGGAGCGTTCCCCCAGTGCAACAAGATTCTCAACACATTACACATCGTCCCCCAGTTCAACGGAATTCTCAGTACACTACATATCGTAAGTCAGTCCTTCATTTCGTCAAGTTACGCGCAGCAGAAGTACGAGAAATCTTATAAAGTATTATACAGTTAAATACACAAAGTTGAAGTATGCGAGTTAAAAGTGATAAGAAGTTATTACAAACAGTTTCAGTATGGCGATTATCCAGATAAATCTGTGAAAGTGTTCGTGAACGTGTTCTGCAATAAAGATTATAAAACCAATTTTTTCGTCAATATCATTTCTAGACAAAAGATTCCTTTCCGCTTCACACCCTGCAAGAGATACAAGTTCTACCAAGAAAAGATGATAGCTAGCCGGAGGACAATATACAAAACTTTAAATTCTTTCGAACCCTAATTGATGCAAATTGCTACGCCAGATGGAGTTAAACGAACCAAACAAGGAGTGACGTCACACAAGATGGCAACGCAGAAGTCAACATAACATTAATACCACATCAACATTTGCTCCACAACGTGGTGCTATAAACATATATACAATTTGTTATACTTACAAGCACCACTAGTGACCTCTACTAAATGGTATACAGTGATATGATAGACCAGAGCTTATCTGTGTGTCTATCCTTCATCATGATCATTGTCCCCCTTCATTGTGCTACAACAAAATGTATAGCACCACTAGTGACCTCTACTAAATGGTATACAGTGATATGATAGACCAGAGCTTATCTGTGTGTCTATCCTTCATCATGATCATTGTCCCCCTTCATTGTGCTACAACAAAATGTATAGCACCACTAGTGACCTCTACTAAATGGTATACAGTGCTATGATAGACCAGAGCTTATCTGTGTGTCTATCCTTCATCATGATCATTGTCCCCCTTCATTGTGCTACAACAAAATGTATAGCACCACTAGTGACCTCTACTAAATGGTATACAGTGCTATGATAGACCAGAGCTTATCTGTGTGTCTATCCTTCATCATGATCATGGTCCCCCTTCACTGGGCTGTAACAAAATGTATAGCACCACTAGTGACCTCTAGTAAATGGTATACAGTGTTATGATAGACCAGAACTTATCTGTGTGCCTATCCTTCATCACGATCATGGTCTCCCTTCACTGGGCTGTAACAAAATGTATAGCACCACTAGTGACCTCTACTAAATGGTATACAGTGCTATGATAGACCAGAGCTTATCTGTGTGTCTATCCTTCATCATGATCATGGTCCCCCTTCACTGGGCTACAACAAAATGTATAGCACCACTAGTGACCTCTAGTAAATGGTATACAGTGCTATGATAGACCAGACCTTATCTGTGTGTCTATCCTTCATCATGATCATGGCACCCTTCATTGTGCTACAACAAAATGTATAGCACCACTAGTGACCTCTAGTAAATGGTATACAGTGCTATGATAGACCAGAGCTTATCTGTGTGTCTATCCTTCATCATGATCATGATCCCCATTCACTGGGCTGTAACAAAATGTATAGCACCACTAGTGACCTCCAGTAAATGGTATACAGTACTATGATAGACCAGAGCTTATCTGTGTGTCTATCCTTCATCATGATCATGGCACCCTTCACTGGGCTGCAACAAAATGTATAGCATGTGAATTTAGAGTTTTATTGCAGCACTAGTGACCTCTAATAACCAGCAGTAAATGGGTGCGAACATTCAGTAATGGATGATGTGAATTGTAAAATTTACTCCCTGAGATAAATTGTTTATCTTATTTGCATGTGGCTGCAGTATGTAATGTTCCTAATTTTTGTGACAATTTTTGTTTTATAGTTGATGCTAGGAAGCATAAAATATGAAACTAGAAATCTGTGCAAAGCCTAAGAAATGGTGTTGTTTGCTTTAGTATGCATTTGTTGTGGTACCAGGAAGAATTTCAGCATATGTGACAGAAACAAGCAGTACTACCAGGCGTTCTAGTATTCTTATAGAATTGAATCCACATTTATTTTACATGTAATTTCTGTACGTTTACTGCAGTGAACATTTTATTCATTCTAAATTTCAGGTAATTGCAAAATTATTATGCCTTGCATGACAAGGGGAAATATTACAGGTTTCAGTTGCAGAAAGTTGGGAGTATGAGTATGTAATTTGAAAACATTAATAATAAAACCAAATAAGTGAAAATGATTAGGAGAGAAACATAACTTGTAGAATGAATGGTGACTTGTATTCATATGAATAATTGACCACATTTACTTACATTTTCTGTAGCTGCAATTTCTATTGCATTATCTTGCACGCCTTCTGTTTGATTCTCCAACCAGCAGCACCATTTTTTCTTTCCCGTACATGTTGTTTTCTTCTCTTCTACTTCACAACTGTTCCCTGTGCAGTTCTTCTTAATGAACTCAACTTCTGTCTCCTTCATTTTTAACTTTGCTGCTGTGTTCCCCAGTCCACCTTCCACTACCTGAAAAATCTTGTTTTCATACCGCTCACATTTTCGACGCCAGGACTCTGATTCTTGTTTTATCTGGCTTAATGCCTTCTCAGTATTGTTCAGTGTTGTCTCAACCTGAACAAGCCGTTCAGTTTTTGCATCTAGTTCCTTTTTTGTTTTGATGTATTGAGATGTGGCGTTCCGTAACAGAGCCTTCCTTACTCGGTTACGAATCTGTTCGTGTCTCAGCCTCTGATTATTCTCTTCTGCCTTATGTAGTAATATCTCGGTCATGTTCAGCTCAGTGCTTAGCATGTGGTTTTCTGTTTCCAGATCTTGAATTCTCTTGGCATCCAAAAGTTGATCTTTGGTGAAATGAATTACTCCAATTTTAGTGACATTGTTTGGTGCTGTAAAGTTTATGTTATAATTTTTTGGATCAATATACATATTTGAGAGTTGAACAAGCAACAATTGAATGGGTATGTTAGACATCATTTCTAGATGCAGCAGATGATGTGGTATTGTGTAATTCTGAGATCTCCTCCAAAGGTTTTATATCCTAAAGAAGAAAAAAGAAAAAGTTAGTTGCAGTTGCTCCTCTTTTAGACTTTTGTACTGTTCACTTATTGTACAGGAAGTACTGTGTGTTCATCAAAAATTGAATACTTTGATTTTATCATAGATGCATATTTGAGTCTTGCTGAATTAAAAATTAAAAAATCTGATGTGTTACATTTATGACTTTCTCTGCCCTTTATCGTTTATTAGTGGGCATACAAATTACAAGGATCATCCAGAAATTAAGTCCTGATGAGCGATAAAGACACAAAAGAAATATCACTAAGTAAGGGATATTTATTGGAATAATTACAAGGGCAATCCAGAAAGTCCCAAACGTTTTGGCCTATAGTGGCGATGAGTAGGGCTAGAGCCACCATCTTGGTGTCAGAACGTTCCTACATTCAGCACGCATCCAGCTGTGGTAGCATGAAGACTGTGCCTTCCTTACTGTCCTCTCTGTGAGTTGTTAAAATGTGCGCTGCAATAGAAAATCCCGCCACTTATGAAGTGTGGTCAGTGATTAGGTTTTTGTTGGCTAAAAAGAACAAACCAATTGAAATTTATCATCAACTTTGTGATGTTTACGGGCAGGGAATAATGAGTGAAAGCCAAGTCAGGCAATGGTGCATTGATTTTAAAAATGGCCGTACCAGTGTTCACAACGAGGATCACAGTAGTAGGCCTAGCCTTATGAACTGTCAATGCAAATCAATGACAAAATTAGTGAAAATCTTCGTTTCACGATTACAGAACTTTCAGAACATTTTCCCCAAATTTCACGGAGTTTGGTGCATCAAATTGATGCTTTGATACTGACGCTGAACTGCATGCCGGTGTAAACCAGTGGTTGAAGTCGCAGGCGGTAGAGTTCTACAGAGAGGGTGTTGAAAAACCTGTGCCACGGTATGATGCCTCAATTTGAATGGCAATTATGTTTAAAAATAGCTTAAGAGTGTACCTTTCAAATGTAGATAATGAACGTTGATATTTGCATTTTATTAATTGTTTATTTCAAAACGTCTGGGACTTCCTGGATTACCCTCTATATAATTCACTGGCTACTTTTCAACATGGTCACCACCATTGTTGGCGCATATATCGCAATGGTGCACCATTGATTGTATGCCCAGGTCATAGGAGTCTACCGCCAATGTCCGGAGCCACAAAGTCACTTCATTCTGCACCTAGTGTCATTGTGGAAACATTTTCCTGCCAGAAAGTGCTTCATGAGACGGAAGAGATGAAAATCACTTGGGGCAAGATTGGGGCTATAGGGTGGATGGTCAAAGATCTCCCATCCAAACTGATTCAACTCATTTTGTGTGACATTGGCTGTATGGAGTCTTGCACTGTCATGCAATAGTGTAATGCCTCTTGTCAACATCCCATCTCTTGTTCTGGATTGCCCTCAGTTTATGCAATGTCTGACAATACCGATCAGCATTTATGGTCTTCCATCGCGGTAAAAACTCACACAGCAGGACACCACGTCGATCCCAGAAGACGGTGCACATAATTTTTTTAACAGAGATTGTCTGCTTGAATTTGGTCTTCACAGGTGAGCCACTATGCCGCCAATGCTTTGTCTCTGGTATGGCATGCGACACCCATGTTTCATCCCCACTGACAATATTGTCGAGAAACTCGTCCCCTTTCTCTGTGTATTGCTGTAGGAATGTCAATGCTGCGGCCAGATCATCTCGCAGTTGGCGGGAGACAATTTTGGAGCGTCCATTTTCTCCGAGCACTGTCCGATAACCATTGCCGCCACAAGACTGAAACTGTACAGCATTATTCCCACATACTTCCTATGCACATTCCTATCTGACTGGTGGTGCCATCTCTGGACATGATCAGGGCTTAGTTTCTGGATGACCCTCAAATTCTTATGAAAATTTATTTTCCTATCCACTTCAGTTTAATCAAAGTAAACCTTTCTGGAAACAGCTACTGTACACATTTTTATAGATACAAAGGGAATAGTGATAGCCATATGTTTAAGAACTGCATGGCCTTAAAATTCCACATTCTTTCCATGACGTGATAAACAATTGAAAATCAGCAGGACTTTAAAGGAATAAAAAATTATTTGAACAATTTGGACCATTAATAACATATATTTCGAAAATGGCTGATGCTGCAAAAAATGTTATATGAAATAAATTGTGTGTTTTAAAGAGATCTACATTTTTTGTGTAGTACCATTAGATAGACAGACAGACAGCTAGATAGATAATTTATTGATCTTATAGATCATAATTTGTACATGGTACAATGATATAAGACAAGTCAAAAAGTTATTTTACAATTATTAATTAAAATGACTCACAATGTAAAAACATCCAGTATGGGCAGATCAGATATAATTATTTACAAACATTTACATAAACAATGCTATCACATAATAGTTGATTCGTAATGCTTATATTATAAACAATGCTATAATATACTGCTGTTTGTAAAATTGCAACACCAAGAAGGAAATGCATGAATTCAATGAATTTAATAGCACAGGTTTGGTACATGACAAGTAACAAATCATAAACTTTTCAAATCTATACATGACCTTTGAATCCTAATATTCAGTATTTGGTGTGGCCTCCATGCGCTGCAATTAGAGCTGCTATACGCCGTGGCATTGAATCAAAAAGGTTCTGAATAAGTTCCTGAGGGATTTCCCTCCATGCAGTTTGTATTCGAGCCCACAAATCCGTGATGCACCAGGTGCCGACCAACCATATCCCAGACATGTTCGATGGGCGACATGTCAGGTGAACGTCCAGGCCAGGGAAGCAATGGTACCCGTCTCTCTTCGAAGAAAGCTTGTACATTCCTCGCAATATGTTGCCAGGCATTGTCCTGTTGAAATGTGGCCTGTGGAGATGTCTGAAGCAGGGGCAGTACCTCAGCTCTACAGCCACCGTTAGGTACCGGTTATAGGAGGTGAGATCGGTTGTTGTAACCATTGGCCCCCCAAGCCATCACACCTGGTGTTTGTCCGCTATGCCACTCAAGAATGCAGCCCTCCAGGTTGCGCTCACCACGGTACAGCCGGACACGTATGTGGCCATCACTGTAGGACACATTGAAGCTGGACTCGTCCGAAAAGACTACATTTTGCCACTCAGCACCACAGTGACGGTGTTCACGTACCCATTGCAGTCGGAAGAGCTTGTGGTTTCTGGACAACGGAAGCCGATGTAATGACATGCATGCGACCAGTCCAACCTGCAGCAGACAGCGACAAACCATTAATGCAGACAAGTTTGCACCTGTTGCAATGCATTAGCGTCGCACCAACACTGTGGATGAAGCTGTATGATCCGTTATGGCCATGTGGACAAGATGACGGTCATCCCGTGCTGTAGTCATGTTCCATGGTCCAGTACCCACTTTTCACTACATACGACCTTTATCTATCCACTGCTTCCACACACGCATCACTGTCGAAGCAGCATGCCCTGTACGAGCCGAAATGTCACGGTATGACAAACCCGCTTCCCGGAGACCAATCATTCTCCCCCGTTTGAACTCACATGCCGATATGGCTCCCTTTGACATCACTTTCTTTATTGTTTCCATCTTGTTTGATAGCTCTGCACCTACTACATTGGGCGCAACACTGACCTTGTCGAACCGACACGAGAGGGCTACGTGTACCCCATCTCTCTGCAAACCTAATCACTTATTGCTTGCACACTCTTCTACACTTCCACCAAGTTTTGAGTTATTCGGGAAATTCTTTCTTGGTGTTGCAATTGTATAATAATTTGATTCTTGTAATGTTTAAATTTTACAAATTATTGAAAACTTTCCATAAATTCATTGACAGTATAAAAACATTGGTGAAGCTAGCATGCTTTTATAAACACTGTGAAACTACAAGTGGTTTTATTAGGTATTGGCAGCTTATTAAAAAATGATATTCCTAAATTTATCACACTATTTTGATGAGTACTTGTGTTACTTCTTTGAACTCGAATGTTCATTTTCTGTCTAGTATTATAGTTGTGAACTGTGTCATTAAAGGTGTAATAACCACTAGTATTCATTAAATTTAGTTTTGTAAATTTTAAAATTTTGACGATGAATATACACGAGAGGCAAAATCTTGAGTTTTTTAAACAATGGTCTACATGTAGATCTTGATTTTGCTCCATTCATTATTCTTAAATTCTGTTTTTGTGTTATGAATAGTGAAATACAGTGAGGTGAGTTGCCCCATATATAACACCGTATCTTAATGCTGTGTGGGCACATGCAAAATACATATTTCTAAGTGTCTCTGCACTTACTATGTGTACCAATTGCATAAAATTATAACAAAGTATACTCATTTTTTTTATTCAGTTGATCAATGTGTGTATCCCATTTTAGGTTCCTTTGTATCCACAGGCCAAGAAATTCAGTTGTATCTACATATTTAATTACTTTGTTATTACACATTAATTGTGTTTGCATAGAACTTTTATTCTGGGAAAAATGAAAGTAGATTACATGTGTCTTTTCTAGATTTACAATTAAGTTATTAATATTGAACTAGTTAGTGATATTACTAAACATTTTACTCCCTAAGGTTTGTAACTCCTCATTACTAGGGCCCAGATTTTCAGGTGGAATAAACCTTCATTTAAGGTTTCTTATGTGCTTAAAATAGGTTTTTTTTTTAGGTTTTTCTTGATTAAAATAGCTTGTTACTTTCTCTACTACTTATAGTAAGCAGGGGAAGTATTGCATTCCACCCAAAAATTTGATACCAAGATTTCACCTGAAATATATGTTTTGAGGCCCCCTGAATCCAAAAAAAAGCATTTTTGGAAACATGTCCGTGTGTGTGTCTGTCTGTGAACAGTATAACTCAGAAATGAACAATCAGATAAACACCAAACTTGGTATTTAGGTTCAGTATCTTCCAGAGATGCAACATGAAGGTTTTCAAGAAAATCCCCCCATCTCAGATCACCCTTTACGTGAAACATTTTTCAAAAATTTTAATTTTCTCAAAAATGGCTCTAACGATTTTGATTAAAATATCATATATTTAAGATACTTTCATGACAAATAAAATGTATATCTTGAATTTTCTGGGAATGTCTCCAAAAGTATTCTTCATTGTCAACGACTTTTACATAACTGGTAAACCATAAGAGGTAGACACAATTTTACTACACAAAAAATGTAGATCGTGTTAAAATACACCGACTCACCTTTAAATAAACTCAATACACATCACTGTTTCTAGCTTCTTTTCATTACAATATCAACGTATTTTAAGACCAACAAGTCACAAGAAGCAAAATTTATAATTGGCCACCACGTGGAAAAGATACAAGTCATGGCAGATAGTGAGTAAACTTAAGTGATGTTAGTGTAACAATTCCGACTCACCTTTAAATAAATTCAATACACATCACTGTTTCTAGCTTCTTTTCATTACAATATCAACGTACACAATTTATGTCACATACATTTATTTTGTTGAGTGAAGCATTTTCGAGATATTGCTTGTTATTCCCTTAAATTTTCCAATACTTATACTTTTTCTCAAATTCATTATTAATTTTTTTTGTCCTCATAATGGAAAGAGAATGGAATGCGCCACACAGCAACCAGCTCTTAAAATATTTGGCTATAGCTTAAAACCTACCAATTCCCCTTGCATCTACAAGAAAATTAGCAATAAGATTAACATCTCGATTAACATGAAGCATATGGAGAATAAGCGTTTGTAAAAATAGTTTGTACAAGAGTAGAGAAAGTCATGTGAGTGTAACACATCAAATTTTTTTAATGTTTTGCTTCGTGGATCAATACAGGTATCAATATTTTGCTTTTCTGGCACTTAGTTGTAAGATTTATTTTTTGGCTTGCAGTAGATAGTTACATTTATTCTCTAATTTTCTGGCGTAAACAATTTCCTATTATCACGTAACACATTCTTGTATGAAGAAAAGGTTCTTTCAATGGAATATGACGTCATTGGAGCTTACAATATAGGTGCCAGTGCAGCAGGTTCTAGGGGTAGTTTTCCTGTATACTCCCTGCAATACTGAATTGATGATTTTCATATCTTCAAAACCAGGATTTTGTTGAAGAATCTTCTGCAACTTCGAAGAACATGCAACTCCCACTGGTCCAGGTATTTCTTTACTGGAAATATTGCCAATGATATCTAGAGCATGTTTCAGTGGCAAAGTTGTACTTTCCAACCGGAGAATAGCTTCTGGTATAAAACAAAAATGTGTGTTAATATAGGCAAGAGAAGCGGCAAGAGTGGGGCACTTGAGTGATTTCTTAGCCTTGGCAATGCAGGAAGCTTCTGTTTCATCCAGTTCATTGACATTTTTAATGTCTTCCAAGTGCTCGGCATAGTAAATGACAGCAGACAGCCAAGTTTCCCAGTGGGTATGTATTGGCTCAGTGGAAGAGCAGTTGCCAACTTTCTCTTTGAACATGTATACTGTTGGGGCTTTTAAGAAAACCTTCTTGACCAAAGATATCAGGCTGTTCACTTCATCAAAGTGACTTCTAATCTCCTCCACAAGGCCGTGGGCCAAGCACATAACATGTAGCATGGTCAGGTGGAAGGAATGTAGAAATCCCCCCCCCCAGCTTTCAACATGTCGGCAACACTGTCGTTCACTAACAAACGTGAAGTGTGGATCTGCAGCAATCCACTTTTTCAATAAATGTGATTTAGGCATTGTTTCACTATACAACAATTACATTAGAAAATAACTCTCAGTGAACAATTGGAGGTGATGCTGTTACTCAGGTTACGCTCCTCCTGACCTTCTATCAGCTGCATTCAGGTGTCACATGTGCTGCGTTTAACTGTAGTAACTTGAACTATCTACTGGCTATAGGTGCTGAAAATAATTTTACAATGAGTTTCAATCCTAAAATAACATTCTTCATTTCGAAAAAGCAAAAACAGCTATTTAGGTTATTTTGGGTGTCAACCCCTCATTTAGGTTTCTTTTAGGTGTAATGAAATTCGCATATTCTGCTCCAGGAAGTGTGAAATGAATATATATCTTGAAATGTGTTAATTAAATTGCGAGGAAAAATATAGGTTAAAACCTAAAAGTCTGGGCCCTACTCATTACTATTACTCTTCATTAAAATATTTGTGTCATCAGCATATTGTACTATTGATTTGGCTGTGATATTTGATTGTAAATCATTGACAAATAATAAGAAAAGAATAGGACCCAAGATTGAGCCTTGAGGCACACCATATTTACATTTTTTATATTTGATAGGTATTCTTTAACACGCAAATTTTCAGTGTGCAAAATTTCTACTATTTGTATTCTGTTTTGTAAATATGATTTTATCTATTGCCCTCTAATACCCATGGGTTCTGATTTTTTAAACAATTGGTTGTGATTTAATACATCAAAAGCTTTGGTTAGATAAAAAAAGCACCAAGTAATTTACCTTTATTATCCAGTGTATTTATAACATCTATCACTTACATTCTTTATTACATCTGTCACTTATTCTTTTCCAGTTGTACAAAATTATACAAAATTTCTTCCTAATGAAGAGGACTTCACAGGATATTTCCAAAAAGTTCAAGATACACATTTTATTTGTCATGAGAGTGACAAAAATTGTAATATATGGTATTTTAATCAAAATTGTTAGAGACATATTTTATAAAATAAAACATTTGAAAAATATTCCATGTAAAGGGTAGTTTGGGGTGGGAGGATTTTTTGAAAATCTTTGAGTCACATCTTTGGAAGATACTGAACTTAAATACAAGTTTGGTGTTTATCTGACTTTTTGTTTTTGAATTATACACACACGCACGCACGCACCCACGCACACACGCACACACACACATACCCACACACCCACACCCGCACACACGCACACACACACACACACACACACACACACACACACACACACGGCCCTTTTTCTAAAAGTGCATATTTTGGATTCAGAGGACCTCAAAACATGTATTTCCGGTGAAATCTCAGTATCAGATTTTTGGGTGGAATGCAATACTTCCTCTACTTACTAGACGTAGTAGAGAAACTAAAAAGTAGTTTCGGTATCTTCCAAAGATGTGACACACAGTGAGGAGTATTTTTAACACTTAAATGATTTCAGTCTAATTATATAATATAAAATATAATAACAGCTCGCCTTAAAGCAAAATGTGTATAAATAATATATAAAATGCATGTAACAGTTATTGTATTAATGTTTATATTATTATGTACATGTTTAATAACGTTATGTGAATGTATTACGTAATTTAATGATGTAGGAGCTGTGAGAATAATAAGTTAAAAAGTTGCTAACAATGAGGTAACCTAGAGGCAATAATGAATTGGAAAGTTTAATAATGCTACTAGTCATTCTTGGAAACAATAATGTAATTTTTGAGACAGTTTATAAAACAGCCAATCAACAACCAGAAAAAAGCTTAAGTTAAATAAAAGTATACTATTGGAGTAGGAATAGCCAATCAGAAATTGAAATAGTGCAAATTGTACAAATTAAGAAATCTGTTGTTTGTAGACAGTGTTCCTAACCGGATACGAGACGCATCCTTGAGAAGTTTAATACGTATTTAGTGTGAGACGAAAATAGTTTACATGTTAAAAAGGTGCAAGTAATTAATAAAAGAATCTCACAGCTCTCTATATCAGTGAAGTGTTATTTAAATCATGTCAAGCATTAATAAATGAAGTGAAGTAAAATTATAATCTGTGTAATCCTACATTCTTCAGCTGCACCTTGCCTTGTAAAGATATTCATGTCTCTAAAAATAAACACTGACGCAGCCAAGGCAAACATAAATATATATTATTTTAAAGAAACATTTAAAAAATACAAAGTTGATTCCTAAACTTGTGGCAAAGGCCACCGGAAATTAAACTTGAGGCGAAGGCTACCGGAAATTTTTTACCATACGTGCGGATGCAACTACTTCAAGTTCGGCTCCCCAACAGTTGAACTACAATATAACTCCTCCTTCAATACAACCTACTTCAACAGATATTTAAGAAAATCTCCCCATCCCAACCCAAACTACCCTTTATATGGAACATTTTTCAAAGGTTTTGATTGTATAAAAAATGTTGTTGTTGTTGTTGTTGTTGACCAATGGCACTGGGAATTAATTGATCTGCATCATTTCCCCTCTGGCTTCCCAATATAAAGTCTGTAAGTTATCACTTTTAAGGCCTTTGCATTTGGCAAGATGCTGTTTGTTCAGGATGACATCTTCTTCACAGAGAGTGCACTTGGGTGTAGGTAGGCATCGTATCTTGTTGAGGTGTTCTGCGAGGCAATCGTGGCCAGTTGCCATCCTAAATAAGGCCACTACAGTCTTCCTTGGCATTTTTTGTATATCAACTCTATCTTTAATATTCTTATAATCTTTATCTTTTAATTTATCTTCTTCATCAAGTCTCTGCTGTCTTTTGAAATGTTGTTTAATGTTATTTAATTGTTTATTTATTTCTATTTGTCCTACAGGTTTTATTTGTTGTATTGCACCTTTGTTTGCTAATTGATCCGCATGTTCATTGCCCAAAAGTCCGACTTGAGCTGGAATTTTGGGAACAACGTAGTCCGCCTCCCCGTGATGTTCCCTGGGTAACGCTAAATGGACTACAACACAGGAATGCTTCCCAAGCCAAAAAAGTTAATTGTATCAAAACTGGTGCTAACAATTTTGATTAAAATACCATATATTAAAGACACTTACATGACAAATGAAATGTATATCCTGAATTTTCTGGGAATACTCTGTGAAGTCCTCCTTTATTCTGAATGATTTTTGTATAATTTTGTATAACTGTTCTATCATAAGAGATAGATGAAAAAATACAAAAAAAATTAAGGTGTGTTACATTCACATAACCTTCTCTATTCTTCAACAAACTATTCTTACAAAAGCTTATTCTTTTATCTACTTCTTGTTTGTTTATTGTGCTAAGAGATTTACAATTTGATTATTTACTGAACTTTGACCCTGGCCACTCATTCTGTAGACAATCACTACATTTTATCTACATTTTACAATTTCCCGCCAATAAATTATCTTGCTTCAGTTTTTCATGTTCCATTTCCACTTGTTTTTCACTTGTCACTTATTGATTACTTTACCATCACACATTCACCATAGTTTTCCATTCAAAGTAAGATACACTACCTCTTACTTTTCTCTATCCACTGTCCAAAGCTATTTATTTTTCACTTTGCACAAAAACTGTCCAATACTCCTAGTGTCTTTGCACATCATTTCGATTATAATTGTATTTCTATCCCCCTTCAACCACTTCTTTTTAATAAATTCTCTTCTCCAATTTTCTGTTCCTTGGCACTTAAATACTATGTGTTCAATGTCTTCATTATCACCACATATCGGACATTGGTTTTGAGGAATATGCTGTCTTAACCCTCTTAGCCTCCATGCTCCGGTTCTTACCCATGCAATAGATTCTCTCTCTTCTTTATTTACTATATCTATATATTTTTCCCTACCCCATGTATATTTCATTGGCCTATAACAAACCAATGAGCTCTTTTCGGCAATCTCACTGAACATGGTTTGTATTTCTATATCTTCCAGTCTTCTCCTTGCCTTTTCCAAAAAATTTTCACGTTATTTTCTCTCTTTCTCCACATGTCTCCTAACCCATTTTTCTCCAAAATGTTCCATAAATTACTTACCCATCCATCATTCATTAAACTATTCTCTTGGTATTCTATACAAAACATGGACAGAGAGACATTAAAACAGGTATACTATGCATTTATATATGCACACATAAAGTGTGGGATCACGGTATGGGGTAATATTACAGCAACTGAAGTAAAAAGGATATTTAAATTACAAAAAAAGGCAATTAGAAAAATGGCAAAAATAAATGGTAGACAGTCGTGCGGATTGAATTTCAAACAATACAGTATTTTAACTGTTCCTTGCCTCTATATATATATGAAACAATAAAGATTATTTTACAGGAAATAGACGAACCAAGAAATAAAGGTATTCACATGCATAATTTAAGAAACAATGAGGCTTACTTCAGAACTGTATATAGGGGTAGTAGTAAGAGTATGGGAAAGGAGCTGTACAATAAGCTACCTGAAGAAATAAAAGCAATTAATAGAATAGAAAATAAAAACATATTTAATAAAAAATGCTTTTTATAGCCTGGAGGAATTCGAGTGTGGAGTTGTATAGGAGTAGATAAAGATTGTATATATAGGGACGTGTCCCTATAATGATTTATTTAAAGGACGAATAAAAGTATCTTATCTTATTTTAATCTGTCTTAACACATTACTTTTTCCTAAATTTAAAGTTCTAAACCAAAATTTCAAAGCTCTTTCCATTATCTTCCCCTTACTTGTCACACTGCCCATCTCTAATTGTGCTACCTGTCTTACAATTGCATTCGATAACCCTAGTATTTTTCTACAAAACATCCTGTGCACCTCATCTATACTTTCACATCCTCGATCTAATCCCTACTTCTTGTTAATCGAGATAAACATTTGCAGAAATTGTCTTATTACATATTTCCTTGTAGGTAAAATGGGAATACAGTGACAGTTTAATGTTTTAAGAGCTGGTGACTATGTGATGGCTTTGGAATACTCTTTGTATATCCAAGAGAAAAGAAAAAAACACAAACAGTGATTTTCCTCTTGAAAAGAATAAAAGTATTTGAAAATTTAAACCAATAACAAAGAGTACCTCAGAAATGGTTAATGCCACAAAAAAGTTTAATTGACATAAATTGTGTGCTTTAACGAGACCTACATTTTTTATGTAGTAACATTTTGTCCACTGTATATACAGATGGATCTCTCATCAATAAAAAGAAATGCCGGTGCAGGAGTATACTGTAAACATTTTGCACAGTATTTAACATTAGATGAAACGTCAAACCACTATGATGGAGAATTAACAGCTATAAAAGCAGCATTACAGAACATTTTATATAGACCATACATAAAACAAAAAATAGTCATCTTATCAGACTCAAAATCAGCCATAGATGGAATAATAAATTACAATAATAAA
The DNA here is from genome assembly GCA_030765065.1 of Deroplatys truncata. Classification (NCBI taxonomy): domain Eukaryota; kingdom Metazoa; phylum Arthropoda; class Insecta; order Mantodea; family Mantidae; genus Deroplatys; species Deroplatys truncata. Next base: position 171,750,717 of record CM060985.1, read on the forward strand.
ACAACAAGAAATATTAAAGAAATAAGAAGCCCAATTAAAGCAGTTGAAACTAGAAATCATGTCGCTCTACAATGGATCCCAGCTCATGTCAGACTTTTGGGCAATAAACATGCGGATCAATTAGCAAAGAAAGGTGCAATACAACAAATAAAACCTGTAGGACAAAAGGAAATAAATAAACAAATAACATTAAACAACATTTCAAAAGACAGCAGAGACTTGATGAAGAAGATAAATTAAAAGATAAAGATTATAAGAATATTAAAGATAGAGTTGATATACAAAAAATGCCAAGGAAGACTACAGTAGCCTTATTTAGGATGGCAACTGGCCACGATTGCCTCGCAGAACACCTCTACAAGATAGGATGCCTACCTACACCCAAGTGCACTCTCTGTGAAGAAGATGTCATCCTGAACAAAAAGGCCTTAAAAGTGATAACTTACAGACTTTATATTGGGAAGCCAGAGGGAAAATGATGCAGATCAATTAATCCCCAGTGCCATTGGTCAACAATAACATTTTATCTATATGTTATACAAAAGTCATTCAGAATGAAGAGGACTTCACAGGATGTTCCCAGAAAATTCAAGATATACATTTCATTTCTCATGAAAATATCTTTAATATATTCTATTTTAATCAAAATTGTATGAAGTCTTTTTGAGAAAATAAAAATTTTTCCATGTTAACGGTAGTTTGTGGTGGAGGGATTTTCCTGAAAATCTTTGTGTTGCATCCTTGGAAAATGCTGAACTTAAATAACAAGTTTGGTATTTAAATGACTTTTCATTTATGAGTTATGTATTTCTGGTGAAATCTCGGTATGAAATTTTTGGTTTGAATGCGGTACTTAGTGTAGGTACGTAGTAGAGTAAGTAAAAAGTTGTAGATCTGTTTAAAACACAATTTATTTCACATAGATTTGGGGGGGGGGAGGGGCATCACCCATTTTCAACATATTCATTGTTATTGGTTTTGATTTTTCAATATTTTGTCATGTTTTGAACTGTTTATCCATTCAGTTATTTTTTGTGATATGAAAATTTGAAAGCCAGTGTACAGTTAAAAATTTGACAATTTCTTCAGTTTCTTGTATTCCCTTTGTACCTCAATGAAATGTGTAATTAATTATTTCTGTGAATGTTTATCTTGATTAACATGAAGTAGATAGAAAAATAAGCTTTCATTTAAAGCTAACAGTTTCCAGCACTTTCAATATGCTACAAATATTTTTACTTTCCCTACCATCTACCTTATAGGTAGAGAAGGTATTGCATTGCACCCAAAAATTCAATAACGAGATTCCACCGAAAATACATTTTTTGAGGTCCCATAAATCCAAAAATGGCATTTTAAGAAAAATGTCTGTGTGTGTGTCTGTGAACAGCATAACTGATAAACCAAAAGTCGGATAAACACCAAAGTTGGTATTTAGGTTCAGCATCTTTCAAAGATGTGACACAAAGATTTTCAAGAAAATCCCCCTACCAGCCCTGTGTTTAGGTAATGTTAAACCCATGGCCCCAACAATGTTTTTGCCTCCCGTCCGCGCAATGCCACTCAAAAACTTTGCAGACAGCGTGCAGGAAGGCCATGCCATGCACATAAGTTCTCCATCCATCTACCTACAATTTCCCTCTCACTAATAAGAATAACCCATCACCATCGCTGCTTTTTTTAGTGCATGTGAACATTTATTTTCGGCGTATATATATTTGTTTTCTCAATGTTGCCACCCTGGGCCGTGGTCCATTCATAAATACATGACTATCCCTACCCAAAATATCCTTTATGTGAAATATTTTTCAAATTGTTTACTTTCTAAACAATTACTCCAATGATATTAATTAAAATAACATATATTAAAGATATTTTCATGACAAATAAAATATATATCTTTAATTTTCTGGAAATAGCCTGTGAAGTCCTTTTCATTCTGAAGGAATTTTATATAATCTTGCATAACTGGTAAATATTAAGCAGAAGATGAAAATGTACTGCGAAAAAAAAAGTAGATCTCTTTAAAACACGCAATTTATTTCAAATAACTCAATTGTTCATTAATAGGTCATTCTCTTAAAGTCTTGTCAACATTCAGTTGTTTCTCGCGATGTCATGGAAACAGTATGGAATTTTAAGGCCAGCATATAGCGTCCAGTTGTTAAACATTTGACTATCGCTGTTCTCTTTGTATCTATAACGAAATGTGTAATGTAGCTGTTTCTGTAAAGGTTTATTTGGATTAAAATGTGGTAGATAGAATAATAAGCTTTACTAAGAATAGTTTGTTTACCCACTAATAAATGATAGTGGGTAGAGAAAGTCATGTGCATGTATCACATCAGATTATTTTTACCATTAAAATGTCTGCAACAATCAACTCTCAAATTTTATACTAAACACTGAAAAAAAGCTGTTATGTTAAGTTTGTTTCTCTATTATTATAAACAGGGAAGAGAAAAAAAATGTTTTAAGTGTTTCAAACTACAATAAATAACTTATTTATAACACATACCATTCTGCACAGAGATGCTGTAACATCCTACTTGACTTCTTAAGAGTGAGAAAAACCTTATGGTAGTCTAATTTTAATTCTCAAGACAAAAAATAAAATAATGAACAGTAATAGATCCCATATATAACTCTTTTATAAGCAAATGACAAATGTAGAATTCTTGATTTGTGACAGAAAAAGGAAGTGTCGATCAAAATAGAATAAAAGTAAGCCTCACTAAGAATTGAGAAATTTAAGGCAACAGAAATAACATTTTATGACTGTATATTTAAGCACAAATCCAATATTTGTCTTGTGCAGGAACACGGGTATAACAAATAAAGTAAATATAACTATAAATTAATTTGCAATGTTTACAAAATTATGTCAAGTATAAAGGAAGTTGCAAAAAGCAAATTACCTGTGTTGTGTGCAGAACTGTTTCTGAGTATGAATGCTTGCACCAGTAGAAATTGTTTTCTCTGGAATCTGATCTGCCTCCTCAGCACTCACTGACAGGAAATACAGATGCAGCAGCAGCACAGCTGACAGGAAAGTAACTGGTTACCTTAGAAGACATTGCAACTTACAAAATTGCTTTTCTTATTCTCATACTTACCTTTTCTATAACACTCATAGCATGCGGAAATATATCTACCATTATAAACACATTTCAGAAAATTAATATCTGTAATTAAAAATTATAATATACAGTAAATATAAGCATTGTTGACATTACCACATCATCACCGGTGGTGGTGGTGGGGATGGTAGTAATACTGATGAAGTGGTGGTGATGGTGGTGGTGCTGGTGATGGTGGTGGTGATGGTAGTAATACTGTTGATGGAGCTGGTGATGGTAGTAATACTGGTGATGGTGTTGGTGATGGTGGTAATACTGATGATGGAGGTGGTGATGGTAGTAATACTGGTGATGGTGGTGGTGATGGTAGTAATACTGATGAAGTGGTGGTGGTGATGGTAGTGGTGCTGGTGATGGTGGTGGTGATGGCAGTAATACTGTTGATGGAGGTGGTGATGGTAGTAATACTGGTGATGGTGGTAATACTGATGATGGAGGTGGTGATGGTAGTAATACTGATGATGGTGGTGCTGATGGTAGTAATACTGGTGATGGTGGTGGTGATGGTAGTACTACTGGTGATGCTGGTGGTGATGGTAATGCTGGTGATGGAGGTGGTGATGGTAGTAATACTGGTGATGGTGGTGGTAGTAATCCTAGAGATGGTGGTGCTGATGGTGGTAATACTGGTGATGGTGGTGATGGTAGTAATACTGGTGATGGTGGTAGTAATACCGGTGATGGAGGTGGTGATGATAGTAATACCGGTGATGGTATGGTGGTAGTGCTGGTGATGGTAGTAATACTGGTGATGGTGGTGGTGATAGTAGTAATACTGGTGATGGTGGTAGTGTTGCTGATGGAGGTCGTGATGGTAGTAATACTGGTGATGGTGGTAGTGCTGGTGATGGAGGTGGTAATGGTAGTAATACTGCTGATGGAGGTGGTGATGGTAGTAATATTGGTGATGGTGGTAGTACTGGTCATAGCGGTGGTGATGGTAGTAATACTGGTGGTGGTGATGGTGATAGTGCTGGTGATGGAGGTGGTAATGGTAGTAATACTGCTGATGGAGGTGGTGATGGTAGTAATATTGGTGATGGTGGTAGTACTGGTCATAGCGGTGGTGATGGTAGTAATACTGGTGGTGGTGATGGTGGTAGTGCTGGTGATGGAGGTGGTAATGGTAGTAATACTGCTGATGGAGGTGGTGATGGTAGTAATATTGGTGATGGTGGTAGTGCTGGTGATGGTAGTACTACTGGTGATGTTGGTGGTGATAGTGGTGGTGATGGTAGTAATACTGGTGATAGTGATGATGGTGGTGGTAATGGTGGTAGCGCTGGTGATGGTGGTGGTAATGGTGGTTAGCGCTGGTGATGGTACTAATACGGATGATGATGGTGGTGATGGGCATAATACTGGTGATGGTGATGGTAGTAATACTAGTGATGGTAGTGACACTATGGTGATAGTGGTGCTGATAAACATGTTGGAAATGGTAGTGGTGCTGATAGTGGTGATAGTGATGGTGGAAGTTGTAGTGGTTCTGATACTGATGGTGGTGATGGTGGTTCTGATAGTGATGGTGGTGATGGTGGTTCTGATACTGATGGTGGTGATGGTGGTTCTGATAGTGATGGTGGTGATGGTGGTTCTGATAGTGTTGGTGGTGATGGTCGTTCTGATAGTGATAGTGGTGATGGTGGTTCTGATACTGATAGTGGTGATGGTGGTTCTAATAGTGATGGCGGTGATGGTGATTTTGATAGTGATGGTGGTGATGTTGGTTCTGATACTGATGGTGGTGATGGTGGTTCTGATAGTGATGGTGGTGACGGTGTGCTGATAGTGATGTTGTAAATTGTAGTGGTTCTGATAGTGATGGTGGTGATGGTGTGCTGATAGTGATGTAAATTGTAGTGGTTCTGATAGTGATAGTGGTGATGGTGTGCTGATAGTGATGTTGTAAATTGTAGTGGTTCTGATAGTGATGGTGGTGATGGTGTGCTGATAGTGATGTTGTAAATTGTAGCGGTTCTGATAGTGATGGTGGTGCTGATAGTGATGGTGGTGCTGATAGTGATCTAAATTGTAGTGGTTCTGATAGTGATGTTGAAAATTGTAGTGGTTCTGATAGTGATGTTGTAAATTGTAGTGGTTCTGATAGTGATGTTGGTGATGTTGGTACTGATAGTGATGTTGTAAATTGTAGTGGTTCTAATAGTGATGGTGATTCTGATAGTGATGGTGGAAATTGTAGTGGTTCTGATAGTGATGTTGGTACTGATAGTGATGTTATAAATTGTAGTTGTTCTGATAGTGATGGTGATTCTGATAGTGATGTTGGAAATTCTAGTGGTTCTGATAGTGATGTTGGTGATGTTGGCACTGATAGTGATGTTGTAAATTGTAGTGGTTCTGATAGTGATGGTGGAAATTGTAGTGGTTCTGATAGTAATGTTGGAAATTATAGTGGTTCTGATAGTGATGTTGGTGATGGTCGTCCTGCTAGTGATTGTGATGGTGGTTCTGATCGTGATGTTGGTGATGGTCATTCTGATAGTGATGTTGGAAATTGTAGTGTTTCTGATAGTGATGTTGGTGATGTTGGTACTGATAGTGCTGTTGGTGATGGTCGTTCTGCTAGTGATTGTGATGGTGGTTCTGATAGTGATGTTGGTGATGGTGGTTCAGATAGTGATGTTGGTGCTGATAGTGATGGTAGTTCTGATGGTGATGGAAATTGTGCTGGTTCTGATAGTGATGTTGGAAATTGTAGTGGTTCTGATAGTGATCTTTGAAATTGTAGTGGTTTTGATAGCAATGGTGGTGCTGATAGTGATGTTGGTGATTGTGGTTTTGATAGTAATGGTGGTGCTGATAGTGATGTTGGTGATGGTTGTTCTGATAGTTATGTTGGTGCTGATAGTGATGGTGATTATGATAGTGATGTTGGAAATTGTAGTGCTTCTGATAGTGATGTTGGAAATTGTAGTGGTTTTGATAGTAATGGTGGTGCTGATAGTGATGTTGGAAATTGTAGTGGTTCTGATAGTAATAGTGGTGATGTTGGTACCAATGGCGATGTTGTAAATTGTAGTGGTTCTGATAGCGATGGTGGAAATTGTAGTAGTTCTGATAGTAATGTTGGAAATTGTAGTGGTTCTGATAGTGATGTCGGTGTGTTGATACTGATAGTGATGTTGGTGATGGTCATTCTGCTAGTGATTGTGATGGTGGTTCTGATAGTTATGTTGGTGATGGTCATTCTGATAGTGATGTTAGAAATTGTAGTTTTCTGATAGTGATGTTGGTGATGGTGGTTCTGATAGTGATGTTGGTGCTGATAGTGATGGAGGTTCTGATGGTGATGTTGGAAATTGAGGCGGTTCTGATAGTGATGTTGGAAATTGTAGTGGTTCTGATAGTGATGTTGGAAAATGTAGTGGTTTTGATAGTAATGGTGGTGCTGATAGTGATGTTGGTGATGGTTGTTCTGATAGTGATGGTGGCGATTGTGGTTTTGATAGTAATGGTGGTGCTGATAGTGATGTTGGAAATTGAAGTGGTTTTGATAGTAATGGTGGTGCTGATAGTGATGTTGGTGATGGTTGCTCTGATAGTGATGTTGGTGCTGATAGTGATGGTGATTCTGACAGTGATGTTGTAAATTGTAGTGGTTCTGATAGCGATGGTGGAAATTGTAGTAGTTCTGATAGTAATGTTGGAAATTGTAGTGGTTCTGATAGTGATGTCGGTGTGTTGGTACTGATAGTGATGTTGGTGATGGTCATTCTGCTAGTGATTGTGATGGTGGTTCTGATAGTTATGTTGGTGATGGTCATTCTGATAGTGATGTTAGAAATTGTAGTTTTCTGATAGTGATGTTGGTGATGGTGGTTCTGATAGTGATGTTGGTGCTGATAGTGATGGAGGTTCTGATGGTGATGTTGGAAATTGTGGCGGTTCTGATAGTGATGTTGGGAATTGTAGTGGTTCTGATAGTGATGTTGGAAAATGTAGTGGTTTTGATAGTAATGGTGGTGCTGATAGTGATGTTGGTGATGGTTGTTCTGATAGTGATGGTGGCGATTGTGGTTTTGATAGTAATGGTGGTGCTGATAGTGATGTTGGAAATTGAAGTGGTTTTGATAGTAATGGTGGTGCTGATAGTGATGTTGGTGATGGTTGCTCTGATAGTGATGTTGGTGCTGATAGTGATGGTGATTCTGACAGTGATGTTGTAAATTGTAGTGGTTCTGATAGTGATGTTGGAAATTGTAGTGGTTTTGATAGTAATGGTGGTGCTGATAGTGATGTTGGAAATTGTAGTGGTTTTGATAGTAATGGTGGTGCTGATAGTGATGTTGGTGATGGTTGTTCTGATAGTGATGTTGGTGCTGATAGTGATGGTGGTGATTGTGGTTTTGATAGTAATGGTGGTGCTGATAGTGATGTTGGAAATTGTAGTGGTTTTGATAGTAATGGTGGTGCTGATAGTGATGTTGGTGATGGTTGTTCTGATAGTGATGTTGGTGCTGATAGTGATGGTGGTGATTGTGGTTTTGATAGTGATGTTGGTGATGGTTGTTCTGATAGTGATGTTGGTGCTGATAGTGATGGTGGTGATTGTGGTTTTATTATTAATGGTGGTGCTGATAGTGATGTTGGAAATTGTAGTGGTTTTGTTAGTAATTGTGGTGCTGATAGTGATGTTGTGATGGTTGTTCTGATAGTGATGTTGGTGCTGATAGTGATGGTGGTGATTGTGGTTTTGATAGTGATGTTGGTTCTGATAGTGATGTTGGTGATGGTTGTTCTGATAGTCATGTTAGAAATTGTAGTTGTTCTGATAGTGATGGTGGTTCTGATAGTGATGGTGGTTCTGATACTGATGGTGGTGATGGTGGTTCTGATAGTGATGTTAGAAATTCTAGTGGTTCTGATAGTGATGTTGGAAATTGTAGTTGTTCTGATAGTGGTGGTGGTTCTGATAGTGATGTTGGAAATTGTAGCAGTTCTGATAGTGATGGTGGTTCTGATAGTGATGTTGGAAATTGTAGTGGTTCTGATAGTGATGTTGGAAATTGTAGTTGTTCTGATAGTGATGCTGGTACTGATAGTGATGTTGTTGATGGTCGTTCTGATAGTGTTGGTGGTTCTAATAGTGATGTTTGTGCTGATACTGATAGTGGTGATGGTGGTTCTGATAGTGATGTTAGAAATTCTAGTGGTTCTGATAGTGATTTTGGAAATTGTAGTTGTTCTGATAGTGATGGTGGTTCTGATAGTGATGTTGGAAATTGTAGTGGTTCTGATAGTGATGGTGGTTCTGATAGTGATGTTGGTAATTGTAGTTGTTCTGATACTGATGTTGGTGCTGATAGTGATGTTGTTGATGGTCGTTCTGATAGTGTTGGTGGTTCTGATAGTGATGTTTGTGCTGATAGTGATGTTGGTGCTGATAGTGGTGGTGGTGATTGTGGTTCTGATAGTGATGTTGGTGCTGATGGTGGTGGTGACGGTGGTTCTGATAGTGATGGTGGTTCTGATAGTGATGTTGGTGCTGATAGTGATGGTGGTGATTGTGGTTCTGATAATGATGTTGGTGCTGATAGTGATGTTGGTGCTCAAAGTGATCGTGGTTCTGATAGTGATGGTGGTTCTGATAGTGATAGTGGTGATGGTGGTTATGATAGTGATGGTGGTGATGGTGGTTCTGATAGTGATGGTGGTGATGGTCGTTCAGATATTGATAGTGGTTCTGATAGTGATGTTAGTTCTGATATTGATGGTGGTTCTGATAGTGATGATGGTGATGGTGGTTCTGATAGTGAGGGTGTTTCAGATATTGATGGTGGTAATGGTGGTTCTGATATTGATGGTGGTGATGGTGCTTCTGATATTGAAGGTGGTGATGGTGGTTCTGATAGTTATGATGGTGATGGTGGTTCTGATAGTGATAATGGTTCTGATGGTGATGGTGGTTCTGATAGTGATTGTGGTTCTGATATTGATAGTAGTTCTGATATTGATCGTGGTTCTGATAGTGATGGTGGTTCTGATATTGATGGTGGTTCTGATAGTGATGGTGGTTCTGATATTGATGGTGATTCTGATAGTGATGGTGGTGATGGTGGTTCTGATATTGATGGTGGTTTTGATTTTGATGGTGGTTCTGATATTCATGGTGGTTCCGATAGTGATGGTGGTGATGGTGGTTCTGATATTGATAGTGGTTCTGATAGTGATGGTGGTGGTGGTGGATCTGATATGGATGGTCGTTCTGATACTGATGGTGGTGATGTTGGTTCTGATACTGATGGTGGTGATGTTGGTTCTGATAGTAATGTTGGAAATTGTAGTGGTTCTAATAGTGATGTTGGTGATGGTGGTTCTGATAGTGATGTGGAAATTGTAGTGGTTCTGATAGTGATGGTGGTTCCGATAGTGATGGTGGTGATGGTGGTTCTGATATTGATGGTCGTTCCGATACTGATGGTGGTTCTGATAGTAATGTTGGATATTGTAGTGATTCTGATAATGATGGTGGTGATGGTTGTTCTGATAGTAATGTTGGAAATTGTAGTCGTTCTGATAGTGATGGTGGTTCTGATAGTGATGGTAGTTCTGATAGTGATGTTGGTGATGGTGGCGCAGATAGTGGTGTTGTAAATTGTAGTGGTTCTGATAGTGATGTTGGTGATGGTGGTGCTGATAGTGATGTAAATTGTAGTGGTTCTGATACTGATGGTGGTGATGGTGGTGCTGATAGTGATGTATGTTGTAGTGGTTCTGATACTGATGTTGGTGATGGTGGTGCTGATGGTGATGGTGGTTCTGATAGTGATGGTGGTGATGGTGTGCCAGATATTCATGGTCGTTCTGATAGTGATGGTGCTGATGGTGGTGCTGATGGTGATGGTGGTTCTGATAGTGATGGTGTGCCAGATATTGATGGTCCTTCTGATACTGATGGTGGTTCTGATAGTGATGTTGGTGATGGTGGTTCTCATAGTGATGGTGATGATGGTGGTTCTCATAGTGATGGTGGTAATGGTGGTTCTGATATTGATGGTGGTTTTGATACTGATGTTGGTGATGGTGGTTCTGATAGTGATGGTGGTTCTGATAGTGATGGTGGTGATGGTGGTTCTGATAGTGATGGTGGTGATGGTGGTTCTGATAGTGATAATGGTTCTGATAGTGATGGTGATGGTGGTTCTGATAGTGATGGTGGTTCTGATATTGATAGTGGTTCTGATATTGATCGTGGTTCTGATAGTGATGGTGGTTCTGATAGTGATGGTGGTGATGGTGGTTCTGATAGTGATGGTGGTTCTGATAGTGATGTTGTTTCTGATAGTGATGGTGGTTCTGATATTGATGGTGGTTCTGATAGTGATGGTGGTTCTGATATTGATGGTGGTTCTGATAGTGATGGTGGTGATGGTGGTTCTGATTTTGATATTGGTTCTGATAGTGATGGTGGTGATGGTGGTTCTGATAGTAATGTTGGAAATTGTAGTGGTTCTGATAGTGATGGTGATGATGGAGGTTCTTATATTGATGGTCGTTCTGATACTGATGGTGGTGATGGTGTTTCTGATAGTAATGTTGGAAATTGTAGTGGTTCTGATAGTGATGGTGTTGATGGTTTTGATATTGATGGTCGTTCTGATACTGATGGTGGTGATGGTGGTTCTGATAGTGATGGTGGTTCTGATATTGATGGTCGTTCTGATACTGATGGTGGTGATGGTGGTTCTGATAGTGATGTTGTAATTTGTAGTGGTTCTGATACTGATGGTGGTGATGGTGGTGCTTATAGTGATGTAAATTGTAGTGGTTCTGATACAGATGTTTGGGATGGTGGTGCAGATAGTGATGTTGTAAATTGCAGTAGTTCTGATACTGATGGTAGTGATGGTGGTGCTGATAGTGATGTTGCAAATTGTAGTGGTTCTGATAGTGATGTTAGTAATGGTGCTGCTGATAGTGATGTTGTAAATTGCAGTGGTTCTGATAGTGATGTTAGTGATGGTGGTGCTGATAGTGATGTATATTGTAGTGGTTCTGATAGTGGTGCTGATAGTGATGTTGGAAATTGTAGTGGTTCTGATAGTAATGTTGGAAATTGTAGTGGTTCTGATAGTGATGGTAATGATGGTGGTGCTGATAATGATGTTGTAAATTGTACTGGTTCTGATAGTGAAGTTAGTGATGGTGGTGCTGATAGTGATGTAAATTGTAGTGGTTCTGATAGTGATGGTAATGATGGTGGTGCTGATAGTGATGTTGGAAGTTGTAGTGGTTCTGATAGTGATGTTGGCGCTGGTGGTGCTGATAGTGATGTTGGAAATTGTAGTGGTTCTGATAGTAATGTTGGAAATTGTAGTGGTTCTGATAGTGATGTTGGAAATTGTAATGGTTCTGATAGTGATAGTGGTGATGGTGGTGCTGATAGTGATGTTGGAAGTTGTAGTGGTTCTGATAGTGATAGTGGTGATGGTGGTGCTGATAGTGATGTTGGAAATTGTAGTGGTTCTGATGGTGATGGTGCTGATCCTGGTGCTGATAGTGATGTTGAAAATTGTAGTGTTTCTGATAGTGGTGTTGGTGGTGTTGGTATAGTGGTGGTGGTGTTGGTATAGTGGTGGTGGTGCTGATAGTAATGGCGGTGATGGTGGTACTGATAGTGATGGTTGAAATTGTATTGGTTCTGATAGTGATGATGGTGGTTTTGGTATAGTGGTGGTGGAGCTATTAGTGATGGCGGTGATGGTGGTGCTGATAGTAATGTTGGAAATTGTTGTGGTTCTGATAGTGATATTGGTGATGGTGGTTCTGATATTGATGTTGGAAATTGTAGTGGTTCTGATAGTGATGGTGGTGTTGATAGTGATGTTGGAAATTGTAGTGGTTCTGATGGTGTTGTTGGTGGTGTTGGTATAGTGGTGGTGGAGCTGTTAGTCTGTTGGAAATTGCAGTGGTTCTGATAGTGATGTTGGTGATGGTGGTGCTGATAGTGATGTTGGTGACGGTGGTGCTGATAGTGATGTTGGTGATGGTGGTGCTGATAGTGATTTGGAAATTGTAGTGGTTCTGATAGTGATTGTGGTGCTGATAGTGATGTGGGAAATTGTAGTGGTTCTGATAGTGATGTTGGTGCTTATAGTGATGTTGGAAATTGTAGTGGTTCTGATAGTTATGTTGGTGATGGTGGTTTTGATAGTGATGTTGGAAATTGTAGTGGTTATGATAGTGATGTTGGTGACGGTGGTGCTGATAGTGACGTTGGAAATTGTAGTGTTTCTGATAGTGATGTTGGTGGTGTTGGTATAGTGGTGGTGGTACTTATAGTGATGGTGGTGATGGTGGTGCTGATAGTGGTGGTGAAAATTGTAGTGGTGCTGATAGTGATGTTTGAAATTGTAGTGTTTCTGATAGTGATGTTGGTGGTGTTGGTATAGTGGTGGTGGTGCTGATAGTGATGGTGGTGATGGTGGTGCTGATAGTGATGGTGGTGATGGTGGTTCTGATAGTGATGGTTGTGCTGATAGTGATGGTGGAAATTGTAGTGCTGCTGATAGTGATGTTGGAAATTGTAGTGTTTCTGATAGTGATGGTGGTGTGTGTATAGTGGTGGTGGTGCTGATAGTGATGGTGGTGATGATAGTGATGGTGGTGCTGATAGTGATGGTGGTGATGGTTGTGCTGATAGTGATGGTGGAAATTGTAGTGGTGCTGATAGTGATGTTGGAAATTGTAGTGTTTCTGATAGTGATGTTGGTGGTGTTGGTATAGTGGTGGTGGTGCTGATAGTGATGGTGGTGATGCTGGTGCTGATAGTGATGTTGGTGATGGTGGTGCTGATAGTAATGTTGGTGATGGTGGTGCTGATAGTTATGTTGGTGATGGTGGTGCTGATAGTGATGTTGGTGATGGTGGTGCTTATAGTGATGTTGGTGCTGATAGTGATGTTGGTGATGGTGGTGCTGATAGTTATGTTGGTGATGGTGGTGCTGATAGTGATGTTGGAAATTGTAGTGTTTCTGATAGTGGTGTTGGTATAGTGGTGGTGGTGCTGATAGTGATGTTGGTGATGGTGGTGCTGATAGTTATGTTGGTGATGGTGGTGCTGATAGTGATGTTGGAAATTGTAGTGTTTCTGATAGTGATGTTGGTGATGGTGGTGCTGATAGTAATGTTGGAAATTGTAGTGTTTCTGATAGTGATGTTGGTGATGGTGGTGCTGATAGTGATGTTGGAAATTGTAGTGTTTCTGATAGTGATGGTGGTGCTGATGGTGATGTTGGTGCTGATAGTGATGTTGGAAATTGTAGTGTTTCTGATAGTGATGTTGGTGGTGTTGGTATAGTGGTGGTGGTGCTGATAGTGATGGTGGTGATGGTGGTGCTGATAGTTATGTTGGTGATGGTGGTGCTGATAGTGATGTTGGAAATTATAGTGTTTATGATAGTAATGTTGGTGGTGTTGGTATAGTGGTGGTGGTGCTGATAGTGATGGTCGTGATGGTGGTGCTGATAGTGATGGTGAAAATTGTAGTGGTTCTGATAGTGACTTTGGAAGTAGTAAGTGTGGTGACAGTCGTGGTAACAGTATCTAGTAATAGTGGTTGTGTTGTTTTGATTGTAGCAGGGCCGCCCATCGATGGGGGTACAATGGAGATGAATCGGTGGTTCCGGAAGGCTTATACAATGGAATATCAGATATATTGATCATACATACATACATACATACATACATACATACATACATACATACATACATACATACATACATACATACATACATACATACATACATACATACATACATACATACATAGACACACACGCACACGCGCGCGCGCCAACGCACACACACACATCCCAAATTTACGTGGGTGTTTCTGTCTGTGTTCGGTATTAATGGTAATGGTATTCTTTCTTTTAATAAGTAACGTTTAGGGTGCGTTCTTATTACATACTGCACATCAGGCTGTGACTCTATGAAATTAAATGAAAGCGAGTAAAGGAAGGTATCGTTGAAGGCCCGTCGTAAGTTTAGGGCACGTCCCTGGCATCTGATTGCTATCAGAATTGGGGAATAAGCCACACTTATGGAGGATGTTTCTGAGTAATTTTAACCGCAGGTCCGAGCCTTAACGACTTCGGCCAGTCATGTTAGTGTGGTTGTAATCGGGCGGCGGACATAGTAACAAAAGCCTCCGTATCGTTGATAGTAGTAATGACGATGCTGCTTGAGGGAGTCGTGGAGTTATTGTAAGGTTTTTTTTTAAGTACCCTTGTTTTACCCAACTTATGATACTGTGTTTTTACTGTTTTCGTTACCGCTTACTACCACCGTTACACAACACACAAACACCCATGCCCCTGGCGGGACTCGAACTCACGACCCTCAGCTTGGCGGAGTGCCGGAGCTATACACTCCAGTGACTACGGTTACAAGGGTGGGTTAACGGACCTTTTGGTCGAGTGGTCAGTGTTCCATCTTCTCAAACCAGAAGCTCTGGTTTCGATTCCCGGCTGAGACGGGAAACTTTTCTTTAGCTAGAATTATTCGCTATTCTCCGCAGAGTCTGGAGGTGTGAATGTGGGAATTACTGTGTTTAATAGCAAAATATATTATATAACTTATAGTTCAGCGAGTAAAAACACCAACACCGTGTTTTCTTAAGTCAAAGCCCCTGATGTGACCATACAAGTTTAAGGTGGCTATACAAATGAAACAAAATAAGATCTTATGTGTTACATTCGTATGACTTTCTGTATCCATTCTTCAACAAACTATTATTACAAACGTTTATCCCTCGATCTACTTCATGTTAATCGACATAAACATTTGCAGAAATTGACTTATTGCATTCCCCAGACGGGAGTCGAACACGGAACCCCTCGCACAGTAGGCAGTTGCTCTACCGACTGAGCTACGGGGCCAGCCCTAATGAGCAATTCGAACCACTAATAACGGATATCTCAGAAATGGCTTATTCCACCCCCCAAAAAAGTTATTTGAAATATTTTGTATGCTTTAAAGAAACTTAGAAATTACATTTTTGTTGTTGTGCGTTTTCGTCTATCGCTTAACGTTTACCAGTTATATAAATTCCTTCCGAATGAAGAGGACTTCACAGGTTATTCCCAGAACATTCAAGGTATACATTTTATTTATAATGGAAATTATCTTTAATATATGGTATTTTAATGAAAGTCGTTAGAGCCATTTTTAAAAAATAAAAATGTTCGAAAAATGTTCCATGTAAAGGGTAGTTTGGGGAGGGGCAATTTTCTTGAAAATCTTCATGTCTTATGCATGGAAGATACCGAATTTAAATACCAAATTTGGTACTTATCCGACTTTTCGTTTTTGAGGTATGCTGTTCACAGAAACCATATTGAGAAAGTTATATGCCTCATGTATGGTACAAAGTTTCCGGTGGCCTTCGCCCCAACGATTAGGAATTAACTTTGTATTTTATGTTTCTTTAAATATTATATATTTAGGTTTTTCCTCGGCTGCGTCAGTATTAAATTTGTAGAAACACGTATTTCTTAACAGGAAGTGGTGCGGCTGAAGAATGTAGGCTTACACAAATTATAATTTTTACTTCACTCCGTGTATTAATCCTTCACACGGTTAAATAACACTTCACTGATATATAGAGAGCTGTGAGATTGTTTATTAATTACTTGCACTTTTTTTAAACGTAAATTTTATATTGAATTTTCGTCTCACACTGGATACGTATTAAACTTCTCGAGGACGCGTCCGGTTAGGAACGCTGTCTACTAGAAGCTGAACTGATTTCTACCGCCTGAATTTGCAAATTTCATCTATTTCAAGTCCCTGATTGGCTATTCCTAATCCAATAGAATACTTTTATTTAACTTTCAGGTTTTTCTGGTTGTTGATTGGCTATTTATAAACTGTCTAAAAATTACATTATTGTTGCTCCAAGAATTACTAGTAGCATTATTGAACTTTCCAATTCATTATTGCCTCAAGGTTACCTCATTGTTAGCAACTATTCTCACAGCTCCTACATTATTAAATTACGTAATACATTCACATAACATTATTATACATGTATACAATAATATAAACATTAATACAATGACTGTTACATACATTTTATATATTATACACATATTGCTTTAAGGCGGGCTGTTATTATATTTTATATTATATAATTAGACTGAAATTATTTAAATGTTAAAAATACTGCCTCAATATAGACAGACACACCCACGGGAGCTTATCTAAAACTGTTTTTTTTATTCAGAGACCCTCAAAACATGCATTTCTGGTGAAATCTCGGTAAAGAATTTTTGGTTGGAATACAATATGTAACTTCTCTATCTACTAGGGACGTTTAGAGAAAGTAAGAATTTCTCTGCTTACATTGCTTAAAGCAATAACCGAGAAAATTATATCACATTTATTAAATAAAAGACAATATACAGATTTGAGTGATCCCGTAGTTCAGTCGATAGAGCGAGGAATCCCGGGTTCGATTCCTAGCCGGGCTCGAGAAATGTTTCTTTAATGAAGAAGGTTGCTCCCAGAGTCTGGTTTATGAGTATGTGTGTTTATTGTTATTTAATAATCAATTCGACCATAAATAAGATTTCGGATGTACGAAAGGTACTTTAAAAGTGAGGTCCGTTTTGCAATAAAGTACTATCAAATATTTTCCGATAGCTTATTTTTTACCAAAGTCTTCAAACTTTGCACTACTTTTCTACCAGTCTCAATGTTTTTGGGACATTCGTCTTATCGTAATATAGTTGTTTTAGAACCTCGTCACAGACTTCCGCCGCCGGTTCATCTAGAAACGTGTAGCTGTTTCTAGAGTTCAGTTGTTCTGTATTGAAAATGAGCTGTGGTAATCTCTTAGGGGATATATATTATTATATCGGCATCAATGGGTATGCAAGTTATTCTTATTAAAGTCTGTCTGTCTACTTCATTTTAATTAAATGAATCTTTACAGAAACAGCTACATTACACATTTCGTTAAAGATACAAAGAGAACAGCGATAGTCAAATGTTTAACAACTGGACGCTATATGCTGGCCTTAAAATTCCATACTGTTTCCATGACATCGCGAGAAACAACTGAATGTTGACAGAACTTTAAGAGAGTGGCTAAATAATGAAAAATTTATTGGAATCATTAATAACGGATATCTTAGAAATGGATTATACCACAAAAGGAGTTATTTTAAATAAATTGTGTTTTTTAAAGAGATCTACATTTTTTTTTGCAGTAAGTTTTCGTCTATCGTTCAACGTTTATCAGCTATACAAGATTCTACAAAATTTCTTCCTAATGAAGTGGACTTCACAGGTTATTCCCCGAAAATTCAAGATATGCAGTTTGTGTGTAATGTAAATATCTTTAATACGTGGTATTTTAATCAAAATAATTAGAACCATGTTTTAGAAAATCAAAAATTTTGTCTTCCATAAAAGGGTGGTCTGGGATGAGGGGATTTTCTTGAAAATCTTCGTGACGCATCTTTGGAAGGATTCAGGGGCCTCAAAACATGTATTTCCCGTGAAATCCCGTTATCGAATTTTTGGGTGGAATACAATACTTCCCCTACTTAATATACGTAGTAGAGAAAGTAAAAACATCCCTCGTATTAATCATGTATATATATTTAATAATGTTGCACAAACTAGAAGTGAAGAAACAGCAGTTAGGTAATTTATATCGTATGCTATTTATCTTGTTACTTTCCCACTGCACCTCAAGCTAGAAGCATAATGTTTCACTTCACAGACGGTCACACTCAATAAGATGATGTCATGGGAAAAATGCACATCGGAATGCGACGTGTCTATTACCTTTGAAACAGTAGTAAATGTTAGGTTATAAAGACATCGGAAAGTTTAAACAAAGCAAACTTCTTCGATCAGTCGTACAAGCCCTTTCTGCTTGCTTTGTTAATTATAAAAAAAACTTGATCAATCTCTGCGGTTAATCGCTTATTGTATGAACTTGACCATGTACGTTGTAAAATCATAATGGCTTTGAGTAAACAAATTCAACGCGATTCCCACGTAAAAACTACTCTCTCTGCGTGATGTCGCTCTTTCAAGATACTGCAATTGTGTTACATTCATATAACTTTCTCTACTCACTATCGCTTATTACTTCCTGTATCATCTACCTATTGTAAGAGGTATTGTATTCCATCCAAAAATTCAATGTGGATATTTCACCGGAAATACACGTGATGAAGAAAGTTAGAAAAAGGTCCGAGTGTGCATGTGTTTGTGCCTTTGAACAAATATACCAAAAACGCCTTAAATACCAAACTTGCTATTTAGATTCAGCATCTTCCAAAGATCCGACATGATTTTCAAGAAAATTCCCTACCCTAAACTACCCTTTACATGAAAGATTTACCAAAAATCTGTTTTTTCTCAAAAATACCTTTAACGGTTTTAATTAAAATATCGCATGTTTAAGATATCTACTAGTAAAATCTTATGTGATACATTCACATGACCTTCTCTACCTTCTGTGGTTTATTATTGGGTATGCAAACTATTCTTCTAAAGTGTATCACTTTCTCTACTATTGTCGAGATTTCACCGGAAGTATATGTTTTGAGGTCCCCTAAAACCAAAAAAAGATTTTCAGAAAAAGGCCCGAGTGTATGTGTATGTGAACAGGTAACTCAAAAGCGTAAAGTCAGATAAATACCAAATTTGGTATTTAGGTTCAGTATCTTCCAATTATGCGAAACGAAGATTTTCAAGAAAATCCCCCACCCCAAACTACCCTTTACATGGAACATTTTTCGAAATGTTTAATTTTCTAAAAATTTGCTTTAACGATTTTGATTAAAATACCACATATTCAAGATATTTACATGACAAATAAAATGCATACCTTGAATTTTATGGGAATAGTCTATGAAGTCCTGTTCATTGGGAAGGAACTTTGTATTATCTTACACAATTGGTAAACGTTAGCGACAGACGAAAACGAAATATATATATATATATATATATATATATATATATATATATATATATAATTAAAACACACAATTTGTTTAAATAAGTTTTTTGTGGCATAATCATTTCTAGATATCCTTATTAACGGTTTGAATTGTTCATTCTCTTAAAGTCCTTTCAACGTTCAGTTGTTTCTCGCGATGTCATGGAAACAGTATGGAGTTTTAAGGCCAGCATATAGCGTCCAGTTCTTAAACATTTGACTATCGCTATTCCTTTTGTATCTATAATTAAATGTGTAATGTAGCTATTTTTTGCAAAGATTTATTTGGATTAAAATGTAGTAGATAGAAAAATAAGCATAAAGAAAAAAAATCTGATGTGTTACACTCACATGACTTTCCCTACTCTTGTACAATCTAATTTTACAAACGCCTATTCTCCATATGCTTCATGTTAATCGAGATATCGAGATGTCAATCTTATTGGTAATTTTCTGGTAGATGCAAGGAAAATATGGTAGCTTTTAAGCGATAGTCAAATATTTTAACGCTGGTTGCTGTGACGCATTCCATTCTCTTTGCATGTCCAGGACAAAAAAAATGAATAACGCATTTGAGAAAAAGTATAAGTATTGGAAAATTTAAGGAAATAACAAGCAATATCTCGAAAACGGTTCACTCAACAAAAGAAATGTATATGACATAAGTTGTGTATTTTAACGCGATCTACATTTTTTGTGTAGTAAAATTTTGTCTATCTCTTATGGTTTACCAGTTATGCAAACGTCGTTCACAATGAAGAATACTTTTGGAGACATTCCCAGAAAATTCGAGATATACATTTCATTTCTCATGACATTACCCTAAACATATGATATTTTCATCAAAATCGTTAGAGCCATTTTTGAGAAAATTAAAATTTTCGAAAAATCTTCCATGTAAAGGGTAGTCTGGGGTGGGGGGATTTTCTTGTAAACCTTCGTGTCGCATCTCTGGAAGATACTGAACCTAAATACCAAGTTTGGTGCTTATCCGATTGTTCGTGTTTGAGTTATGCTGTTCACAGACACACACACACAGACACACAGACACACACACACACACACACACACACAGACACACACACGGACA
This sequence comes from Deroplatys truncata, assembly GCA_030765065.1. Classification (NCBI taxonomy): domain Eukaryota; kingdom Metazoa; phylum Arthropoda; class Insecta; order Mantodea; family Mantidae; genus Deroplatys; species Deroplatys truncata. The sequence goes on from CM060985.1 coordinate 171,770,935, forward strand.
TGTTTCCAAAAATGCTTTTTTTGGATTCAGGAGGTCTCAAAACGTGTATTTCCGGTGAAATCTCGGTATCGAATTTTTGGGTGGAATGCAATACTTCCCCTACTTACTATACGTAGTAGAGAAAGTAATAAGTAGATAGAAAAATAACTAGCGAGGCTGAGGCCTGCAAATGTAGTACCTACTGTTTTCATTGTGCAACTGTGCATTGCCCTATCGCTTTGCCCTTCACTCCCCTCTGATCTCAAGCGTTGGTAACGTTACATATTGTGAATAAAAACATTGGCGCCCTCCTCCAAGCGCACTCATATCATGGCGACCAGTGTGTGTATGTTTTAATTTAGTATTACTCGTGTTTATACCTCTGAGACAAGATTATGAATGTACGTATATAGGTATAAGCATTAAATTTGTGGTGAAAACAGTGGGGTATTGGTAGCAGTAGTAGAACTTTAATATAAAGGATGTTTAAAACAAATTATAGTGTTAATCTTTAGGACGGTCTTCATATATATCATTTTTAATTTTGTAACCAATTCAACCAAGTTTGAAACATCTCAATACATATTTATTAAACTCTTATACGTGAAATTTTAACTCCGTGCAGTATTTGGATTTCAACCAAACTTTACACGTATCAACAAATGTTGTCCAGACTTTTATAACTAGGGACGGAAATTTTATGCTTTAATAATTCCTTTAATATGCACCTATGCATTGAAAAATTTCATAATATACACATAAATATGCCCATATAAAAAGTGTTAATATATTAATATTGATATAAAATAAAAAATTAAGGGTATGTAATGTAATCTATCCGTGAATAAAACTATTATGGAAACCATATGAATTATTGGACTCATCAAAATGCATGTTTAACGTTGAAGAGTTAGGATATACCCCCATAACCTAGCTTTGTCGCTAACCTTTACTGTTGACACCACGATTACAGGAAAACAAGGCCTTGAGAAATATTCTTTCTTCTTCTACTTCACGGTTTTAGGCCGTTTAGCCTGTTCCGGCTCCAAAATCTTGTTGTGTCCATTTCTTTTTTGGTCGTCCTGGGTTTCTGTATCCTTGGGGTCTGTAGATATATGTTGCTCGGGGTATCCTATTTAATGACATTCTTTCTAAGTGTTGTTTCCAGTTAGTTCTATATTTTATTATTACTTTATTTAACTCTTCTATTTTTAACTTTTGCCTTATTTCGTTGTTTGGCTTTTTATCCAGTCTTGTGTATCCTGCTATAGGTCTGAGAAATTTCATTTCAGCTTTCTGTGTCCTTCTTTTATTTTCTGCTGTCACTGTCAATGTTTCAGACCCATAAGTTACTGCGGGGATGGCCATTGCTTTATAGAGTTTTCTAATTTTATTTTTTAGTGTTCTCTTTATGGTTCCCTTTATGTAATTAAATATATTTAATTTTTTATTAATGTCTATTTCAGACCCATGTGTTATTTCACATCCTGGAAAATTAAATATTGACACTTGTTCTATACTTTTATTTTCTATAATTATTTCAGACCGGACTGAGTGAGTAGGTACCTTTAAATGCCATAACTTTAGTTTTTTTTTTTCAGTTGAGATTACCATGCTGTATGTTTTTGATATTAAATTTAGTTTGTATGTCATCCTTTGAAATTCCTCTTCGCTATTAATATCTGTTCATCTGCGAAGATCATTGTCTTTGCTATTCTTGGCCCCAAATTAATCCCTCCTACTGTTTGTTGCTTCCATGATCTAATCATGTCGTCAAAATATAGATTAAAAAGAGTGGTTGACATTGGGCAACCTTTACTTATTGCAGGTAATTCAAAGTTGTCCAATTGAGCTTCTCTGAAATTAAAACAGAGGCTACTAACAAAGTAGGCTAACAACACAAAAAGTAGGTCATAACTGAACACACAGACAAGCGGGCGATAATTGACCTGAGGGTTCATGAGCCATCAATGTAAGTAAGCAAATGAGCTAAAGCTGGTGGCTTGAAACATTCCTGTTTATAAATATAATGCTTATTGTTGAACACCTGCCGCACACGGAAAGTTTTAACGATAATCATCAATGAATGTCGCATCCAAAGACATCCAGCTAGCGCTTCATTTGTCACCAATTTCATAACAAAAAAATCTCCGGAAACATATTTGAAATTAAGCATAATTTGTAAAATTATCGTATCCATATCTTGATCATGTTTTTTAAGATTTTGCGGTCCCTAAAACTTTTCGCTCCGGGCGGTGGCATAGCTCGACCCTCCCCCTCGTCTGCTTGATCCGGCCCTGGTAGTGATTCGCCTAAAAATTCTATATTTTTACGAGAAAATTACTCTTACATACTATACTGAATTCATCCACATTTTGTAATATAAACGAATTTTGTTCAAAGATTAACCTTTGAGCTCTGTAGTTGTAAACACTTCAAGAATACGATCGGACAGGGGACAAGGCAACAATTAGAGGTGCTTTACTCATAGCGATCTTGCATGATATTCGATCAGAGCGCTCCTAGCGGAATAAAACAAATGACTTGCGGGAGTTATGAGTTGCAACATGGTAAAGACCGGCATCGTAATTTAGTCTATCTGATTTAAGTTTAATGAGCAATTGGCGCTATTATTCTAAATATCCAGAAAATCTTAAACACTGTGAAGAATTTAGGGTTTCCGCTTTAAGTAAAAGAAAATAATGCCGTCCACAGCGGACATTGTAGAAGAAGGGGACGTCTCTAGGCAATATATTACATTTAAATGAAACGAGAAGCAGAGTAATAATTTAAACAGACATTAGAATCAAAGTATGGGCAAATCTGTCAACATGGGATAAGTTTTATTTTAAAGAACTATGAAATGGAGAATGTAACAATATAAATATATTAATGCAAAGAGCAGGGGATAGGAGTTCATGAAAGAGGCTATGAGTGGTTCGATGAAAAATTTAAAGTAGCAAATAGATTGCTGAAACAAACGTTGATAAAATGGAGAAATATAGATGAAGAAGCTTCAAAGCAAGAGTATTTAAGATAGAAACTTTTATAATTTACTGTTAGAATGTAAGAAATATGAGTACAGTGAAAAACGAGAGTGGCATTATTAGGATATTAAATAAAGTTATGTTAAGGTATGGAAAATTTAAAAATCAACTATAATAAGTATGCAACCAAACCCAATATCAATCCAGAATAATGGAAGGATTATTTTAAAGCCTGTTTGGGTGGTATCATAGCATTACGGATTTTAAAAGTTGGAATTATTTGCATAGAAATGTTGGGCAGTGAAGTGAGGGATGAACAAGTTGTAAAACAAATAGAATCAATGAAAAATACTACTGAAGCAACAGGAATAGATGGTTTCCACTAGAATTTATCAAAGAATGGTGTAGTGATTAAATAGAATAGCTGCTCACAGGACTTTTTAATTCAATTAAAGTAAAGAACAGTGCACCAAAAATTGGAGGAAAGCAATTTATTTAAATGTATATGGATGGAAGGGAAGTCATGACATTAACTTAAACCAGTTACAGATCTCATTATTTGGAACATATTTTCTATTATCAAGTTTTTTACTAAGATTTTCTGAGGAGATATTATACGTGTTTCAAGAACATAAAATGCATACTGGCAATGTCGCAACGGCAGCGACCGATAGCTCTTTCACTTTAAGAACCAGAGCTAGGTCAGCGTGTAAACAGATTTCACTTTCGCTCTATGACGCGTGGTGATTATCCACTAAACATACTTCGGCTTCTTTTGTCATTAAACCTGTGCTTCGATGTAGTACGATGTTACTCTAATAATAACAACACAACTCTTAGCGGAGCTGATATAAAGATGGTAGTACGCTTTTCAGTCAGCGACCGCGAAACGCTTATTGGACGATGAAGGCATTAGTATCAGTGTAGGCAAAATTCTACCAAGTTGTAATTGTCATTTCGCCAAAACATTACACCACCCTTTCGTCATGTTTGTTTGGATTAAGAGTCGTGTGGAAAACAAAACCGCTAGTCCCCTACCTACTAGTTCAGGTATACTGGTTTGTTTACGTCCTGAAGCCAGTCCTCACACTGACCTATCTTGACCTGGCAACATTGCCTATGTCTCCAACTATAATTATTACGTCTGCAGAACGGATGACGACGAGCTGCTGGCAGGTATTCGGAAAATGATTATTTATTTCAAAACCCTATTAGATGTCGCGTCGCATAGTTACTACCGAAACCAAGTCAGGAATAGGTTACTCTACCCATCTTACAAGCCATCTCGTGGAATAAACCATCTAATTTGAAAAAGCAACCTTTTTTTTTTTCTTTCTTCCGAAAACGGCTGATCACAGAACAAAATGCCATTATACTTTTTTTGTTTGTAGTACCTCTATGAAGTACCTACATATTAGAAGGCATTAATAAAATGTAAAAGTTCCCTTCCATTCTGTATATTAAGACAAGGGGAGTAGGGTTACTAAGAGAGATATTCCACTGTATGTACCTAATCCAATGTTGGAAAAATCTTGACAACCATCTTGACCGGTATTTTGATAGAATTAATTAGGTATATAGCTAATTACTAGATATTTTTTCATGAGCTTGAGTTATGGTATTAACACTCCATTGCGTCATCTGTGTCATATACCAACCCCTCGTTGTGTTTGACAAGGGACGGTTGGCAGTATTGAATTTGTTGTAATCAAAATGGAATGGGCTTTCCGGAGAAGAAAGTCTGATTAGGAACGAACGAAAATTTTGACCTTTTATTTCATTTCCGCTTAATGACAGTCTATAAACGTGATCGATTTACAGCATCCTTACCGCTGTGTTGACTCTGACGTGTTAGAATAGTCTTATCACGGTGTAATTAAGTAATATTCAACATTGTGCGCATATAGCAAACACGCTTTACATTCGAACACATCCACATAGTATGTGAAAGTATATCAGCTGTATACGTACAAATCAAAACAATAAACAATGGATGATGAGGGTAATCGCGACGGGTTTAGTTCAGATTCAGGTATTAGATTATTTTGTTGATCTTGACTCTGTAATTCTTCTTAAGTCTGCAACAGAAGATGGGAACTTTTTGGAGTAACGTCAGAGGGCAAATGGCCAGATTCATGCATAGAGCCCAAAGTACGAATCTGTGAGGCTATTTGTAGCTCTTTCACTTTTAGTTAAACAGAGTGATTTATTTGCTTGAAACTTGAAAAAGGTTGTTTATAAGAGTTTCCCGGAAAATAGCACAGCGCTGCCGAATAGTTGTACTTAACATAGCAACCGAACGGCTTTTTCTGCCAGTCTGAACGGAACCTTTTATAAGCAGTCTTTTTCAAAATAAGAGTATCGCTGATTAAGATAGTTTAGAATAAGATACTGCTTTGCACAGTTCTGCTAAGTTAACCACTTGGTGGTAACATTGCTTTATAGGTATAGTATCTTATCGTTTTAAATTAATTTTCTTTATTTATTCATAATTATTTAAATGTGAATTAGCAAAGGTAGCAAGTTAATTGGTAAGAGCATTATTTAGCTCATGCAGATAAGAGCAACAAGAATTAACAAAATGAAATTCAACATATTAGCTGTACGAAAAATTAAGTTAGTAGTTACAATTATAGGCACTGACTTATGGGGGAGAGCGAGCCACTTTTTGACCCCTAAATTATAAACCAGGGCATATACCCCAGCAATTTTAGTGAAGGGGCTTGCTCTCCCAAAAAAATTCAAGACATCTCTCATGAACAGACATAAAAAAAATATTGGTTAAATAGACTGAATGGAGTTCAGATGTTAAACAGGAGCAATAATGGTGTAACCTAGGTTTCAGTTAACATTGAATCAGAATTGCACACACAAATAAGTAAATTGTTCTTGTGTTGGCACACCCATAGTTCCAACCCATAGTATAGAAAAATATTTTGCAGCTTTAATATCTTTGATCAATTTTTGAAGTAAAGTGTGTTGCAAAATCCAATTAATTTTTATGTTGTGAAAAATCCACTTTGAGTTACATCCATTTTTCGAGTTTGTTACTATCCTCATACCCAAGTATTAGCAAGCATTTAAAATTAGTTTTATAATTTGTACGGCCAGGGATTGAAATTCCTTGCATTTGCCTAAACGCTGCTTTTGTTGTCATCGTGAAGAAGCCATGAACTTAGATTTTTATTCAGTAGAAAACAAGTTTATAAGTAGGAATGAGCATTTTTATTTTAGTAATGTTATTGTTACATACAGCACCACAGGTGGTGACACTGATGCTACATAAAATGAAATAATTTGGGACGGAAACATTCCAGGCCTAAGTTTAGGATACCTCCCTGGCATTTGTCAGTTATGAGAACTGAAGAAAACCTGGAAAAAGCTTCACAGTCAGGGAGGACAGTACTGATAGGGTTTGAACCGCAGACATGTCTTTATGATCTCAGCAGGAATGAACTGACATGCAATACTTTGCCAGAAAACAGTAAGATGAGACTCAACAGATTTAGCATTATTTTTCTTCAAACTTTAAATTAGTGGCAGCGCTGTTGCCGAGTGGTTAAACTGTTTGTCTCGCACCTAGGTGGCTCAGGTTTGATCCCAAGGGCCTGCATGTGGGATTTGTGGTGGACGAAGTGGCAACTGTGGGTTTTTTCTGGTTTCTCCTGCCATTCATTCTACCAATTGCTCTGTCACCTTTCATCTATTTTGCTTTCATTTCATATCTTCCTCACTCTCATCCTGGCTACGGGCCGATCCCCCGTTCTGGGTTTATTCCATGTTCGTCTGCTCCTGGACAGCCCTGTGACCCCAGGCACGGGTGTAAACCCTACATGCGAGGAGGGTAAGCCGACTTACTAGGTAACTAACTTTAAATTAACGAACCATTTAGTTAATTTTCAGGCAACTGAAAGCATCAATGATTAAATACCTTTTACTTTAGTAATTTAACTCAATATTTGTGTTAATACCCAACTTTATTGCACATTCCCAACTCCTCCCCGACCCCCAAAAAAAAGTATGACAAATTGGTGCCTAATTATTTTGATTAATTTCTTCCGCTCAACTTTACAACATGTGACGTGAGATTTTTTCTAGTCTAACATCTGTAGCGTGTTTTTTCGAACTACAGTTTCACTTTCTTTAGTGTAATACATATTTAAAATTAATTATTTGGATGATTTCTTGTTGGAAAACGTTTTATTAACATAACTAATTATTTATTTACTTACTGCCCGTATAACCATATAGAAGAATGCAGGGCAGCCAAATTCTCCATCTTGCATCACTCAAAGTAATACAGCCAGCACTGTTATTTGTCACTAAATTACAGTAACTACTGTCCATTCCAAACCAGAGTGCCTTTCACTGAAAACGAACTCTTTGTATTATCCGTGCGAAAGTAGTTCGCAATCCCCGCCCCTAATGGCTGCTTCTTCCCCTCTCACGTGCTTGTTGAACACTATTTAAATCTATAAAAACACACCCTGTGTGAGAATCATAGTTAAATGCAACCTGAAGTAACAATCGATTTTATAAGTATGCGGAAATGAACATTTTACTTATGTTAATCACAATCCTCGGGCAAAAGTGCAACACCCAAATCCGAATCCTCCGAAGATGACTTAGCTGCGATATCGGAATCAGAACTACTCTCCAAAATAATGACAAGCTTATCCACAATTCCACAGCACTGTCGCACACAAAACAAGTTCCCACATTTTATCCTCTTCTATGTTCTGTCTGTTTATATTCGCTGCTCGCTTTGGTTACACTTCTCACTGAAACGCCTGTAAAATCCGATATTAGTTTCGCAATATGCACTATTGCAAGTATCGGGTACTTTTCTAATAGTGAGTTGAATATATGAAGAGCTGTTTGTTTTTCACCACTTTTTAACTGTTTCCCGCTTCTGTGTTTGAACAGTTTATTCGCACTACACGCACTTTCCTCTGCCATGTGAGCTCAAATACCAACTGACTAAATCACAAGATTTGACCTGAGCTGAGCACACGTGTGACTGCATATTATGAATGCCTGTTCGCTTATCATATTCCCTGTGTTATGCAAAGTGTTTATTTGGTACTCAGATAACACCTCTGGGAATTCATTGCTGCATTTCTTGTATATGTAAGAGAATGGCAGTCATGCATACAGTTGGTATTAACAAGCAAGATACTCTTGGCGTTAGCGCAACACCAGACAAAAATCATATTTTGTAATCTCTTAACAGTTGGTATATATCCATTACCTTTAACGATGAGTTCTTATGATAATCGCAATAAAATGTGCAGTTCTCTACCTTTCCTGCTTTAATATTTCATAATACAATACATGTATTAAGGAACTATTTACTTTGGCGTAAGAGTGTGTTCTTGGGTTCATGACAAGCAGGAGCATGTCCTTTTGTTTACATCAGAGGGAACTCTGGTTTGGAATGGACAGTATATACACTGTTCCTAATTATACTGACTAGCTATGTACACTAAACACTAACTTGTTAATTTAACGACATCTAGCCTAAACTTTAATTAAACCTAATCACTACACCACAGTTTGGACTGCCTATTGTCTTCCATTAGTTCCTGGAAAGGGTCTACTGAATGGTTCTTGCTGTGAGGATGTCACAAATACTGACATCTAGGTGTTCTCTGTATCGTTGAGGTAAACTGACATTTCCGTCTTAGTAATTGGATCAGCCATTTCTAACAGTTTTATTATTTGCAAGAATATCTCCAAGAACATACAAACTTTGCTTCTCAAACTACAATAAATTCTACTTCACTACATGACCGTGATTGTAAAGCAATAAAACCCGAGAGAAAGCATGGTCAGGACTTTTCAAAAGTGACCGGTTACTAATCGTTTTCAGATTGTTGTGCACATGTATGGGAATTTTTTTCAGAGGTTGGCTACGGTTGTTACAAATGAAGCACATGTTGGCTGCTATGCGAGAAGCAATAAAACTAATAGTCATTGGTCGTTTCAGTCTGCTTGCGTATGTTCACTGGAGAACCTTTGGACATAGAAAATTTCTTGCGTCTCTCGCATCACATGTTCAAAAGTATCTCCATTTCTTCATTGCTTATTCTACTTTTGATTATGAAGCTCATTTTACTTGCTTCACTGATTAGTGAAACTAAATAATCTTTGAGAATATGGAAGAACTGTACCTAATGAATGAAAGAGGAATAGCTCATCATATGTGTATTAAATATAACACAGATACCACTAAGTTTGAAGAAGTATTGTTCAACCATTGTAGTTTATTGTTGTTGAAGTTTTACTGTTGTGTTAGCCACACGCTTGGGAAGCCAATTTGAAGTAGTTATTGTTTCTGTTTATTTATTTAGCTCCACATATGGACGTTTATTGAAGAAGAAGATTGTTTGTTATGTAATATGCTGCTACTTATGAGAAGCCGATTTTTGAAGATGTATTTTCACTTTCTCTACTACGTATAGTAAGTAGGGGAAGTATTGTATTCCACCCAAAAATTTGATACTGAGATTTCACCGGAAATACGTGTTTTGAGATCCCCTGAATCCAAAAAAAGTATTTTTGGAAACATGTCAGTGTGTGTGTCTGTTTGTGAAGAGCATAACTCAGAAACGAACAGTCGGATAAACACCAAACTTGGTATTTAGGTTCAGTATCTTCCAAGGATGGAACACGAAGGTTTTTGAGAAAATCTCCCCAACCCAGATTACCCTTTACATGGAAGATTTTTCGAAAATTTTAATTTTCTCAAAAATGGCTAACGATTTTGATTAAAATATTATATGTTTAAGATATTTTTATGACAAATAAAATGTATATCTTGAATTTTCTGGGAATGTCTCCAAAAGTATTCTTCATTGTGAACGACTTTTGCATAACTGGTAAACCATAAGAGATAGACAAAATTTTACTACACAAAAAATGTAATTACATTAAAATACACAATTTATGTCATATACATTTTTTTTGAGTGAACCATTTTCAAGATATTGCTTTTTATTCCCTTAAATTTTTCAATACTTTTCTCAAATGGGAATTCGTAATTCATTTTTTGTCTTGGATATGCAAGGAGTATTAATCTGTGGGAAAGGGAATGGTGCTGCACCTAGCAACCAGCTATTAAGAGATATGTATGTGCTTAAATGCTACTGTATTTCTATATTGCCCTTGTAAATATATATTCCCCTTACATCTATAAGAAAATTAGCAATAAGATAGAGTCTGCAAATGTTTATCTCGATTAACATGAAGTAAATGGAGAATAAGCGTTTGTATAAATAGTTTGTACAAGAGTAGAGAAAGTCATGTGAATGTAACACATCAGATTTTTTACTTTCTCTACTACGTATAGTAAGTAGGGGAAGTATTGTATTCCACCCAAACATTCGATACCGAGATATCACCGGAAATACATGTTTTGAGATCCCCTGAATCAAAAAAAGGATTTTTGGAAACATGTCCGTGTGTGTGTGTGTGCGTGCGTGAGAGAGAGTGAGAGTGTGAGAGAACAGCATAACTCAGAAACGACAGTCGGATAAACACCAAACTTGGTATTTAGGTTCAGTATCTTCCAAGGATGCGACATGAAGGTTTTCAAGAAAATCCCCCCACCCCAGATTACCCTTTACATGGAAGATTTTTCGAAAATTTTAATTTTCTCAAAAATGGCTAACGATTTTGATTAAAATATCATATGTTTAAGATATTTTTATGACAAATAAAATGTATATCTTAAATTTTCTGGGAATGTCTCTAAAAGCATTCTTCATTGTGAACGACTTTTGCATAACTGGTAAACCATAAGAGATAGACAAAATTTTACTATATAAAAAATGAGATCGCGTTAAAATACACAATTTATGTCATATACATTTTTTTTGTTGAGTGAACCATTTTCGAGATATTGCTTGTTATTCCCTTAAATTTTTCAATACTTATTTTCTCAAATGGGAATTCGTTATTCATTTTTACTTTCTCTACTAGGTATAGTAAGTAGGGGAAGTATTACATTCCACCCAAAAATTTGATACTGAGATTTCACCGGAAATACATGTTTTGAGACCCCCTGAATCCAAAAAAAACATTTTTGGAAACATCTCTGTGTGTGTGTCTGTGAACAGCATAACTCAGAAACGAACAGTCGGATAAACACCAAACTTGGTATTTAGGTTCAGTATCTTCCAGAGATGCGACACAAAGGTTTTCAAGAAAATCCCCCCACCCCAGATTACCCTTTACATGGAACGTTTTTCGAAAATTTTAATCTCAAAAATGGCTCTAACGATTTTGATTAAAATATCATATGCTTAAGGTATTTTCATGACAAATGAAATGTATATCTCGAATTTTCTGGGAATGTCTCCAAAAGTGTTCTTCATTCTGAACAACTTTTGTATAACTGTTAAACCATAAGTGATAGACAAAATTTTACTACACAAAAAATGTAGATCACATTACAATACACAATTTATGTCATATACATTTTTTTTGTTGAGTGAACCATTTTCGAGATATTGCTTGTTATTCCCTTAAATTTTCCAATACTTATACTTTTTCTCAAATTCGTTACTCATTTTTGTTATGTCCTGGACTTGCAAAGAGAATGGAATGTGCCACATAGCAACCAGCACTTAAATATTTGACTATCGCTTAAAACCTACCATATTCCCCTTGCATCTACAAGAAAATTAGCAATAAGATTGACATCTCGATATCTCGATTAACATGAAGCATATGTAGAATAAGCGTTTGTAATAATAGTTTGTACAAGAGTAGGGAAAGTCATGTGAGTGTAACACATCAGATTTTTGTTGTTATGCTCCAAGTTTAAAAATATTATATTAACTTTGTTATTAAACTGCTTCTATAGATAGTATTTATGTTTATGTTTTGCCTCAGCTGCTTCAGTATTTCTTTAGAGACATGTTTCTCTTAATCAGGGCGTGGTACAACAAGAATGTAGGCTTACACAGATTTTAAGTTTAAATTCACTTCTTTTTATTAATCCTTGACAGAAATTAAATAGCTCTACACTGATATTAAGAGCTCTGAGATTCCCTAATTTAAAACTTGCACTTTGTTAACGCGTATATTTAATTTTACGATTCACACGAATACGTAACATTTCTTTAGAGAACACATCTTCCATCCGGTCACTACCAAGGTCTACAGGCAACTGAACATATTTCAACCATCCAAACCTGTAAACCTCTGTATTTGAAGTCTCTGATTGGCTAATCCTAGTCCAATAGAATACCTGCATTTTACTAAAGCTTTTTCTGGCTGTTGATTGGCTATTTTTAAACTGTCACAAAATTTACATTATCGTTGCTGTAATCATGACTAGTAGTATTTAAACTCTCAAACTCATTATTGCCTCAAGGTTATTTCATTGTTACCTCATTGTTAGCAACTTTAAACTTATTATTCTCACAGCTCCTACATTATTAACTTACGAAATGCCTTCACATAACATTATTGAACATGTTTACAATAATATAAGCATATGCAATGACTGTTACATACATTTTAAAAATTATTACATATATATTGCTTCAAGGCGGGCTGTTATTGAATTTACATATTATATAATTTAATTAATTCAAGTGTTAAAAATACTGCCTCAAGTTTCACCACAGAAAGCTGGTAAAGACTCATGCCTGAATGCACAGTCAAGACATGGTGTCATTCGCAAATCTTGTCAGAACATTCACAAACACAATCTGAGTCTTGTTCATGCTACTTCTTAACTTTACACAGTTTATTACTTTGTCTACCACGTACATAGTAGGCAGAGAATGTATTGCATTCCACACAAAAATTCTATACAAGATTTCACCGGAAGTACAGTAAACCCTGCCTTCAACGGACCCCTTGTTAAGCAGAAATCTGTCTTAAACGGAAATATTTTATGTTCCTATGAATTTTGGGTGAAAAACATGCTAAATTCCCTTTATTAAATAGAAACTGTCTTATGCGGTCAACGGAAATCAAAAGTATGCCTTTTAACGGAAACTTTCCAGTTCCGGAACAGAGTTTAGAAAATTTTCAGGCACCCTGTGAAAGTTTGTGATGTCTGCTTTAAGTACGTGATGTTTAAGTTGAAACATGACCATTTTGCTGCTACCTGACAGTCTAGGAGAGGGGTTTGTTAATGACGGTCTGAATATTTACAAACCTGCCACACTCATCCTTCACTGCATAGTTAAGTTAAAGCACGGCTGATTGTCTTTTATTGTTATCTCTTCCCTTTCCATTTCCTGCTTTAATGACTTGTCAGCTGTAAGCAATACACCTCTTAATTTACATAGGTGATGATTTAGTTCAGCAGTGGTCAGCATGGCTTCAAAAACAAGAGTTGTGCTAGATCTTAAGATGAGAGGAAAGGGATTTATGCCAGTGAACGTGATAAATTGAGTATAAAGCAGATCATGAAGGTGTTCAATATAGGCAAAACTCAAGTTTACGAGATTGTAAAGAAGAAAACAGAAATTCTGAAGCGGTGGGAAAATTGTGCTAATGGAAAAATAGAGAGAGCTTAAGAAAACTGAAAACTAAGACATTAATGAAATAGTGTGGGAGTGGTTTGTTAGTGTTAGGACAAACAATCATCGCATATCAAGGCCTATGTTACAGGAATATGCTAAAACATAGCTGAAATACTGGTAAGACTGAATTCAAAGCATCTAATGGATGGTTGGAGAGTTTCCGTAAAAGACATCAGATAGTTTTTAAGGAACTTTGTGGTGAATCAAATGACGTTAATATTGAAACTGTCATTGATTGGATTGCAGTAATTGAAGGATACAAAGCTAAAAACATAGCAAACGGTGACGAGACGGGACTATTCTTCCGTGCATTACTAAATAAATCATTGTATTTAAAAGGCGAGAATAGGTGTATGTTTATGGTTTAATAGCCTAGGCCTACCTTCGTTAAATGGAAACCTATCTTTAACGGAAATGTTCAAGTGCCCTGTTCATATTCATTGCCGTGGGGGATACTCTAAGAGGAGATTGTCTATAGATTTATCCTTATTGGTTAGTTTCAGTAAATATATGTTTTTGTTTCATTCAAATGTCTTCAAAAATAACTGAATAATCCGCGTCATAACCAGGTCGTGTAGAGTTAAATTGCCAACTGGTATTTAAACCAACATTGGCTGATGGTTAAACAACTCTACTTAATTATGTGCTGTAGTGTTTGTCTCAAACGAAGGCAGTGGATGACAGTTCCTGCAGAAGTTAGAAAGAAGGTGAAGAAGAGCGATTTCAAACATGTGACAGTTTGGTGTGGACCAAGCCAGCACATTATTTTGTTGTTGAACATTGATATACTACATAATTAAATTGTTTATTTCAGGAATCTGCTCCTCGATATTTTCAACAAAAACATTTCATCTTTGAAACAAATTAAGATTTTGGTTGAAAAAATAAAAATTGATTATTACTGACTCTTATCAGAATTAGATATAGTCTGTAATTTCCGAAAGTGATTATTATTTATGCAAATTGTTGTTAGAATCAAACACATTGAAGCAATTTGTAAAAGACACTTAATGAAATATGAGTCAATGTTAACTCCTATTAGCTTCACTCACCTATTTATAATGCAGAAGATTATTCACATCATCAGCTGCCTCTTGATTGCCAGATCAACTCTCGAGTCATTTAGTTGAAAGGCTAGGATGTCCTCTTGTGGCCTGTGGATGAACCTAAATAAGGGGTTGTCTGCTTCTGACAAATCGAAGTTCATGATCTGATTTTCAAGTTTCTTTATATAAATCTTCTGCCATATTTCAAGTTCTTTGGGTTTCTGAGCTGGCTTCAGTAACTTGATGTTGGTACCTACTTCATGGTTTTGAGTCTAGAAGTGTGAAGCAACTGCTGATTTTCTGGTCTGTTTGAATTTAATGCAACACCAGTGTGAAGTGGTTGTCTGTGTTCCTTTTAGTTCTCCTGATACAAACCATACAATTTTTACTTTCTCTACTACGTATAGTAAGTAGGGGAAGTATTGTATTCCACCCAAAAATTAGATACTGAGATTTCACCGGAAATACATGTTTTGAGGTGCAATGAATGCATATAAAGCATTTTTGGAAACATGTCCGTGTGTGTGTCTGTGTGTCTGTCTGAGAACAGCATAACTCAGAAACGAACAGTCGGATAAACACCAAACTTGGTATTTAGGTTCAGTATCTTCCAGAGATGCGACACGAAGGTTTTCAAGAAAATCCCCTCACCCCAGAGTACCCTTTACATGGACATTTTTCAAAAATTTTAATTTTCTCAAAAATGGTTCTAACGATTTTGATTAAAATATCATATGTTTAAGATATTTTCATAACAAATAAAATGTATATCTTGAATTTTCTGGGAATATCTCCAAAAGTATTCTTAATTGTAAACGACTTTTGCATAAGTGGTAAACCATAAGACATAGACAAAATTTTACTACACAAAAAATGTAGATCGCGTTAAAATACACAATTTATGTCATATACATTTTTTTTTGTTGAGTGAACCATTTTCGAGATATTGCTTGTTATTCCATTAAATTTTTCAATACTTATTTTCTCAAGTGGGAATTCGTTATTCATTTTTTTGTCTTGGATATGCAAAGAATATTAATCTGTGGGAAAGGGAATGGTGCTGCACCTAGCAACCAGCTATTAAGAGATATGTATGTGCTTAAAGGCTACTGTATTTCTATATTGCCCTTGTAAATATATATTCCCCTTACATCTACCAGAAAATTAGCAATAAGATAGAGTTTGCAAATGTTTATCTCGATTAACATGAAGTAGATGGAGAATAAGCGTTTGTAAAAATAGTTTGTACAAGAGTAGAGAAAGTCATGTGAGTGTAACACATCAGATTTTTTTTCAGTGGAAAGCCTGGCATCCTAGCTTAAATCTTTATTGCTCATATATACTACAAAAGGCTTTTGTGTTGAAGGTCTGCAACAACAGCTTTCTGTCTGGTTACTTGTCGTTGTGGAAGTATCCCTTAACAATTTGTGTTTTACAAAAAAAGTCTGATGTGTTGCACTTGCATAGCTTTCTCTACTCTTATACATGCTTATTGTCCAGCTACTTCATGTTAATCGAGATGTCAATCTTACTGCTAATTTTCTTGTAGATGCAAGGGAATATGGTAGGCTTTAAGCGATAGTCAAATGTTTTAAGAGCTGGTTGCTATGTGTCGCATTCCATTCTCTTTGTGTGTCCAGGACATAAAAAATGAATAACGAATTCCCACTTGAGAAAAAGTATTAAGTATTGGAAAATTCAAACAAATAAAAGGAATATCTTGGAAATGGTTCACTCAACAAAAGAAATGTATGTGACATAAATTGGTGTGTTTTAACGAGAACTACATCTTCTGTGTAGAAAAATGTTGTCTATCCCTTATGGTTTACCAGTTATGCGAAAGTCATTCACAATGAAGATGAGTTTTGGGGACATTCCCAGAAAATTCAAGATATACATTTCATTTGCCATGAAAGTATATTATATTTTAATCAAAATCGCTTTATCTCTTTTTGAGAAAATCAAAATTTCCAGAAAATGTTCCATGTAAAGGGTAATCTGGGGCGTGGGGATTTTCTTGAAAATCTTTGTGTTGCATCCTTGGAAGATAGTAAACTCAAGTACCATTCACGGCACCTTAAAACATGTATTTTTGGTGAAGTCTCAGTATCAAATTTTTGGGTGGAATGCAATACTTTCCCTACTTACTATACATAGCAGAGTACTCTACGCATAGTAAGTAAAAATATAAACGTTTCTTATTAATAACAGCTAAATGACAATATGATTGATACAGCATGATAAAGGTTATTACAGGAATATTATAATAGATACATATGTGCAGCTATGAACAGCAAATAATACTGTCTCTATGAACTGTTCAGGAGGAAGTGGAATTTCTGGAATCAGTTGTATAAACAAATTGATTCTATTTGGAGATTTAAGGAAAACTTTTGTTATGCTTGATATTAAACTATTAGCAATAGGTAAATTTAAGTGCACAGTTTCACTCAGGCAGCGTATTGCATTGTCAAGCATGTTACGTGATTCATTCTGTTACAAAGAAGCTTTAAAGGCTGGTTCACAACCACCCAGTAACGGTAACCAGAATGGAAACGAGAACGGGAAGCAAGAAATTTTGATTCACAACAGCCCGGTAACGAGAACGGGAATGCATATCGATAACAAAGTGAAAGTCGAGTTTTCGCATTGGGATTTCATTTGTTTTTATCTGACCAATGACATTTTTTCACCTACTTTCAATTTAGCCAAGCCAGCGTCATAATTCGATAGAGTAAACATCTAAATGTGTATTCATTACATATCCGATCCCTCTACTTATGCCAAACTTTCATTCCTTTATTTAATGGCATACATTAAAATTGTTTATTGTTCTTTTTTCATTTCCACTAGCTGTTCTTTGTAGCTTTTGCCATTGTTTTTTTTAGGTAATAGCCAGTTTTGAGTTGCATATAAACAAACTACAAATGATCCCTTCACCAGAGGAACCAACGCTGATTAGATTTGCGGGTGTCGGGATGAGGTTAGGAAGCACATTTACTACTAATTCCTTCCAGTTTCATGTTTCCAGCTTGCGACTATAGAGAGCACTAGTGGCTGTTTCATGTCACGGCTGCTTAGAATAACCTCTAGAGTGAAGAGT
Organism: Deroplatys truncata; assembly: GCA_030765065.1. Taxonomy (NCBI): domain Eukaryota; kingdom Metazoa; phylum Arthropoda; class Insecta; order Mantodea; family Mantidae; genus Deroplatys; species Deroplatys truncata. Next base: position 171,788,597 of record CM060985.1, read on the forward strand.
CTAATATGCACAATAGGGATCTAATATGCCATGCCCGGGAACGAGAACAAAAATGTTAAAAGTTGGGCAACTCTTCTTTCTCGCTCCCTGGCCCAGGAAGGCTTCCTGTCAGTTGTGAACATTCCCATTTGAATACATTTATTTCAACTTTCTCGTTCTTGTTCTGGTTACCGTTCTCGTTGGTTGTGAACCAGCCTTAACTCCCCTTCCTGTCTCGAGGCAGTATTTTAATACTTAAATAATTTCAATTGTATTTTTATAATAAGTAAATTCAATAACAGCCCGCCTTGAAACAATATGTATGTAATATTTATTTTTAAATGTATGTAACAGTCATTGCATATGCTTATTATTATTGTAAACATGTTTAATAATGTTATGTGAATACATTATATACTTTAATAATGCAAGAACTGTGAGAATAATAAGTTTTAAGTTGCTAACAATGAGGTAACCTTGTAACAATAATGAGTTTAAGAGTTTGAAAGTTACTAGTCATGATTAGAGCAATGATAATGTAATTTCAGTAACAGTTTAAAATTAACCAATCAACAGCAAAGAAAAGCTTTAAGTAAAATGCAGATATTCTATTGGACTAGAATTAGCCAATCAGAGACTTGAAATACCGAAGCTTATGGGTTTAACGGTTGAAATAATGTTCAGTTGCTGGCAAACCTTGGTAGTGACCAGATGGAAGATGTGTTCTCTACAGAAATATTACGTGTGAATCGTAAAATATGTCTACGCGTTAGCTAAGTGAAAGTTTTAAAGAATCTCACAGCTCTTAAAAAGTGTAGTGCTTTATTAAAATGTACAAAGGATAAAATAAAAAGAAGTGAATTTAAAAACTTAAAATTTGTGTATGTCTACAATTATTGTCGTACCGCACCCTGCCTAAGAGATACATGACTCTACAAACATTACTGACGCAGCCGAGGCAAATTCAAACGTAAATAATATATAGAAGGAGTTTTAATAACAAAGTTAAATATTATAGTGTAGAACTTGGAGTGTAACAACAAAAACATATCTTGAAATCAGCTTCTCATACGTAGCAGAATATTGCGTAACAACAGTAACTATTAAGTAATCAATAACTTCAAACCGATGCCCAAAGTGTGTTGCAAACTTCTTAAACAAAGTAAACTCCTAAAACAATACTTCAAGTTAGCTTCCCAAGCGTGAAGCTAAACACATTACATAAATTTAAAATAGAGAGTTGAGGGTTGTTACATAAAACTCATACGTAACAAAACAACTTCAAGTTGGCTCCCATATGTGGGGCAGTTAAACTAAAGCAACACAACACCTACTTCAGTCTTAACCATAGGGGGCAGGTTCAGATAAAAACAAAATTACATTTTCATACTAATTCCCTCTGGCCATAATAATAACAACATTGCGTTATTGAATATTTTCGCAATTGTTGAATGATTTGTCGATGGTATTTCTTTCACTGTTAGAAGGTAAGCCTTTGAAATTCCATTCTGACTTAATGTACCAACAATTACATCACATGCATCTGGAGTTTCATCCATACAAATCCAGATTAGATTTTCCTTAACTGAATCATGCATTTCTTGAATTCCTTTTACTTTCTCTACCACGTACATAATAGGTAGAGAAGGTATTGCGTTCCATCCAAAAATTCAATACTGAGACTTCACCAGAAATACATGTTTTGACGCTCCCTGAATCCAAAAAAAAGCATTTTTGAAAACGTGTACATGTGTGTGTATGTGTCTCTGTGAACAGCATAACTCAAAAACGAAAAGTCAGATAATTACCAAACTTGGTATTTGAGTTGAACATCTTTCAAGGATGTAACATGAAGATTTTCAAGAAAATTGCACCAACCCAACTCCCCTTTACATGGGACATTTATGACAAAGTATGCATTTTTATGGACAGATTCAAAGTGTTATAAATTTTCACCATGGACATGATTAGATATTTAACAGGAAGATGAACAGGAGAACTATATCCGTACCTGCCAGCACTGAAACCTTAGGTTTATTGTATACTTTCCTCTCTCTTTTTCCCCTAATCATCACCTTCCTAAACTGTAATAAGTCTCAGGAGTCCAAAGATTAGGTTTTTAGTAGATACTATAGATAGATATTTATTTTCACTTCCGATAGTTACATTCACAAATACAGTTTCAATAATGCTTAAATTCTATCCCTACATGCTACCCTTTGTATATCATTTTCCTTACTTTGCTAAGTTGCTGCATTTCTAAGGACCCATAGTATCCAACAGCATGGTTACCGAGCTATTCGGTGCTGACTAATTTTGAAGATTTAGAAGCTAGTAACAGTGATGTGTCATATTTAAAATAAAGAGAGTTGAGGGTTGTTACACTACATCACTAAAATATTCTTACTTGAACGCGTTTCGGGAGACGGCTTGTTCCCATCGTCAGCATGTTCTCAACTGATTTTTCCGGCCATTATCTCGGGGATGTGTGTGGCTAGTGGTGTTCTCTGGTGCTGGGCTGATGACCCTCCAAAGGTTGCTGGGTGGCGGCAGTTCGAAATTCATTAGGTGATTCCTGTGTTTGACAATATGTATTTTTTCCCAGATGTCCACTTCATTGCTGCTGTTGATCGGTTTTAAGAGTTTTATGTTCGGAGTGATATCATGGTTTGAAGACCAGAAATGATGTGCTACTGCTGATTTATCTTGCTGCTTTTGGTAAATGCATCTCATATGCTCTTTAAGTCTTATTTCAAGATTTCTTTTGGTTCTTCCTATGTATAACAGGTTACATTCATTACAAACAATTTGATATATACCAGCTGATTTATCATTGGGGATAGGATCTTTTGTTCTGTTGCATAGTAGTTTCTGTATATTGTGTTTATTCTGTGGAGACAGGATGATGTTGTATTTCTTGAAAATCCTTTGAAATTTATGATGTGTCCAAGGGTGATAAGTGAATTTTCTATATGCTTATGGTTTTTGTTGTCTGAGTAACGTAGTCATTTGTTCAATGTATTTCTGTCCTTCAAACCTTTTTATCTTCTTATCTGTTGTTTTTTTCTGGTATCCATTCATAGTGGCTATGTTGATAATGTGTTGGTATTCTTTCTGGTATTCCTCTTTCTCCATTGGTATATGTACTAACCTGTTTGTAATACTATTTAAAATTGCATGTTTGTGGCTTGTAGGATTGTAGCTATTGTTTTTAACACAACAAACTAACGTTCGGCATTTACAGAAAACCAATGCACACAGAAAATTATATTAAAAACAATAGCTACAATCCTACAAGCCACAAACATGCAATTTTAAATAGTATACAAACAGGTTAGTACATATACCAATGGAGAAAGAGGAATACCAGAAAGAATACCAACACATTATCAACATAGCCACTATGAATGGATACCAGAAAAAAACATCATCACCCTGTCTCCACAGAATAACCACAATATACAGAAACTACTATGCAACAGAACAAAAGATCCTATCCCCAATGATAAATCAGCTGGTATATATCAAATTGTTTGTAATGAATGTAACCTGGTATACATAGGAAGAACCAAAAGAAATCTTGAAATAAGACTTAAAGAGCATATGAGATGCATTTACCAAAGCAGCCAGATAAATCAGCAGTAGCACATCATTTCTGGTCTTCAAACCATGATATCACTCCGAACATAAAACTCTTAAAAGCGATCAACAGCAGCAATGAATTGGACATCTGGGAAAAAATACATATCGTCAAACACAGGATGCACCTTATGAATTTCGAACTGCCGCTACCCAGCAGCCTTTGGAGGTTCATCAGCCCAGCACCAGAGAACACCACTAGCCACACACATCCCCCAGACAATGACTGGAAACATCAGTTGAGAACATGCTGACGATGGGAACAAGCCGTCTCCGAAACACGTTCAAAGTAAGAATATTTTAGTGATGTAGTGTAACAACCCTCAACTCTCTTTATCTTAAACTATTGGGTGCTATTTACTTGTTTCCTTTCTCAAGCTGCACTTTATTGCTATTCCTTATTTATAATTTTCTTCAGCCGTCTATTTCTCACTGCATCTAAATATTTTCCTATCTCTATTAAACTTTCCTTTGATTTAACTCTTAACATCCATATACCTATAGTTTCATTTGGTAAACTGCACCTTTTCATTTTTTGCAATTTTTCTCTCATGCTTATTGTTCCTTTACATTCTAAAATTAAATGCCAATGATTGTTAAAATTGCTATTATACAATGGGCATTTTCCTTGATTTTCTCCTTGCCATAAGCCTTTTAACCTCACCACCGCTGTCCTTGCCCATGCAAAACTCTCTCTTGCTGATTTGTTACAAACAACAATTTTCCCTGTCCCATGTCCTTTTAAGCTATATATACAATAAACTTTTGGAGTTGAAGGTACCAATTATTTCTAGTCTTTCCATGTCTTCAATTCTCAATCTAACTCTTTTCTAATACCCTTTCTCCCATACCTGGCTATCCCACCAAATACTAGATACTATCTCATTTGGATCAACAGTTCCAAATTGATTGTATCTATTCACTTCTAGTGCATCACACTGGAATATTAAGCGCAAGGCTGTTTCCTCCTGTACACCACACATCCTACAAAGTGGGTCTCTGAAAGCCCAGTTGTCTGCAAATATTTTTTGAAATTCCCGTGACCAGTCATCAGATCATCATGAGCCACATCTGCTTCCTACTTAATTTAAGGAGCAGTACTCCTTCTAAGAGATGGCTGTTGTATCATTACCTTTCCATATCTTTGTTTCTGGATATGTTTCCAGTATTCTAAAGATAGTTAGATTATATTCGAACCCACTTGTGGCCTCTCTCTACTGCGCGAGACAGCCAGCAGTTGCCGGGGAAATTATGCCGGCAGAGACGGACTAAAATCCTTACCTTATAATAGATGCTGCAAATGTTGACCTTCTGCTCTCAAACAGGCAGCACATCTCGTGTAAATATTCTCGCTTCTCTCCGAAGCTCAGCAGCAGGAATTCTTGTGACTTCTTGCACAATGTTTTTTCTAAGTTCCTGTAGTGTGCGAGAATTGGAACAATACACTTTGTCTTTTAAAGAACCTCATAAATAAAAATCACAACTGGTTAGGTCAGGAGAATGAGGGGGCCACTAATTATTCTGTCATCAAACGCCTCTTTTATTGCATGTAATGGTTCGGCAGCCGTATGTGCTGTTGCGGAATCTTGCTGAAGCCAACCATACTATTTCTCTTCTTCTGTCAAGCGATTGCAAAATGGCCTCAGAATTAACCTCTGATATCGCTCTGCATTTGTTTCATCAAAGAATATGGACCCTATTATTCTTCTAGCACTTATCGCACACCACACTCCAACTCTCTGATCATAATGAGGCGTTTCATCACAAGAATTCCTGCTGCTGAGCTTCGGAGAGTAAACAAGAATATTTACACGAGATATGCTGCCTGTTTGAGAGCAGAAGGTCAACATTTCCAGCATCTATTATAAGGTAAGGATTTTAGTCCGCCTCTGCCAGCGTAACTTCCCCGACGGCTGCTAGCTGTCTCGCGCAGTAGAGAGAGGCTGTGAGTGGGTTTGAATATAATTTAACTACCTTATATATGCTGCCTTTGAATGCAGTCTAATAGATTTTTTCCTTACCATTAATTTAGTAATACCCAAAACAGGTTCTGGTATTATAAATGGCGTGTGCACTCCCATTTTAGCCAGTCTGTCTGCATTTTCATTTCCAATCACCATGGACATGACAAAGCATTAAATTTTATTGCATATATTGTAACTTAAGATTAAAGACTGAATGTATGGGCGGCATACAGTAGTGTTGTTTTATAAATACCATGCAATCTGAGGACACATTTATTCATAGGAAATGAACTGCAACTAATACACCATGCAGATGCTATATGGCAGTTGTGACCAGAGTGTATAATGTTCATTTGTTGTCAAGTAGAGAAAGACATGGACAAAATAGAAGGCTGCTATCGTGGACAAAGGTGGACTGCATGGCTTTTGTGGAAGGAAGGAGTCAAAATGGCAGAAATTCATAGACATTTAACTGTGATACGTGTTCAAGAAACTCCTGCACAAAAGACTGTTTACAACTAGATTGCCGTATTCACCAGTTGAAGGGAATCTGCATGCAAGATGGTCATCCACTACATTGTGGTCTCTCAGGAGCATTGAGATTGTGTCTGAATTGATGAAATGGAATGTCAGAAGGGCCTTGGACATGCAAGGCTCCACACCATTATTCATGATCTGGGTATGAAAAAAACTGTGTGCACATTTTATTCCATGGGATTTGACACAGGTCCAAAAGGAGAGAACTATTAAAGTCTGTTGTTGACTACTGGAAATGAAGATTGAAGATCTAGATTTTGTTTTGCGATGAATCATGGTGTCACTACCATATACCAGAGAAGAAAGTTTAATCCATGCAATGGAAAACATCCCAAGAAATTTTGTGCTGCTCCATTTGCAGGCAAGCAGATGATGTCCATCTTTTGGGACACTTGTGGTGTACTGCTAATGTACTGGCTTCCTCAAGGAACAGCAGAGTGTACTGTGCCACCCTTACGTGACTTAGACACAGGATTCAGCAATGGCAACAGGGAAAGCGACAGTAAAGAGTGATCCTCCAGCACAATACCAGCAACACTACCACTGCAAAGTTGACATCACTGGTTCATTGTTGTGCCACATCCATCTTATTCATCAGATATTGCTCAGTCCGATTCAGCAACATGAAGGAACATGCTGTGAGGTAAAAGGTTCAGCAACATTGAGGAATTGCAGGCAGCTGTGAATGAGTCGGGGCATAGTACCCCCAAACAGTCGTTCATGATGCAATAATGAAGCTGACAACAGTGTATTCACGTCAGTGGGGAGTATATTAAGAGATCCCATGTACGTTGAACCATGTTAATAAGGTACAAAAAACTACTGCAGTAAATAATTTCATTTTGTGTGGCTGACTACATTGTTCTGAAATATAATTGAAATTGTCAATAAGGTAAAGTTATTTGTTTCTGCACTGTTAAAGACTGGTTGACAACAACCGAGAACAAAAACCACAAAGTTGAAATACATGTATTTTAATGGGAGTCGTCACATTGACAAGCTTTCCCAGGCCCTAGGAACAGGAAAGAAGACTCGGCCAAGTTTTAACTTTTTTGTTTTCATTTCTGGGCACTGCATATTAGACTCTTCACTGTAGAGGTTATTCTAAGCGGTCGTAACATGAAACAGCTGTTAGAGCTGTCTCTAGTTGCAAGCTGGAAACTTGAAAGTGGAAGAAATTCTAGCATATGTGCGTCCTGACGTGAGATCCATCCAGCATTGGTTATTATAATGAAAAGGTCATCTTTAGTTTATTTATATGCAACTCAAAACTGACTGTTGCCTCAAAAATAACAGCAAAACCAGTACAAATTAACAAAGAACAATAAACAATTGTAAGGTACTTCATTAAATAAAGGAATGAAAACTTGCTACAACTAGAGGAATCAGAAATTTAATAGATCTGCATTTAGATAATGTTTACTTTATCAAATATTGACATTGTCTAACCCACATGTTGGTGGAATTAAAAGCAGGTGAAAAAATATTATTGGTCAGTTAAAAACAAATGAAACCCCAAAGTGCAAAATCGAATTTTCACTTTGTGGTCTATATGATATCATCGATATACATTCCTGTTCTCGTTACTGTGATATTGTGAAGCTAAACCTCGTATGTTGTATTGCTTCCTGTTCTCGTTTCTGTTTTGGTTACTGTTCTTGGGCTATTGTGAACTGGCGTTAATACCACTACACTCTGGGGTAGTGGAATGCAGAGTCTTCATTTTTTTTGTATCTAGTGTGGTATCGCTTAATTCTATGCATATTGTGCATCAGTTTTTATCCAAGGTCTTTGGTCTTAGTTGTCCTCTGTGGTGTAGTGGTTACCATGCTAGCCTCTAGTTCCTGAGGTCGCGGGTTCAAATCCGGCAGAGGGCGACAGATTTTTTTCGGGCATAAAATTCCTTAGCATGCCTTCCTTTGGAAAGAAAGTAAAGCCGGTGGTCCCGTGTCGTAGATTTATGGCACACAAAAGAACCTCAAGCCTGATAAAGAGGCCTCTGAGCAAAATTACCAGTCTTTCACACCCAATATAGAATGGGACGCTAAGAACCACAGCAGTTATAGAGCATCTATAAATAAAACTCAATTGTTATCGTAAGTCTTATTGTTTACAGATGTTTAAGTCTATAATTCCTTTGCTTAGAATTAGTGCACTTATTTTTAATTTTTCTGCCATGTACCTAGTAAGTAGACGAAATATTGAATTCCACCTAAAAAAATGTTAATATTGATATTTCACTGGAAGCACTGGTTTTGAGGCTCCCTGAATAAAAAAAAAAAGGCATTTTAGAAAAAATGTGTGTGTGTGTGTATGCATGTACAAGCACACACAAATACCATATGTTTAAGATATTTTCAGACAAAATATAAAATGTATATCTTGAATTTTCTAGGAACTGAGAGACTTTTGAATAATTCGTAGACCATATGAGATAGTTAAAACCTTACTACACCAAATATGTAGATCTCTTTAAAGCACACAGTTTATGTCAAAATTCTTTGTCCCGTTAATCGTTTACAGCATATTATTTTTTATTTGTTTCAATTTTGAAAGACTTCTTACTTTTCTCAAATACCAAGCCTGAAGAAGATGGTTTGTTGCTGCTATGTATGGAAAGCCAGTTTGAAGGAGTTGTATTATATTTCAACTGTTGGGGAGCCGAACTTGAAATAGTTGCAATTGCACGTATGGTAAAAAGTTTCCGGTAACCTTCGCCCCAAAAATGTTTAAAAAATATTAACTTTGTAGTTTTTACTGTTTCTTTAAGTATTATATATTTATGTTTGCCTCGGCTGCATCAGTATTTTGTATTTTTTTAGAGACATGAATGTCTTAGCAGGGAGTGGTGCGACTGAAGAATATAGGCTTACACAGATTATTATTTTACTTCACTTCTTTTATTAATGCTTGATAAAATTTAAATAACACTTCACTGATATAGAGAGAGCTGTGTGATTTTGTTTATTAATTACTTGCACTTTTTAACATGTAAACTATTTTTGTCTCACACTGAATACGTATTAAATTTCTCGAGGACGCATCTCGTGTCCGGTTAGGAATGCTGTCTACAAGCAACTGACTTCTGAATTTGTAAATTTTGCTTCATTTTAGTTTCTGATTGGCTAATCCTAGTCCAATAGAATACCTTCATTTAACTAAAGCTTTTTCTGGTTGTAAGAATTACCAGTAGCATTTAAACTTTCTAATTCATTATTGCCTCAAGGTTACCTCATTGTTAGTAACTTTTAACCTATTTTTCTCACAGCTCCTACATTATTAAATTACGTAATACATTCACATAACATCATTCCACATGGATACAATAATATAAACATATACAATGACTGTAATATAAACTTTTTATATCTTGTTACATACACATATTGCTTTAAGGCGGGCTGTTATTGAATTTATATATTATATAATCATTTAAGTGTTAAAAACACTGCCTCAAATCGCATTTATGTTTTTCTCAAGGTCGTGCAAAGAGCATGTAATTTCAAAGTCATCACTTAGCAGTACACTTTTAAAAGATTTGACTATCAGCCCCAGCTTTCCTTTACATGGAACATTTTTTGAAATTTTTTAATTTCTCAAAAATACGTCTTAAGAATTTTGATTAAAAAACGAAAATTTACTACATAAAAACACGTACATCTCTTTAAAAAACACAATTTATTTCAAATAACTTTTTTTTGTGGTATCTGAGATATCCATTATTAATGGTTCGAATGCTTCAATACTTTGTCATTCTTTCAAAGTGCTGGTGATATTCAGTTGTTTCTCATGATTGCATGGAAACATTGTGGAATTTTAAGGCCAGTATATACTGTCCAGTTCTTAAACATTTGCTGTTTTCTTTGTATCTATAACGAAATGTGTAATTAGCTATTTCTGCAAAGGTTTACCTCAATTAGAATGAAGTTGACTGAAAAATAGGCTTTAGTAAGAATAGATTGTTTACCCAGTAATAAATGATAGGGTAGAGAAAGTCATATGAATTTAACACATCAAATTTCTTCTTTTTCTTTCTGTTTTTTTTTCACAATTAAGTAATATGCTATAAACTTATTACTTTGTTACCAACAGATTCTGAGCAAGATGGTGATGCAGCCCGAGAAGAGGAGGAACAAGACTTAGGGAGAATGCTTGTGTATCATGATTCAGGTGTGCATCTTTATATGTTTTTTTGTACAATATAACTAATTTTCATTACTTACGAACACTGTTGCCAAGGATGAAAAAAGTAAAATACCTTGTTTCCTACACCAGGACGTGTATTCCAAGTTGGAGATTTATTTAACAGTTCTTTCATTTGATACATTATTGTTGTACAGATTTTTACTTATAATCTAGTAAATAAAAAGAAGTAGACCAAAGGGAATAAAATAAAAATAATAAAGTGAAACTCCATAATGTAATTATTATAATTTAAATTTAAATAAAAAAATATAAAAATACTACTATTATTATTGGAAGCCAGCAACATAAAATAACTGGTATCCAGCTATTCCTAATTTCTAGTAAATAATTAGTAAATTAAACAACATAAGATGTAACAAAATATTCCATACTAAGCTAAAGATACTGTTATCCAGTACCCAAAATACCTTAAAGTATGTATGTTCGTTTTCAATTAATCATAGAGTATTTTATAAATTTTTGTTTTTACAATTTCATGATGAAATTCAGAATTATAACTGCTATACTTTAACCATTCACTTTTCTTAATATATTTTAAGTAAATTATAGTACTTAGTATTTTCATTAAACTTATCACTCACTCTGGATTAAACTAATCTTCCCTTATTCTTTTTATCGTTCACTTCACTTAACACTCACATAATTTCCTCATGAGTTTTCACTTCACTTAACACAGTAATCAGTATATTTATCACTTTTTTTTATAAAACTGTTACTTTCTCTTTAAAATAATCAATATTTCACTTCACTTACCACTATTTTTCATTCTAGTTTCCCTCACTGCCATCTTCTTCCTCTCGCTCAAATCCATAACTATACCGCTCTTGTTCCCTAAATCCTCTATTCACCATTTCCCACTCCAGGCTCCCAATCCTATCTGCAAGGAATTTCTCCTCGCCTTTTGCCATGGATCACAAGTTGACATTTCTACATGTAATCTTGTTGCTGTGAAAACAAAAGAAATATAAATACTGAAAAAATGCCAGTAACTTTAGTGGCATAAGTAAAACATCACAATACATTTATTTTCAAATATTCATCATAACATTACAATCTGTTTAAGTATTAAATGTAATTCCTCCCATTCAATTGTAGTAGTATACTTGATGTTATATTTAACATTATTGTATATGTTTGTATTTGTTAACCCCATATTTGGGAGCCAATTTGCGAGTGCATTTCTTATAAAGTTTGTGTATAACCCACGTTGTTTGTGTATGTGTGTTTACTTCATGTGGTGCCATCTTGTGACATCATTCATTTGTTCGGTTTGTAGCTCCATCTGGTGTTAGCAATTTGCAGCAGTGTTAGTGTTCGAAAGAATGCGACTGTTATTTGATTTAATTTTTGTTTACTGTCCTCCGGCTAGCTATTATTTCTCGGTCGAACATATCTCTTGATCAGGGTTGTGTAAACGGAAAGGAATCTTTTATCCAAAAAGAACACTGATGAAGAAATTTGTTTTATAATTTTTATTGTCGAACACGTTCACTATCACATTTATACATTGATCTTAACACTCGCCAAACTGAAACTGTTATAATAACTTCTTACTGATCACTCTTAATTTGCGTACTTCAACTTTTTGTATAATTAACCTTACAACACTTTGATTATTCATAATTCTGCTGCGCGTAACTTGTGAATCGATACCCGACGTTTGCCGTACAAATACTTTCGACGAACTGACTGACTGAAGACGACGTGTAGTGTACATAGATTTTTGATGAACTGACCGACTGAAGGCGACGTGTAATGTACTAAGAATTTTGATGAACTGAGCAACTGAAGGCGACGTGTAATGTATTGAGACTTTCGATGAACTGAGCGACTGACTGACTTTACCTCTAACCTAGCTTATTTATACTCCTGCATCCAGATACGCCTAAAGATTATAACTGAACTACTATTGGCTAATAAAATGCGCCAACATTACGTAACTTCCTGGTTTCCAATAATGATAAACAGCTCACCCCCCTCTCTGCATTATTGCGCGCTATTATTGACAGTTTCAGTAAGGCATTAAAAACTTACTTCTCAACAATATTTACAGTCAAGAAACATATCAAATCAATGTCACATAAAAATGCATATTCATATTACAATCATTATTTACATTTAAGTAATTTGTGATACAAATTACTGCATCACCATTCATGTTCAAGTCCAAAATGGATTGCTTTATTTTTGTGCCTAGAAGTGGAAGGTCTTGCCATTTCTGCTTCAGTTCCAGTACCACTTCCACTGTACAAAATCTTGGCAGTAAACTTAATTTTAGTTTGCAGAGAATTCTCCATATAACCGTAATAATAATTAAGTAAATTCCAAACCAAGTTGCTTATAAACTATCATGCAAAAAATAGTATGCAATATTAATGAAGTGTATTACAAAAGCTTGTTCTCATAATCCTCACTTATACCCCCGCCGCTGAATCTTTGCACTTGACAGTTCATGTGGCTTCGCGTAAAGTTGGCTACATTGTGGTTGTGACCTTGCCAGAGTGGCTAGTAAACAACAACAGCTGATAGTTCTTTCTATCGTGTCTAAGCCGCATACAAAAGTGTACGTAGTAGCGAACGTCAATGTATAATAACTATTTTGTATTATTATTGTTAATTGAAAATAACTTTGCATAAACATTGCAGCGTATGTAGAATAAATTACGCACTTTTGACAATATAGAAACAGAACAATGCAAACTTGCCTGCCACATTGAGGAGAAATAAAACAAATTATAACCACGCGATAACAAAAGTTATTTTCATTCACGATTTAAAACTGCAATGGCTCAATTCCATCCAAATCCCCGTTGTCATCATTATCTTCACCAAGGCATATCATTAATGGTTCACACTCACTAATAATTCCGTCTATTTCTTGTGTTTTTCGTCTTAGCTTATTCACGTGATCTACTTTCTTCTTCCACGAAGCCGCGTCCACCGTCGCCATATCTTCCCACAAAAGCCTTTCCACCTCGGTAATGGTAAATGACTTATTGTTCTCCCTCACATAAGCCTTAATGTCGTTCCACACTAATTTGATGGGGTTGAAGTGACAGTGTACGGCTTTATCAGCAGGAATAGAGGGATGGCCGTGAAGCTTCACGTACTCCTTTTCCTGTTCAAAGAATTCTCGGGTGCTCCTTAATAGTTCCAATGCCTGACTATTAAGTGGCGCAAAGGATTTACACTTCGTGAATCATCACTCGGCGATGGACGTCGTTTTTCAGACATTGTCGCACTTAAATCTTGTATAAATAAATAATGACTTAAATGTATATAAAATAGATATATATGTATAAACGAACAATAACAAAACTATAAAACAATAACCACAAATACAAATAACAAGAACAATATGTAGCTTGCAAAGAACAACACGACGCTTGTGCTAGAGATTCACAAACTGAAGCACGTGGTTGGGGATAGCTACATCCGGCAACAGAGCCGCTTCCAGCTCCCGCTCCGCTTCCGCTTTGTCATCGACCATCCGGAATGCTGCCTTGTGATTGGCTTAGAAAGTCAAACGGTGAAAGCTTTTCATATGTTTTTTTGCGAGTGTACCAACTTAAACGCGAGCTGTCAAGTGCAACGTTACAGCGGCGGGGGTATAGGACCTAATATCGGAATATATGTACTATTGTGTACCCATTACAAAACAGCTGTAATAACAGTAATTGCATTTTTTTTTTAAATCCATTAAAATACCTAAGGGAAATCATAGTTTTAAAACTTCAGAATTTTTTCCAAATGTCCACTTGCTGCTTTTAGGAATTACAGATTTTAGAGCTGGTTTTCCCAACTGATGTTAAATTTTGAAGTGGAAATTACTAGCATAATATGCTAAAGTGAATTCAAACAAAATATATATCTTTTGTTTTATGCCAAATAACAGATTATACAAGTTTAATAACTAAAAAGCATAACTTTGATTTTCTTCGATGTTAACAGTATTTATTTGCTGCTTTTCTTAATTTGTGCTCATAATGTTTATCTGTAATGGTTTATTAATTTGTATAAATCCAACGAACTTACATGTCACTGCATCATTTGTGTCACATGCATGTGTTGGCCAAAAGAGAACTGAACACTTAAGTGCAAATGAATGAATGAATTTATTTTCACAACTTATTTTAGAATATTTCCCTTAGAACTTACGTAATGTTTGTAAAAATTGTCTGGTCATCTAAGCATATTGTGTGCTGCTTTTTCCCTCCATATCATTGGTTGTTTACATTCTGTCATGTAGTGCTTATGCTTTCCCTTCCATTGCACAATTGACATATTCCTTTCGTAGTGGTTAAGTTTCAAGGTCATGGTTTCAAACCTGGCGGAGGGCGATGGATTTTTTCAGCTGTAAAAATACATAGTATGGTTTCCTTCAGAAGGGAAGTAAAGCCGGTGGTCCCGTGTCGTAGATTTACGGCACGTAAAAGAACCTCAAGCCTGATAAAGAGGCCTCTGAACAAAATTACCTGTCTTTCACACCAATATAGAATGGGATGCTAAGGACCACAGCAGTTAAACAACGTCCATAAATAAAACTCAATTGAATTTAATTTTGTCTCTTAAGGAGGAAAACGGATAAATTTTCTATCTTCTGCATTTTTTTGAGTTAGAGAGTTGATTTTGTGCACAAAGATCGATAATTATATGTGTATTCATACCTATAAGTTTCACAAATTTATACTCAGTAGTTTTTGAATTAAGGACTCTTTTTGAAAAAATTGCCAACTTTCAAAAACTATCTTCTCCTACAAATTTTAACATTTTTTCCTAATTTTTTTTCACAGTATATACAAAAGAAGTACATTTTCAAATGTTTAAATTGAGAGTTGATAAGGGAATAAAGAAATATTTGCCAGGTGAAAACTTCAAAATTTTAGTGGTCATAAATTGTTTTACTAAAAATTTTCAAAATATTAGTTTCATTAAAAACTTAAATGCAAAGTTTTGTATGTCTCTACTTAGAAACACATTCTACATAAGTTTCAGCTTCCCAGTTTAAAATCACTAGAAGCATATATAGGTTGAACTTGGCAAAATGCAGAAAAATTGAAATGTGAGGAAAAGTCATTTGAAGTTTTGCATTCCATTAAAATAAAAAATACAAC
Source organism: Deroplatys truncata (assembly GCA_030765065.1). Classification (NCBI taxonomy): domain Eukaryota; kingdom Metazoa; phylum Arthropoda; class Insecta; order Mantodea; family Mantidae; genus Deroplatys; species Deroplatys truncata. Next base: position 171,804,036 of record CM060985.1, read on the forward strand.
TCACAGATGTACCTCAGAGGTGTCCAGCTTTGTAGGTTGTGCCTTCCCTTCTCTTTGTTCCGTGCAGGAGTTTAATTTTGGCCAGTGCAGGTCTGTAGTGTTGCTACTTGCATGAAGTGTTCACTTCACCACTCACCTTCAGTTAAAATGCACAGTTTTCTGCAGCTTCCTGCTGTTGGCAGGCATTGCCATGGACTAACAAGAGAATAACGTTCCTAAGGAAATCAAACACAACATAAAGACAAGGCAATGACACACAGCTCACAGCTGATAAACGTGCCCTTAACATGTCCTGTGCTGCTTCTACACTGTGGTGAAATACCAATACCTTACAACTCTAAAAAAATCTGATGTGTTACACTCATATAACTTTCTCTACTCTTGTACAAACTATTTTTACAAATGCTTATTCTCCATCTACTTCATGTTAATCGAGATAAACATTTGCAGACTCTTATCTTATTGCTAATTAGGCACAAGGGGAATATGGTAGGCTTTAAGCGATAGTCAAATGTTTTAAGAGCTGGTTGCTATGTGGAGTATTCCGTTCTCTTTGCATGTCCAGGACATAAAAAATGAATAACGAATTCCCATTGGAGAAAAAGTATAAATATTGGAAAATTCAAACAAATAACAAGGAATATCTCGGAAATGTTTCGCTCCACAAAAAATGTATCTGATATAAATTGTGTTTTAAAGACTCTACATATTTTGTATAGAAAAATTTTGTCTATCTCTTAGATTTACCAGTTATGCAAAAGCTATTCCAAAAGAAGAGGACTTTTGGAGACATTCCTACAAAATTCAATATATACATTTTATTTAAAGGTGAGTCGGAATTGTAACACTAACATCACTTAAGTTTACTCACTTAACATGTTTCGGGAAACCGTTGTTCCCATCCTCAGAAGGTTAACTCGACAGAAGGTTACAGTCGAGTTAACCTTCTGAGGATGGGAACAACGGTTTCCCGAAACATGTTAAGTGAGTAAACTTAAGTGATGTTAGTGTTACAATTCCGACTCACCTTTAAATAAATTCAATACACATCACTGTTTCTAGCTTCTTTTCATTACAATATCAACGTCAATATATACATTTTATCTGTAATGAAAATATGTTAAATATATGATATTTTAATCAAAATTGCTAGAACCATTTTTGAAAAAATCAAAATGTTCGAAAAATGTTCCGTGAAAAGGGTAGTCAGGAGTGGGGGGGGGGATTTTCTTGAAAATTTTCATGTCACATCTTTGAAAGATACTGAACCTAAATGTCAAGTTTGGTATTCATCCGACTTTTCGTTTTTGAGTTATGCTGTACACAAACACACACGGACCTTTTTCTAAAATAGCTTTTTTTTAATTCAGGACCTCAAAACGTGTATTTCTGATGAAATTTTGGTATCAAAGTTTTGGGTGGAATGCAATATTTTGCCTACTTACTGTACGTAGTAGAGAAAGTAAAAACTACCCCAATCTCTTATGCAGATATCTGCACTATTGTTGAATTATACAGTAGGAGTTGTCAGAAATCATAGGTTATGTTACAACTTCCAAAAACCACTAATTTTTATTTTGGATTATGCAAGGGCGGATTGATAAGTCCTGGCTTTGACTAGAGATAGTGTTCTAATCACAGGTTTCTTGTTTGCACTCGTCTTACATCTATTCTGGGTATAATCGCAGAAATTTGTAGTCATTTGTTTCTTAGAACATTGTTGAGAGTGTCTAAAATAAGCAGATGTGTGTTGCTTCATAGAAAATGGAGAAAAGTGGTTTTTGTGTTCTGATAAAGCACTATTTTTTTGCGTGGTAAGACAGTTAAGGAAACGGAAGAAAAGCTGAACAAGTATTATGGGGACTCTGCTCCATCACATGGCATGGTTCACAAGTGGTTCACAGAATTTTGAGGTGGCTGTTAAAGCACAAGAGTTGCCATGCGCACAGGATGGCTGGTTGAAATCACAACAGAAGGAATGCTGAACAAAGTTCACAATATTGTGTTGGAAGACTGCCGAGTGAAAATCCGTGAGATAGCCAAGACCATAAACATCTTGAGTGAACGGGTGTATAACATTCTGCACGAATTTTTGGGTATGAGCAAGCTGCCAGCAAGGCGGGTGCTGCGACTACTCACAGTTGAGAACAAACGGAATTGTGACTATTTCACAGGGATGTTTGAACATGTTCCAGCGCAACCCAGATGAGTTTCTGTGGCGTTATACCACATTGATGAAACTTGAATCCATTACTATCAACCTGAATCCAAACAACAATCAAAGCAGTGGATTTCCTTTGGCAAACCTGCTTATAACATAACATCTCAATCTGTAGACCCTATAGTGAGCTAGACCAGCTTAAAGAAAGCTAGTCTACTCTAGGATGTAGATTACGTCATAAATATATAATTACATTGTGTACTTGTACATAAATAAATTGTAGTTCTTATGTAGAGTACATTAGAGCTAAAAAATTTTAAAACAATATCATTTATACTTAATGTATTTATAAAATTCAGTAACATTTAATTGTCAGTTATTTTTTTGAATGAAAGAAATCCTCCTCTGTATAGAAGGTGTGAGTGATGAGATATCTTTTTAATGCTAACTTGAATTTATTACTTTCTCTACTACGTATAGTAAGTAGGGGAAGTATTGTATTCTACCCAAAAATTCGATACCGAGATTTCATCGGAAATATATGTTTTGAGACCCCCTGAATCCAAAAAAAGCATTTTTGGAAACATGTCTGTGTGTGTGTCTGTCTGTGAACAGCATAACTTAGAAACAAACAGTTGGATGAACACCAAACTTGGTATTTAGGTTCAGTATCTTCCAGAGATGCGACACAAAGGTTTTCAAGAAAATCCCCCCCACCCCAGATTACCCTTTACATGGAACATTTTTAAAAAAATTTAATTTTTCAAAAAATGGCTCTAACGATTTTGATTAAAATATCATATGTTTAAGATATTTTCATGACAAATGAAATGTATATCTCAAATTTTCTGTGAATGTCCCCAAAAGTGTCCTTCATTGTGAACGACTTTTGCATAACTGGTAAACCATAAGAGATAGAGAAAAGTTTACTACACAAAAAATGTAGATTGTGTTAAAATACACAATTTATGTCATATACATTTTTTGTTGTTGAGTGAACCATTTTCGAGATATTGCTTGTTATTCCATTAAATTTTCCAATACTTATACTTTTTCTCAAATGGAAATTTGTTATTTATTTTTTTTTTTTGTCCTGGTAATGCAAAGAGAATGGAATACTCCACATAGCAACCAGCTCTTAAAATATTTGACTATCCTCAAAGACTACCATATTCCCCTTGCATTTACAAGAAAACTAGCAATAAGATTAACATCTCGATTAACATGAAGCATATGGAGAATAAGCGTTTGTAAAAATAGTTTGTACAAGTGTAGAGAAAGTCATGTGAATGTAACACATCAGATTTTTTGTATTAGTTTTCAGTTCCATAATATATGATGGAAGTGAATTAAATAATACTATACCATTGTAGTAAGCCCCTTTTTGGAATACTTGTAAGTCCTGCCCATTTCTGGTTTGTTTATTGTGTATGTCTGAATTTTTTATGAATATTTCTGGGTTGTCAACCACGGTTAAAAGTACAGCTAAAATATACTCACAGGCTAATGGTAGAATTCCAAATGTTTTGAGTAGTGGTTTACAATGAGTTGATTGGTTTACACCTGCCATTATTCTCATTACCTTTTTTTTGCAAAAGAAATATTTTTTTTTGGCGTCTACTGAATTTCCCCAAAAAGTTTTTCATAAGTCATAATTGAATGAAAATAAGCATAATATACTGTTTTTAGGATGCTTTTATTTGTAAAATGGATTAATGATCTAATTGCAAAGCGAAAACCATTCCGCCAGCAGGAAAAATCATGGCAGCTGTCTTTTGGGATTCACAAGGGGTGATAGACATCCACTACCTGGAAAAGGGTAAAATGATCATGGGTTCATATTATGCTGCAATGCTGGATCATTTTCATAAGGAAACTGCCCCATTTGCTGAAGAAAAAGGTTCTCTTTCACTGAATAATGCACCCGCATACAAGTCAGCCATTGCTATCACAAAATTGGGCTATGAACTGCTACCTCACCCACCATATTCTCCAGATTTGGCTCCTAGTGACTTCTTTCGCTTTGCAAACCTGAAAAATTGGCTCGCCGGAAAGAAATTCACATGCAGTGAACACATCATGGCAGAAACAACCTCATATTTTGCAGACTTCGAAAAAACATATTTTTTGGAAGGGTTAAAAAAATTGGAGAAACGTTGGACAGTGTGTATTGAATTGAAAGGAGACTATGTTAAGAAATAAAATTGATTTTTTGTAAAAAATGTTATTTTCTTTATAAAAGTCACTGACTTATCAATCCAGTTTCATATAGTAGTTGAAATTTTTTAAAGCTATCCTTCTTACTTTATTTTCAGCCCTTTTTACATAAAACTAACTGCTTGGTCAACGAGGGACTGATAGGACTTGACGAAAGTTATAGGATACTTTACAGCTTCAAAAACCTACCCATACTGTGTACAAATTGTCACTATTTGACCAATCTGGACAAAACTTTGGACACGAGTACTTACGACTTTCAAAGCTCATCTCTATGTTTATTCTCAACCCTATACTTATGGAATGTACCAATGCAATGCTGGATAAGACAGCTAGTTAATTTAAGAAATGTGCAGACTTTGAGGCAGTATTTTAATACCTAAATAATTTCAATTGTATTTTATATAATAAGTAAATTCAATAACAGCCCGCCTTGAAATAATAAGTATGTAATAATTATTTTGAATTGTATGTAACAGTCATTGCAAATGCTTATTTTATTCTAAACATATTTTATTAATGTTATGTGAATACATTATATGCTTTAATAATGCAAGAACTGTGAGAATAATAAGTTTTAAGTTGCTAACAATGAGGTAATAATGAGGTAACCTTGTGGCAATAATGAGTTAGAGTGTTTGAAAAGTTACCAGTCATGATTATATCAAAGATAAGGTAAATTCAGTAACAGTTTAAAATTAGCCAATCCTAAGCAAGGAAAAGGTTTAAGTAAAATGCAGATGTTCTATTGGACTAGAATTAGCCAATCAGAGACTTGAAATACCGAAGATTACAAGTTTTAACCATTGAGAGTTACTCAGTTGCTGGCAAGCCTTGGTAGTGAACAGATGTAAGATATGTTCTCTATGTGAGAATAGTAAAAAAAAATCTGATATGTTACACTGACATGACATTCTCTACTCTTGTACAAACTATTTTTACGAATGCTTATTCTCCATCTATCATGTTAATCGAGATAAACATTTCCAGACTCTATCTTATTGCTAATTTTCTTGTAGATGTAAGGGTAATATATATTTACAAGGGCAATATAGAAATACAGTAGCCTTTAAGCATAGACATATCTCTTAATAACTGGTTGCTAGGTGCAGCACCATTTAACAATTTTATGATTTGACCAATGTAATAGTTCTCAGACCAAAAATGGTGTGACAGCAGATTTGTCTATTTGTTTTATATTTCTCTCATCTTCTTTCAAGCCGATGTTCAAATTTCTCTTGGTTTTTTCCTATGTACGATTTTTCACGATCTTTGCAGTTGTTCTCTGATTTTAGTGCATATGGGACAGTGTTTTTGAGTGGTTTGTTCAGCAAATTGTTTAGACTGTGTCTGTTTTGAGGAGCTAATTGGATGCCAAACTTATTGAATAGTTTTTAAGATTTTCTAAACACCAAAGGATGATATCTCAAATTTTTATATTTCCAGTTTGTGTAACTGATTGTCACAGACTAGTTGTTTAGGCTATTTCTTTAAGTTTACCACTCTGTTTCAACATCTTATATATTAAATGTGGGTTGAAGCCATTTACCTCTGCTATGCCCAGTATACATTGGCGTTCTTTTGAATATTCTTCTCTGCTTAGAGGGGCATTGTTTAACCTCTGAATCAGACTTTTGAAACCTGCCAGCAGGTGTGAGATCAGATTGCAATAATTCTTTTTAATGTAATTATCCACATGTGTTTATTTGCTGTAAATCCCAAAGTGTTAATAACTCTGAGGTTTTATGCTACTGCCCTTTCCATTTAATTGTAGGTGACAGTGTTGGAATTTTAAAAGCTATGATTTGTAGGTTTATCTGTAAAGTTTCTGAAGTAGTTGCTTCAAGAAGCGAACAATATTTTTATTGGGATCTGCTTGATGCTTAATCAGTGATGACACACTTTAGTTACAAGATCCAGCACCAGTTTTATTAAACTGTTCTAAATGCTCTTCGCACCTGGCATTTTTGGTGATGTATTTTATATTATACCTTGATCAGCGAGAGTTGAGTTGCATTGTAAACAAATGCACGTGTTCTTGTCCGTAGCACGGTTGTCGTATTCTTCCTCTTCTACAACTACAGGGAGAGCCAAAAGACTACGAACCAGGTGCGCAGTGTTTTTCCTGCCCATGGCCTCGTTGCTGTCTGCCGCTATCATAATAAGGCATGAATGAAACCATACAACATTTTTAAAACTACTTTTAAAGGCTTTACTTACCATCTTTATGAAAGTGTGTTTGAGGACAAAATTATTTAGTAGAGATTTGTGGCCCCCTAGATCCCCCGACCTAACCCCCTGCAATTTCTATCTCTGGGTTAACTTAAAACAAAGTGTACAAGACAAACCCACACACCATGGAAGAGTTAAAACAAAATATCTGCCAGGAAATTGACAGCATTTCTCAACGTGAACTAGGGTGAGTGATGGATAGTTTCCTAAAGAGGTGCCAAAAATGTATGGACAACGACGGTGGCCAGTTTCAGCATTTCCTTTCATAAAGCTGGTAAGTAAAGCCTTTAAAAGTAGTTTTAAAAATGTTGTATGGTTTCATCCACACCTTTCTGTGATAGTGGTAGATGGCAACGAGTGCCGAAGACGCGGACAGGAAAAGCATAGCGCAGCCGGTTCGTAGTTTTTTGGCTCTCCCTGTAGTTCCCAAGACATTGGCTCAGTTTAAGCTTTTTTGGGCATTATTTAATGCTATTTATATACCTATAAAATAGTTGTATATAGTTAGATTACTTAGAGCTATTCCATAAAGGTTTTATTTATTGGTGCAAATATCTGTTTCTGAGAAATATCACAGCCGATGTAGAAGAGGGAGGATGTCCCTTCCATTGTATTATGCACGTGCCTTACTTCCTCGCCTCTCTCTCCAGGCAGGGCAGGCATTACTTTGGTAATTTTCGTAACAACCGTTTTGACATACCAATAAGTTATTACCGTTTAGTCAAGGTGTGGACAGTGATGGTAGTGTTTCAAGTTGTGACAAAAGGTCTTAGTTTTATTTAATATGAATTAGATCGGCTTTGATTTTGTAAACAGAATAAAAAACAAAAGTGATTATTGTCAGAGAATATTCTTGTGTGGCATCGTAAGTATTTACAAAACAAAGGTGGCAGAACTGGGCAGTTTAACAGACAGTGTAGTGGACCGTCTGGTCATTAGTACCGCCGAGAATGATTCAGGAGATGGTTCTGAATCTGATCTGGAAGGAATAGAGCCGCTGCCAGAATTGGAATAAAAGTAAAAGCGAAAATGTATTATTATTTGCCTCCAGTAATGTATTAGTTATGATCTACAAAGCAGTGTATTACAAAGAGAACAAATATTCATTAAACATATAATCTCCAAGTCCTGCACATTAAGCTACATCTCTGATGCAACCCCAAATCTGCACCAGTAGGCATAAACCGAACAAAATGCCTCCTTTCCTTCCCCCACTCCTCCATCTTCTCCTTTCCGCAGAAGGATATGTACATATCAACTCTCGCTGAACCACGTTTGTTTACCTGACCTGGGAGATACATGTGCATTGCAATTAAATCCTCATAGATTTTCTTCCAGGCTGCATTATTCTGCAGTCTGGTCACTATATGTTGGCCTAGAAATTCTATACTCTTCCCATTACATTGTTAGAAACAACAGTTTGATGACTCAGAAAATCTGATGTGTTACACTTTCACGTAACTTTCCCTACCCTCTATCATTTATTAGTGGATATACAAATTATTCTTATGAAAGTTTATTTTTCTATCTACTTAATTTTAAACGAGATAAACCTTTACAGAAACAGCTACATTACACATTTCGTTATAGATACAAAGCGAACAGCGATAGTCAATTGTTTAACAACTGGACGCTATATGCTGGCCTTAAATTTCCACACTGTAATCACGGGAAACAGCTGAAAATCAACAGGATTTTAAATGAATCACAAAAGTGTTGAAGTAATCGACTATTAATAACGGATATCTCGGAAATGGTTAATGCTATAAAAAAAGTTAATTGAAGTAAATTGTGTGCTTTAAAGAGATCTACATTTTTTTATTTTTTGTAGTCCTTTTTGTCTATTGCTTAACACTTGTAAGTTATACAAAATTCATTTCTAATGAAGAGGACTTAACAGGCTATTACCAAAACATTCAAGTCATCCTCCATGGTCTAGGGGTACCATACTAGCCTCTAATTCCCAAGGTCATGGGTTCAAACCTGGCGGAGGGCGATGGATTTTTTTGGACATCAAAATCTTTAGAGCCATTTTTTAGAAAATAAAAAATTTTAAAAAATGTTCCATGCAAAGGGTAGTTTGAGGTGAGGGGATTTTCTTGAAAATCTTCGTGTCGTGTTTTTAAAAGATACCGAACATGTACACCAAGTTTGGTATTTATCCAACACACACATACATATACCTTTTTCCAAATTTGTTTTTAAATTCAGGGGACCGCAAAACACGTATTTCCTTTGAAATTTGGATGGAATGCAATACCTTCTTTGCCTGCTAGGTATGTGGTAGAGAAAGTATAAATGACAAAGTAGGCATTGAAAAATTCAAACTATCACAAACAGTGGACATCCGCTAAATGACCAATGGCACAAAAAAGTTTGTGAAATAAAGTATGTGTTTTAAAGAGAGATACATTCTTGTGTACTAAGTTTTTGTCTTTATGGTTTACCAGTTATACAAAATAATAGTGAAGAGGAGCTCACAGGATAAGTTCAAAAAGTAGAAGATATACATTATATATACACACACACACACACCTCCCACTCCCCCTCACACTCTCTCACACTCACACAGTCACTCTCTTACACTTACACACTCTCTCACACTCACAAACTCTCTCACACTCATACTCTCTCTCACACTCATACTCTCTCACACTCACACTCTCTCACACTCACACTCTCCTACACTCACACTCTCACACACTCTCACACACTCACACACTCACACTCTCTCACACTCACACACACTCACACTCTCTCACACTCACACTCTTTCACACTCACACTCTCTCACACTCACACACTCTCACATACTCACTCTCACACACTCACTCTCACACACTCACTCTCACACTCTCACACTCACACTCTCTCACTCTCACACTCTCTCACTCTCACACTCACTCTCACACTCTCTCTCACTCTCTCACACTCACTCTCTCACACTCATACTCTCTCTCACACTCATACTCTCTCACACTCACACTCTCTCACACTCACACTCTCACTCTCACACACTCACACTCACACTCTCTCACACTCACACTCTCTCATACTCACACTCTTTCACACTCACACTCTCTCACACTCACACACTCTCACATACTCACTCTCACACACTCACACTCACTCTCACACACTCACACTCACTCTCACACACTCTCTCACACTCACACTCTCTCTCTCACTCTCACACTCACACTCACTCTCACACTCTCTCTCACTCTCTCACACTCATACTCTCTCACACTCATACTCTCTCACACTCACTCTCTCACACTCATACTCTCTCTCACACTCATACTCTCTCACACTCATACTCTCTCTCACACTCATACTCTCTCACACTCACACTCTCTCACACTCACACTCTTTCACACTCACTCTCTCACACTCACACACTCTCACATACTCACTCTCACACACTCACTCTCACACACTCACACTCACTCTCACACTTTCTCTCACTCTCTCACACTCACACTCTCTCTCACTCACTCTCTCTCACTCTCTCACACTCACACTCTCTCTCACTCTCTCACACTCACTCTCTCACACTCACTCACACTCTCTCTCACTCTCACTCTCGCAGTCTTTCACACTCTCACTCTCTCACACTGACTGTCTCTCACACTCACTCTCACTCACACTCACTCTCCTAAAGGTGCTTTCTTTTTCCAGGGAGCCTCAAAAAATGTATTTTCAGGAAAATCTCAGCATTGAATGTTTGGATCGAATGAAATATTCCTCTACTTGATAGAGAAAGTAAAGAATCTGATGTGTTGCACTCACATGACTTTCTCTACTCTTGTACAAACTATTTTTACAAACGCTTATTCTCCATATGCTTCATGTTAATCGAGATGTTAATCTTATTGCTAATTTACTTGTAGATGAAAGGGGAACATGGTAGGCTTTAAGCGATAGTCAAATGTTTTAAGAGCTGGTTGCTATGTGGCGCATTCCATTCTCTTTGTATGTCCAGGACATAAAAAAAAAAGAATAACGAATTCCCATTTGACAATAAGTTTAAGTATTGGAAAATGGAAACAAATAACAAGGAATATCTCGGAAATAGTTTACCACACAAAGAAATGCATATGACAAATTGTGTGTTTTAACGAGATCTACATTTTTTGTGGTAAAATTTTGTCTATCTCTTACAGTTTACCAGTTATGCGAAAGTCATTCAGAATGAAGAGGACTTTTGGGGATACTCCCAGAAAATTCATGATATACATTTCATTTGCCATTAAAGTATATTAAACATACAATATTTTAATCAAAAGCGTTAGAATCATTTTTGAGAAAATCAAAATTTTGGAAAAATGTTGCATGTAAAGGGTAGTCTCGGTGGGGAGATTTTTGAGAAAATCTTCTTGTTGCATCCTTGGAAGATACTAAACTCAAATAATACCAAGTTCAGTATTTATTTGACTTTTCGCTTTTGAGCTGTGCCATTCACAGACAGACAGACAGGCAGGCACATGGACATGTTTCCAAAAATGCTTTATTTAGATCAAGGCACCTCAAAACATGTATTTCTGGTAAATTCTCAGAATCAAAATTTTGGGTGGAGTGCAATACTTCCCCTACTTACTATACATAGTAGAGAAATTAAAAAAACAAAATATTGCCTCTGAAGTCCCCAAAAAAGAAACAGAGATTGACTTCTTTTCCTTTAGAATAGGCCTATTTTAATTGCCATTTTGAACTTGTCAAACTAGGCTACTCATTTCTGTGTGTTATTTGTAAGATGTGTAATACACAGTTCTGTTTAATATCAATGTTTGTTTCATAGTGCTCCTATGACACTACCTGATACAATTTGTTTTCATAAATGATCGGTTATCCAAATGTCTTGTCCCCATTGTTTCAGATTATCGATGTTCTACTGTATATGTATTAAAATGTGAGCATTCACAATTGACAGGAAGTTTTCTTGGTTCCTGGGAATTGGAAACAAGACTTGCCAAGTTTTAATGTTCTTGCTCTTGGACACAGCATAATAAATCCTTATTGTATATACTAGACTCACCACTGTAGAAATTACTCAAGAAGACTGTGACATGAAAGAGTCATAGAGCTCTCTCTAGTCGTAAGCTGGGTAAATGAAACTGGTAGAAATTTTACTATATGTGCATCCTGACACCCATAGATCCACTGAGCCTTGGTTCTTCTAGTGAAAACATCATCTGTAGAACAATAGTGAAAACAAAGAACTTTTGTATGCTATTAATAAATTAATGAAGCTTGGTACAACTAAAGGAAAGGGAAATAGTAATGATCTGCATTTACAAAATGTTTACTCTTATTGAATTAGAAGTTGGATGAATTGGAAGCAGTTGAAAATATATCATTGGTCAGTTAATCCTTTATTGAAGACTGGAAGATGAAGGATCCCAGCAGACCATCACCCACAAGCCCGGATAATATTTAATTTATTTTTTATGGTTCCTCATAAATACATGCACCAATTTCACCAACTTTTTCCTCCATTATTTTCGCTTCTTAGGTTTAGCGTTTAGCAATCCCATTGTCCTAAACTCATTAACCGGACGTCTAACAGTTCTCTACCTGGAACTGGAATACCAAGAAATTTCTCATGAAATTGTCTACATGATTTGGTTCTTACGTATGTATCATACATAAAAATTTGTTGTTCAAGCGTGAATTTGTCGGCAGGCATTGCGTGAACTTATAACAAGACATTAACACTCTTAAACAAATGACACACAACACAGATGTCTTGAATGAACTTTCACCTTTGAGATGCACAAACTCTAGTGTTTACAGCATGAACAAAAGATAGCACCTGATGCAGAACAAGCATAACACAGCTGATAAACATAGCCTTGAACAGGTAATTTCACTGCAGAAAAATACTGAGGTCACTGCAGTGAAGGCAGAGCATACATACATATGATCCGTGGCTCCACCATACAGTGAACGCTCTGTAGTTTGAGCATGTTGTACATCAATGAATGGTTTCAGTATTCTGATAATTCTTAAGTGTAGCGTGCACTTTAAAAATAATGAGACAAGAGTCTATGTTACACGCTTCCTGTGTGAGCATAACAGCACTGTTACAAGGACGCTAAGGACCATAGCAGTTAAAGAACGTCCATAAATAAAACTCCATTTTTTTACACACACACAAACACACATGCTTATATTTCTATAATTTGGGGGGGGGGGATTCAGGGCCCTCAAAACGTGTATTTCTGATCAAGTCTTGGAATTAACGGTTTGCAAGATATTATTTGCTTTTGGTTTGAATTTTAATATATCCATACTTTTTTACTTTCTCTACTACGTACAGTAAGTAGGGGAAGTATTGTATTCCACCCAAAAATTCGATACCGAGATTTCACCGGAAATACATGTTTTGAGACACCCTGAATCTGTCTGTGTGTGTGTGTGTGTCTGTCTGTGAACAGCATAACTCAGAAATGAACAGTCGGATAAACACCAAACTTGGTATTTAGGTTCAGTATCTTCCAGAGATGTGACACGAAGGTTTTCAAGAAAATCCCCCCACCCCAGATTACCCTTTACATGGAAGATTTTTTGAAAAGTTTAATTTTCTCAAAAATGGCTCTAACGATTTTGATTAAAATATCATATGTTTAAGATATTTTCATGACAAATAAAATGTATATCTTGAATTTTCTGGGAATGTCTCCAAAAGTATTCTTCATTGTGAACGACTTTTGCATAACTGGTAAACCATAAGAGATAGACAAAATTTTACTACACAAAAAATGTAGATCGCGTTAAAATACACAATTTATGTCATATACATTTTTTTGTTGAGTGAACCATTTTCCAGATATTGCTTGTTATTCCCTTAAATTTTTCAATACTTATTTTCTAAAATGGGAATTCATTATTCATTTTTTTGTCTTGGATATGCAAAGAGTATTAATCTGTGGCAAAGAGAATGGTGCTGCACCTAGCAACCAGCTATTAAGAGATATGTATGTGCTTAAAGGCTACTGTATTTCTATATTGCCCTTGTAAATATATTTTCCCGTTACATCTACAAGAAAATTAGCAATAACATAGAGTCTGCAAATGTTTATGTCGATTAACATGAAGTAGAGGAGAATAAGCGTTTGTAAAAATAGTTTGTACAAGAGTAGAGAAAGTCATGTGAGTGTAACACATCAGATTTTTCAAGTGGTAAGTTGCTATTCATTTTTTCTTGTGGTCATGCAAGGAGTAAGGAATTTCAAAGCCATTATATAGCAATACACTTTTTAAAAACCTGATTATCGCTTTATCTACTGTATTGTTCTTATAGCTACAATAACATGTGTAATGAAAGTTTATCTGTATTAACAAAAAATAGATAGAAGAATAAGCTGTTGTAGGAAGAGTTTTTAAAAGAGTGAGAAGAGATTGTTATCCGCAAGGTTGTACAAAGGGTACTGAGTCATCAGGTTCGCAACCTTAGTGAAAATTATATGAATTTACAATGAGGTATGTTTACTAACAGATACAGCAGACACAGCACCTTACCACAATGACTCGAGCAGCGAAGAAGAGGAACCCGAGGAGGGAGGACTCTCGGCTGCGTCAGGACTCACTGAGAAGCGTGAAGTAGAGAACACGTTTGACACAGCACTTCCAGTTGAACATAACGTGAGTCACACTCATCTTTAAGTAAATAATCAACATTAAATGTTTAATACTTTCATGAACAATTGGGAATAATGATAGGGACAGGCAGATTATAAAGAAAAGTTTGCCAAAATATTGTTATTGTTATTTTTAGTAGTGGCAATCATGCTGCAGTGATGCCATGCAATGGAGTCAGACAATGTCATTTTTACCACAGATTGCTTGCCCTCCCTCACAGCACATGAACTTGCTCTCCTGCCTCCACATCTGTTGGCAGTATAGTGGTTACCATGCTAGCCTCCAGTCCCCGAGGTTGCAGCCTCAAACCCAGCAGAGGGCGATGGATTTTTTCAGGTGTAAAAATCCTTAACATGGCTTCCTTCAAAACGGAAGTAAAACCGATGGTCCCATGTCATAGATTCATGGCACATAAAAGAACCTCAAGCCTGATAAAGAGGCCTCTGTGCAAAATTACTGGTCTATTCATGCCCAATATAGAATGGAACGCTAAGGACTACAGTAGTTAAAGAGCATGCATAAATAAAAGCATGGTATCAGAGTTTAAATCATAGCAATCTACACGAGGTCCAACGGGGCGAGCTAATAAAAGTTCCTAAAAACACCTGAAAACTCTTAAAATATTACTAGGTCATTATGGGTAAGGAAAGAAGGATCTGTCTACATCAAATAACTACATAGCAAAAGTTTAGATGGTAGGGTTTAATGAAGATTAAATTTGTGATGCGGTAATTTGTATCACAAATTACTTAAATGTAAATAATGATTGTAATATGAATATGCATTTTTATGTGACATTGATTTCAGATGTTTATTAATTGTAATTATTATTGATAAGTAAGTTTATACGGCTTTACTGAAACTGTCAATAATAGAGCAATAATGCAGCGAGGGGGGGTGAGCTGTTTATTATTATTGGGAACGAGGAAGTTACGTAATGTTCGCGCGTTTTTTCCGTTGAGAACCTTCTGGAATGTTTCCCTAAAAAGCAATATGTATTCGTGGTTTTCATTGGATATTAAAATAGACGCTAATGTTGGCGCGTTTTATTAGCCAATAGCAGTTCATTTATAATCTTTAGGTGTATCTTGATGCAGGCGTATAAATAGGGTAGGTTCGAGGTAGCTTGCCCCGCAGTTCATCAAAAATCTGTGTACACTACACGTCGTCTTTAGGCAGTTCATAAAAATTCTTTGTGCAATACACGTCGTCTTCAGTTCGTCAAAATATTTATATGAGATACGTCGGCTATAGATTCACAAGTTATGAAAATCTAAAGTATTATAAAGTTAATTATACACAAAGTTGAAGTACGTGAATTAAAAGTGATCAGTAAGAAGTATTATAACAGTTTCAGTTTGGCGAGTATCTAAATCAATATGTAAAAGTGATAGTGAACGTGTTCGACAATAAAAATTATAAAAAACAAATTTCTTCATCAGTGTAATTTTTGAATAAAAGATTCCTTTCCGCTTCACAACCTGTATTGAGACACATGTTCGACCCCAGGCCAACAGGATAATAGCTAGCCGGAGGACATTTGAAATGAATTATTTCAGAAAGCTGATACTAGGAAACGCAAATTGCTAACGCCAGATGGAGCTACAATCCAAACAAATGAATGACGTCACAAGATGGCAACGCGTGAAGTAAGCAGCACAACATAAGATCTTCAAGTTCTAATAACTTACGTAAAAACATATTACGTAAACATTAATACCGTTACAAATTGGCTACCACAATGTGGGGCTAACAAACATTACGTAAGCAAAAAAAATGTTATTACATTTGATAACATGTTACCTTCTGCTTGACAGAGCATCCTGATTCACCTGTCTGCACTGCTTGTTACATTCCAAGAGATAGACTGAGCATTCTAGATGCTTACTGAGATATAACCGGTTTATCCCCACTCCTATTACGTCATTCCGGTTCATACAAACAAATATTGCCAAAACCACATGTTATAAATGTATTACCACAACCAAAATGCCACAATATTGGGTGTGAAAGACCGGTAATTTTACTCAAAGGTCTCTTTATCAGGCTTGAGGTTCTTTTGCGTGCCATAAATCTACGACATCGAAGGCCCGTAAAACTTAGAAGCATGTACTATGCTATGTATGGAGAAATGGTTGCCAGAACTAAAAAACCACCCCTTGTATATATTTTAAAGTCACAACAACTTATACTTTAAGGGCCGGTTTCACCAACTGATGTTTAAAATACTCTTTTAACATTTTGTTTGTTAACAAGGTATTCAAAGTTTAACATAAGGTTAAAACTTTTGCTTTTCATCAAGCTTTTACAGCAAATTTCTAGCTAAAATTTTGTTAACGTCAAAGACAACTACAAATGCTAGCTTTTGAGAAGGCGGTGGCCGAACTACACTGCTTTTGAATGTGCTCTGATGCACTTTTGTCTACATATCGTTGCGCTCTCTGTGTCATTAACAGACAACTATTCACATTCATGGCAATTGCCATGTGATGTTCCCATTGTTTGAGGTTAGAATCACGGTGTCAACTGAAATAAATGTTTCACCATTTGAAACGTGTTAATTAACATCTAGTTAATAAGCATAGACGTAATACCAAGTATGAAAAAGCTGACGGTCTTACATTAAAGGATAAGATGGCAGCCTGGGACAAAATCCGCAAGTAATTTAATTGAAATTAACGCGTTTCTCTTAAGTCCAGTAAGCAACTGCGACAATTTTATGCTACCATAAAGTGCAGCACCAGAACTGTTAGATCCGAAGTGCGTTTAAGACAGTTTAAAACTGGTGGTGGACACTACATTGAAACTAAAAGTGGACGAAAATGTGTTATTCTGATTAATCAAGCAGACCCGAAAAAAATACTGTTTGCTTCTTGAAGCAATTGCTTTGGAAACCTTCCAGATAAATCCATAAGGAATAGCTTTGGAAATGCTAACATTATTGCCCTCCAAATAAATGAAAAATGTTAGCATAAAATCTTAAGTACCTGATTAACACTTGTAGCTTAGGAAAAAGTGGCATGCTTGTATTGGTAGTATTCTAACCTCTTGTATTTTCCATAAAACCATGCCCATGACCCCTTGAACAGTCTATATTGCTTTAAAAATTCCTCCTTTTGCAGTGTTTCAAATTTATTATGACGTTCGACTACTGTTCTATTAGGAATGACATTCAAAAATGTCAATTCAACAGCTTCCTTTGCAGCAGCCATTTTCAACTTCTAACATTTGTTATACGCCTTAACACAGGGGTATGGCAATGTTAACTTAAAACCAATTTTAACACATTGTTAAAGTTAACATTGTTTGATGAGATAGAATTTGCGTTAACTTCAGTGTTAAATCAGTTTAACAGTGTGTTAAAATTTAGCATCTGTTGGTGAAACTGGCCCTTAAGGCAGTATTTTAATGCCTAAATAATATTAATTGTGTTTTATTATAATTAAATTCAATAACAGCCCACCTTGAAAACAATATGTATATAATTATTATTTAAATTGTATGTAAGTCATTGCAAATACTTATTTTATTGTAAAACATATTTTATTAATATTATGTAAATGTTTATATACTCTAATAGTGCAAAAACTGTGAGAATAATATGTTTTAGGTTGTTAATAATGAGGTAATAATGTAATTTTTGTGACAATAATGTATCTGGAATTTTGAAAAATACTGGTCATGAAAAGATCGGTAGTGACATAAATTTCACTTACAGTTTGGAATTAGCCAATCAACAGTAAAGAAAAGGTTTTAGTTTGAATACTTAAATTCTATTGGACTAGAATTAGCCAATAATAGACTGGCATTACTGAAGCTTTAGGGTTTTTACCGTCAAGATTAGTCAGTCGTGGACATGATGTGATAGCGTGTAGATGCCAAAAATTGTGTTCTCCGCTAGTAAATACATTAAGAATATGTAAAGTGCTCACAGTTTTTTCTTTTATAAAGTGTTGTGTTTTATAAATGTGCAAGTATAAAGCAATAAAAAGAAGTGAAATTTAAACGTAAATTCTGTGACGTCTTTAATTTTTGTCATATCACGACCTGAACAAGAACTTTTGATTCTATAGTTCGACTGAAGCAGCCGCGGCAGATTTAAATAATATTACGTAAAACAAGCATCATGTTCACTACTACAAACTTTGGCGTCCCAAGCATCAACCAACTTCAAAGTGTATCTTCATTACGTAACCTAAATACATTCTCAAAGTGACGCACATACGTGGGGGCTTCTCTACATCTCACATCACAAATACAACTTTCTCAAAGTGGCATCCCTCAACGTGGAGCTCAATAATTACATAACAGCACATTTTTTTTAAATATACGTAATAATATTACGTAAGCTAAATAAATACTATCGCACCCTAAGGGTTTGGAGCAGATTCACTTCATATCTAATGAAAAATATAAAATTAAATGACAAATTATATGGAGTTATAGATTTTATTTTGCATATAGAATGCACCAGTGATGTTCGATTTCTTTTCCAGCTGATGATCTGTGGATCAAAAATGCTCTGCAACCACTGATTTTTTTTTTTGTTTATATTTAACATTTCTTATGTGTTCTTTAAAGCTTGTGTCTATATTCCTCTTTGTCTTCCGTAAGTATACTTTCTTACAATCCTGACACCCAATGTCATAAGTTCTAGAAGTTTTTCCCACTGGAATTTTGTCCTTTTTATTATCCTAAGTATGTTTTTTAAGGAATGCTTGTTAACTGGGGATAAGATTACACCATATTCTTTGAATATTCTTGTGAATTTTGGGAAGTCAATGGATGGAAAGTTAATTTTTTGAGATTTTTAGTTTCTTTAATGTTGTTTAGTGTGGTGATTTCCTTTATTTGTTTCTTCTTTTGGAATTTTGCTATTTTACTCTAGTATCTCTTTGGAGAAGCCATTTTTATGCACTATTTCCAGGATCTTAGAGTTTCTTCCTGAATGTGAAGTAATAGTTTCACATATTCCTCTATTGCTCCTTTAGTATCAATATTTTTTTTATTTTCTCAAAAATGCCTCTTACAAATTTGATTAAAATGGTGTATCTTTTAGGATATTTGCAACACAAAATATGTATCCTTCATTCTCTGAGAATAGCCTATGAAGTCCTCTTCATTCTAAAGGAATTTATTTTGTATAACTGCTACATGTTAAGACATAGACAAAAACTTACAGCACAAAAAGAATAGATCTCTATAATATACAATTTAATTCAAATACTTGTGGCATCAGCTGTTTCCAAGATACCCATTACTATTGACTTGAATTTTCAAGCCATTTTTTTAAATGTTGTCTCTCTTCAGTTGTTTCGTGAAAAGAGTATGGAATTTCAAGGCCAGCAGATGACCACACACTTTTAAACATAGATTCGGTTTCCTTTATTTGTCTTGAGATGAGATTTGCAGTTAGAGAAATTAACAGCAAGGTTGAGCCAGGTATGCTTTGCAATGAATGTTTTAAGGGAAAGCGTTAACCTTGAAGTTCTTAGAAACTTTTATAATATAATGAAGTATGGGATTATATTTTGCGGGAATAAGGGAGGCATTATTTTCAAAATTCAATAAATGGTTGTTAGAAATATTGTCGTGACCTCTAAACACACTAGCTCAATGGGGGTAGAGCAACTCGCAACTCGGGTACCGAAGAATCTAAAAGTTAATAATTTACATTATGCAGCTAAATGAAATGTGAAAAATATTAGGAAATACCTAGTAAAAGGATTACTACATGGTGCAGATGAGAGAAGGGATCTATCTACTATGATAAATTAAACAGAATAGAAGTGGATGGCAAGGGGGTTTATTAATAAAAGGGGATACAGTACCTCCTTGTTTCCATATCTGCCGGAGAGGACGCCATGCTTGGACGCATGGGTAGTGCGCACACAACACAACCTGTCTCTTCCAGTAACTAGCCACGACTGACTCAACCCACGCTAACTCGGCGTGGGACGCTATCTAAAACTTGTTTATCCCCACCACTCTCTTACGCAATACCCGATCTGGGCAGCCAAGTCACGTACACAACAATACTTGTACATCACAATATGTTGTTTAAAGGCAAAAGAGAATCCTGTAAATTACTATTCCATTTATTAAATATTTTACTCTTTCCATGGATATATATATTTTAGAAATATTATTATATGTTAAACACTTATCGGAATTTGAGAAAAACCAAGACAAACACAGATATTGCACAAGAAATAGAGATCTAAGTAAGTGTTAGCATAGAACCTCACTCTATGAAGAAAGTGCTATGTATAACAGTATTAAAGTACACAATAAATTACCTCTTCATGTCAAGGAAATCTGTTCTTTCGACAAATTAAAAAGAAAAGTGCAGGCATTATTAATAAAACACTGTTTTTATTCATTAAAGGAATACCTAGAGTGTATGTAACAGCAGTTAAGTGTGTGTGTATGTGTGCGCGTGCGTGCGTGTGTGTGTGTGGTGTTTTTCATGTCCACATCCTTGGCGCTCGTTGCCATCTGCCGCTATCATAGAAAGGCACACATGAAACCATACAACGTTTTTAAAACTACTTTTAAAGGCTTTACTTACCAACTTTATGAAAGGAGATGCTGAAACTGGCCACCATCATTGTCCATACATTTTTGCCACCTCTTTAGGAAACTATCCATCACTCGCCGTAGTTCATGTTGAGAAATGCTGGCAACTTCCTGGTGGATATTTTGTTTTAATTCTTCCAGGGTGTGTGGCTTTGTTTTGTACATTTTATGTTTTAAGTTACCCCAGAGATAGAAATTGCAGGGATTAGATTGGGGTACTGAGGGGGCCACAAATCTCTACTAATAATTCTGTCCTCAAACACACTTTCAATTGTTCCAATCAAAATATTGGCCATATGAACTATTGCAGAATCTTTTTGAAAAAAGGCAAAATCACACTCCCTGTCTGTTAATTCTCTAAAAAAGGGGGCAGAATTGTATTCACGTATGTACGGGCGTTGACGAATGACTCAAAAAAAATTGGCCCATAACTCTTTGTCCACTCATGGGTCATCATACTTCAATTTTTTCATCATAAAGGGGTAGTTCATGAACAATATTAGGTTTGTCAGAGCTCCAATAACGATTACTTTGTGTACTCACATATCCATGAAGGTGGAACCAAGCCTCATCCGTGAAAAATATTAAATATGGGTCTATTTCGCCATTGTGTACACTATTGAGACTCCACTCACAAAATGTGTGCCTAATAACAGGATCACCTGGTTGAAGAGCATGTGCCATGGTTATTTTATATGGTTTTAACTTCAGCAATTTGGTAGCTCTTTGCGCAGAGCTGTAAGAAATGTCTGCGTGTTGTGAAAGATGCCTAAGTGATTTTTGGGGAGAATTCTCCAAACGATGACCGCTGTCGTCTAGTGTTTCTTCGGTAACAACTGTACGCCGTCTTTTAGATTTCTTAGCCTGAAATTCCTGTGGCCTGAAATTTATTGTAAAGTTCATGGATTGTTGTACGGCCTGGAACTTTTACACCTGGAAATCATACTTTCACTTGGTGAGCTGACTGAGTTAACACATACGAATCATAAATAAATAAATAAATAAATACACGCTGTGCAGTAGAAAACATATACTGAGCTATAATATACTTTGTGACTAAGTACAGGACAAAATAATAAATAACTTGTAATAACTGAACTACATCACATCACCATCAACTCAATACTGCACCTCACACTGCAGAGCAAAACCACGTCAACAGCGTGACCTTGTTTATAGCAACAGTGCATTATCATATTTCCACAAGTCCAGTGGAAAGAGATAGCGCAGCCGGTTCGTAGTTTCTTGGCTCTACTGTTGCTATGTAATTTACTATGTAAGTGATGTGTCCTATATCATTATGTGATCAAACAGGATGAATACAAATCTATAAAACTAAATGTGTGATGACACTACTTCTGTAAAGGTTTATCTCGATTAACATGAAGTAGATAGAAAAATAAGCTTTCCTTAGAATAGTTTAGAGAAGTGATTAAAAAGTAAATATAAGTGGATGGAACAGGTTATGTCAATGTAACATCAGATTTTCTTAGGAAGAGGGAGAATTAAATGCAGCACACAGACAGAAAGTTTACGGTAATTTTGTGTTACAGTACTTGGGCACAGACCTAGAGGAGCTGCGTGGGAGAACAGTGTTAGACGATGGCTCGTACCAGTCGCTGCCGTTACTGTTGCAAGAAGGAGTTGTCCTGGTACCAGGACAGACTTTACCATTAGTGGTGTATCACTTCCCAACCATCAGTATGCTGCGCAACTGTGTTGCTACAGATCGCACCTTTGGAGCAGTGTGCATCAAGTGAGTATCTGCTCATTATGTGGATATGTCATTGGTCCTACTCTAATACCATGTTGCTTTTTAGGATAATGTGTTTGTGAAAATCCAAAACTCCACAGTTTTATTCTGATGGCTTTGAATTTTTTACCATATACTCAAAACATAAAATGTATAGTGCATATACCATTATAACGAACTATGTCAAACCGTTAATAAGATATTAATATTTTTTATTTTTAAGTAATCACATTTTGATAATGTAATGTGGAATACTCCTTGGACCCTATGGTTAGGGACCCCGACTTTGCGAGTAGTTAATTCGTGAAATTGGCCGAAAATTAACAATAAGGAAAACCTTTAATCAATTATTTTTAAATTCCATATATATATATATATATATATCCATTCTGAGTCGCGAAATAACGCGACATTAGTTCTATATTGCGAAAACGCGAAATAACACTGTTATGAAAAAAAATGTGCAAAATAACCCGAAATTTTTCTCTCTCTCTCCTTTTTTTTTTTGGTGTTTGTCTCTCCTTTTCACATAAACAATCAGATATTTGGCTTATCAATCATTTACGGATACGTGTATTGTCATTTGCTACGGCCATGCTGCACGGCACAGAACACCAAACTGCACTGTGATTTAACCAGAGCTTCGGCAAACATTGGTACTGTTTCGACTACCCCATCCCCTTCACTCTTCACCTATCGCATGCACAACAAAAGGAATGCCATGTTTATCGGAACTTGGCAACACCGCATCAGTGACGGATTTTCATTTCACTCAAATTATTCTTTGGATTTAAATGACAATAGTACCTGCAATTCTTCTTTAATGCCGTATTTTAACGATTCGTGCTTGCATCGCCCCATTTCATGCTGGCTGGAAAAGACTGTCGCAAAAGTATCGTTAAATAATGCATGAATTTCTAAGTCTGGTTCAAGTCAATTCTGACAGTAGACAGCCTCTTCTACCAATCACTGTCTCCATTTCCTGTATCCCTCGCACGAAAATTGTTGCTGTCCGCTATACTGAAAGATTCATTTGGAGTCAAGTTATATTCTTTAAATTACGTTACAATTTAGCGCAAGGAGTCTGTTTACCTTCTGCTCTGAAAAAGAAAAGGAATTATGCCGATGGAGCCACGTTTCAAATTAAGCTAGTGCATGCACAATTCAGGTGACGGTGGAGTTGGCGCACCGTACAGACAGCATGTGCAAGATGTTGCCAGGTCAGTTTAGTTTTGCGGCACGTGGGAATTCAAACCGATTCCACAGTAGTATTTCAATGCGGTCTCAAAATATAATAAACTGTCAGGCATCTTTCCTTCTTGAACTCTGCAAAGACACCATTTGCCTTATTGAAGTGCTTGAGGGATCTAAATATCCATTTGTTCATAAACTATATAGCAAACTTAAAGATATATCAAATGGCTTCACAATAGTAGCTGAGGGCTCGTTTGGAGAGAAAACTTCAAGTCTTCTTCAGAGACTGCCAACCCTCAAGAAGTCTTATGTTATCAGTCAGTTCAAGTAATTGGGCATAAAGTCAGTTACCAAGCTGAATTCCTTAATGTCAGCTGGATGATATTCATTCTGCAGGTAAATTGTTTGATGTACGAAAAATAGTATCAAATGAGGCATCTACTGATATAACTATAGAAAAAGCAAGAAGAATGTTACCTTTTCTGCGAGACTTGCCAGAGAAGACATTTGAGGAGGGATATGCTGCTCTGAAGAACATAGTGTGTGAAAAATTAGATGATGCTGCTGAAGTGAACATACTGGATTTACTTTCTGGACTTCAATGTGACCACTTGTGTTTCAGTGAGAAGTGTATGAAACTATTGTGGGTACCCATGTCCAATGTGGACAGTGAAAGACTTTTCTCTGCATATGGGAACATCATGATAAACTTAAAAAAACAAATCTTAAGCCAGAGAACACCGAACTTATGGTGGCTTTGTCTCTAACAAAGTAAATCAGTTGTATACTATGTAAATATTTTCATGCTCCTCTTTTTTAAGTTACATGTAAGGTGCCCTTTGTTCCACAGTAAAATAGTTTAAACTGTGTTTTTGTTTTTTCCCTTTTTTTTGCACGAGATAACACCGTTAAGCAGTTTTATTTACCGCCCAAAACACTGCTCACTATAATATTTTTACACCGATATTACATTATTTTATTTACCGACAATCTGGGGTCCCTACCTATGGTTTATTGTATCACTCCCAAATTTTTAATTTGAAATTTTATTAGGTTTAAATGAAAGAAAATTGTGTACATGTTAATGAATTTTTCAATTTTACAGTGTGGATTATAAAAAGTAATTTCAACTGAACTATGTGGGTTGTAACTTAAATGATATGATACCTTTATTGAGTGTTGAGTTAATACAATACATTTGGGCATGATCAGTGTCGAGCCCTATTGCCGATCATACCCAAGCTTCCACATTTACAAGACATGTATGTTGAGTTAGCTTCATATCGCTAACAGTTTCTCATTTAAAGTCACTATACTACTTAGTGATCTTCTCCCATTCCCATCTCCTTCTCTTACTTCCTCCGATCGTCTTTGAATCTCCACTACCAGCGGGAAATGGCAACTATTACATGCAATTTAGAGAATGCTTATTTGTACCCCGTACTGATTGTCCATAACAACACTTGGTCATTCATATTAAGAAATGTACCTCTCCCTCCTAGCCCTCTCCGTGTTTACCATCCTTTGTATCTAAATCATTCACTTCAGAATTTCATATAAATCTATATCTTGCTTATCAATACACTTGTCTTTACTTTGTCTAATTTGTTCCCTTCTATTCATTCTATAGTCACTCTCCCTCCCTATTCTGTTAACTCTCCCATTATTACTGCTTCTGTTTTCCCATACTTCTCACAGAGCCTGCACTATTTCTATATGTATGGCACACTTTCCTACTACATAAATCTATTTCTGTTGGCTCCCCTGACGGTCCCGCTTTGTTTCTGTTCAAAATCCGTAAACTCCCATTGGGTGTCAAAACAATGCTTTCTTCTTCCACCAATTCGCCACTCTGAAACCACACCTCTGCCCTGCCCGCAACCATATTACGTGGCGATTGAACTTCCTACCTCCTAGATGATGTCACTTTCCTAACTTTGCCAGCTGTTGCCCATACGTCACTCTGATCTGACGTCACTGCGTCGTCTCCCAATCTTTTCTCTGACGCAGCCATCTTCTTCCCGCCAGCCCCACGTAGCAGTGACGTAACTTCCATATATCCATCCTTCTCCGATTTCCAATCGCTCTTTGGACTTCCTTCTGATCTGCATTCCTTCTCTCTGGTCTCGGATGTATTTGGCTGAATCATTTCCAGCAATCTGCTGCTCCTTGTGTCTCTTTCACATCCAGCTACCATGCGCCCATCGACCCACAACCGTAAGTTCTTTATGATGCCCGTTTCCCTTCCATTCTTGCCAGCTTCATTTGTTGTATTAAATCTTTCTTCAAGGCCCGTTGTTCCACCGATAAATCTTTGTTTATAAAAATATTTGTTCCTTTTAGTTGCTTTGTTTTCTTTAACACTTCATAAACAAACTGCACTGACGTAAATCTTGCAACTATCATTCTGGCTCCTCTTGATCTACCCACTCTAAATGCTTCCCTAAAATCCCAGCCCTGTAGCGCCATTCCAAGCTTTCCTTCTATAATCTCTCTGACCTCTTCCACAGGCCATACTCCATTCCTTTCACTCCTGTTATAACTAGATTGAATCTGTGGTGTCTCTCTTCCAACAGCTCTACTCTTCTTTTGAGTTTCTGTACCTCATTTCTTATATCTTGCATTTCATTTTTGATCTCTCTCTTGATATCTATTAGTTCCTTTTCTACTCCATTAAGTTTGTTTCCTAATTTCTCATCCATATCTTTTATACTAGCCAAAATTTCGTCCATGATGTTTCGATTCCCATTTAGCCCAGGATTAATTTCGACTCCACCAATTACCAGTAGCATGCCTATTATACATGTGAGAAGAATCATATTTACCATCTCTTCTGTACCTTTGTTTATTTTAAAATCATTCCATTTTAACTTATTAAAGGTTCCAATTCTTCCTCTATCTCTTCAATACGGATTCCCATAGTTTCTTAAGCCCTTCTTTTCTTCCACTCCAGGAGCTTCCTCAACACACATGCACTCTCTTGCACTGCTTGCTTAGCACTTGTAACTTAAATAGTACCAACACTGCTGTGGAAGTGAAAGAAGAAGGAAGTAATTATTCTCACATTTACCATGTGTTTGCCTATATCTTACCCACCTCCCAATAAATGAACTCTCCCCTCCAACTCAAAGTGCATGTGCTGTGGCGAGTGGAGGAGAGACCGTTGTGTGTTGTGTGTTTGCCATGTTCACAAAACAGGAACAGCAAAGTTGATTGAACATTGATTGTGTTTGTGGTCATACAACAAGACAGTGTCATGATACCATACAGAACAGTGGTGAGGTGGGTTACAATGGGGGTCAGGAAAGTGTTGTAACATGACTTAGCCTGCTCGCTCATCCAAGTGTAAGTGAAGAGCAAGTGTATACTGTTGCTGCACTTTCAGACACCAATCGACATCAGACCATACGCGAATTAGACCAAGAGATAGGATTATCACATATGACTTTGCTGCATATTCTAAAGAATTGCCATGAATGAGGAAAGTTGCATTATGTTGGATTCCCTACAATTTGACGTAAGTGCAGCAATGGATATGATACACTGCTACCCAAACTCATTTGGAGTGACTAATTTTGAAGATTTAGAAGCTAGTAACAGTGATGTGTCATAATTTAAAATAGAGAGTTGAGGGTTGTTACACTACATCACTATAACATTCTTACTTGAACGCGTTTCGGGAGACGGCTTGTTCCCATCGTCAGCATTTTCTCTCAACTTCAACTTCAGTTGAGAGAAAATGCTGACGATGGGAACAAGCCGTCTCCCGAAACGCGTTCAAGTAAGAATGTTATAGTGATGTAGTGTAACAACCCTCAACTCTATTTTAAATCATTTGGAGTGTTATGGTTTGTGATTGAGACACTTTCTTACACCATACAATTTGCTTGATGGGACATTAGCCAGAACCTCAACTTAAGCACCAATTCAACAAGTGGCGTCATTACAGGTCGGCATGGCAAAACAAAAGTCTGCCAAACCCGTACAAGTTATGCTTCTTCTTGGGTATGATTGTGATGGCGTTATTCTAACACATACCATAACAAATGATACAGCACAGTATTTCTGTTGTTTTTGGAGCATCCTCTCAGACCACCGTTGTAAAGAAAGTGGCGACACTTTTTGCAGAATCCTCCCATCATTTTGCAGGACAGTGCTTGATGCAGGTGGTACAACCTGTAACTGACCGATACTGTTGCTGGGGTTGGGAAGTGCTTTTCCATTCATCATATTCACCGGACCTAAGCTCCTGTGATTTTGACCTAATCCTGAAGACACAGGAACCATTTCGGGGAATTCGATTCAGGACTGCTCCCGAAATTCTGCAGACATTAGATCGCTCCATCAGGAACATTAGCAGAAAAGTACTGCAACAGGTGTCCTACACTTCCACATTGCTGGCAATGGGTTATTTACATTGAAGGACTGCAATAGTTTCAAACATGTACCATTCTTGCAATAGTAATAAGTAAATAGTTGCTACTATTAAGAGTTCCAACTTGTGTATTTAACCCTTTCCAGCCCAATGGCGCCACTTGGCATCATTATGTATGTCTCTTATTGGAAGTGGTGTAAAAAAAATTGTACTTGGAAGGGTTAAATATCAACCGTTGTCTATCTTTATTAGTACACATTTCAGTGTTTTCTTTAAATGTATTGATTATATAATACCTTAAATTAAGTAGGAACTAACAAAAGTTCTTGATATTTTTATGAAATGCAAAAGTTCTGTTCCATTACAGTGCTAACAAAGTCCCATAAACATCAAGAATGCCAGTCACTGTTTATTTTATGTGGGCTCACCCCATTCTTTACCACAGATTTGGTAGCACGGCACTAATGATTCGAACCTAGATAACACCTGATACGGAAATCTTGACCTGTGATGTTCAGCACTTAGCTAAGTCAGGAGACAGAGATTACATAGGAAAACTTTGTGTGGGCACAAGTATACTTTGTGTGCCCTCTGGTTTCAAAATGGTTTTCAATCGAAAATATATTGAGCCATGTGAGTATTTGTGAACAGCATAGCTCAAAAAGGAAAAGCCAGTTAAATACACAACTTGGTATTTAAGTTCAGTACCTTCTAAAGATGCGTCACAAAGATTTTTAAGATAATCTGCCAATCCCAAACTAGCCTTCATATGGATTTTTTTTTTAAATTATTTTTTTTCTCAAAAATGGCTCTAATGATTTTGATTAAAATACCACATATTAAAGATATTTACATGACAAATAAAATGTATATCTTGAATTTTTTGAGAATAGCCTGTGAAGTCCTCTTCATTTGGAAGTAAATTTGAGTTACCTTGCATAACTGGGAAATGTTAAACGATAGACAAAAATATACTACACAAAAAATGTAGATCTCTTTAAAACACAGAATTTATTTAAAATAACTTTTTGTGAAATCAGCCATTTCTAAGATATTGTTATTAATGGTTTGAATTATTGAATATGTAATGATTCTTTTAAAGTCTTGTCAACATTCAGTTGTTTGCCGCAATGTCATGGAAACAGTATGGAATTTAAAGGCTAGCATATAGTGTCCAGTTGTTAAATATTTGACTATCGCTGTTCTCTTTGTATCTATAACGAAATGTGTAATGTAGCTGTTTCTGCAAAGGTTTATCTTGAGTATAATGTAGTAGATAGGAAAATGAACTTTCGTAAAAATAGTTTGTATACCTGCAAATAAACGATAAGAGGGTAGAGAAAGTCATGTGAATGTAACACATCAGTTTGTTTTTTATCTTAGCATATAATTGTTAAAGCAAGCAAAGTTTACTGCAGTATGTTGATCCTGACTTTGTGAATATCATGTATAAATTTAGCGAAGCTCCATTGTATATATTCAGTAGAACTATTCCCGAACAGAATGTTGCATTTACTTATATAGTAAAACCTGTCTTCAGTGGAATTGAATGGGGCTCTCGAACATTTACTTTAAAGATAGATTTCCGTTTAACGAGGATAGGCTATTAACAAGATTAAACCATAAACATACACCTATTCTCACCTTTTAAACACAATGATTTATTTGGTAACGCATGGAAGAATAGCCTGCCTCATCGCCGTTTGCTATGTTTTCAGGTTTGTATCCTTTGATTATTGAAAGTAGTTTAGCAACCCAATCAGCGATGTTTTCAATACTAACATCATTTGATTCACCTCAAAGTTCATTAAAACTATGTGATGTATTTTGTGGAAACTCTCCAACCATCCGTTAGATGCTTTGAATTCAGTCTTACCAGTTTTTCAGCTACGTTTTTAGCATATTTGGGTAACTTAGGCCCCGATATGTGGTGATTTTTTGCCCCAACACTAACGAACCACTCCAGCACTATTTCATTAATGTCCTGGTTTTCAGTTTTCATAAGTTCTCTCTTTATTTTTCCATTAGCACAATTTTCTCACCACTTCAGAATTTCTGTTTTCTTCTTTAGAATCTCGTAAACTTGAGTTTTGTCTACATTGAACACTTTCATGATCTGCTTTACACTCAATTTATCACGTTCACTAACATAAATCACTTCCACTCTCGTACAACTGTTGTTTTCGAAGCCATGGTGACCACTGCTGTATAAATCATCACCTATGTAAGTTTAGAGTTGTAGTGCTTAGAGCTGACAAGTCATTAGAGCAGGGAATGCAAAGGGAAGGGACAACAATAAAAGACAATCAGCCGTGCTTATTGTTAACTTAGCTATGCAGTGAAGGATGAGTGTGACAGATTTCTGAATATTTCGACCGCCATTAGTGCACCCCACTCCTACACTGGTCAGGTAGCAGCAAAATGGTCATGTTCCAACTTAAACATCACGTACCTAGAGCAGACTTTCACATGGTGTCTTGAAATTTTTCTAAACTCTACATTCCAGAACTGGAAAGTTTCCATTAAAAGGCATACTTTTATTTCCATTGTCTGCATAAGACAATTTCCGTTTAATAAAGGGAATTTAGCATCTTTTTCATCCCAAAATTCATGGGACCATGAATATTTCCATTTAAGACAGATTTCCATTTAACAATGAATCCGTTGAAGGCAGGTTTTACTGTAATTATAACTTGTAGAAATAATTCAAATAAGATTGAGGTCTTGGTAGGATAAAGGCATTGTGTTTTTTAAATTATTCCTTCCTTTTTGTTTATATAAAAAGAGAACTATTCTCTTTATCACTGTTTTATTTTAATGTAATATGTTTTCACACTACATTCCTGCCATCCTCTATAGTCTAGGGGTACCGTGCTAGGCTCTAGTTCCCAAGGTTGTGGGTTCAAACCTGACAGAGGCTGATGAATTTTTTTTTTTTTGTGTAAAACTCCTTAGCATGGCCTCTTTCAGAAGGGAAGTAAAGCCAGTGGTGCTGTGGCTTTACTGGTTTTATAGCACGTAAAAGAACCTCAAGCCTGATAAAGAGGCCTCTGAGCAAAATTACCGGTCTTTCACGCCCAATATAGAATGGGACGCTAAGAACCACAGCAGTTAAAGAGCGTCCACAAATAAAACTCAGTTTAATTTACACTATATTGTTCTACACTACGCTGATTTACTTCCATATTCCAGAATTTAGTATCTACCCTTTATACAGTTTCTGAGATGAGTAGTTATCAAAATGAAATATTTTTTCACCATTTTTTGTTACTGTCCACATGGTGAACTGTCAACAACCATTATTGATTGCTATTCTCCATAACTACAAACAAAATGTTCCTTCCTTCTTTAGAAATTCTGTGTATATGTTACAGTTAGCCATGTTTACCTTCTTTTTTTTTCAAACTAAATTAATCCTTCATTAACTTAACCTATCTCATTTCCAACTCAACAGATATGCACATTAAAGAATACATCATCATAATGAGCAAGAAAATATAAGAAATTACATGAATTAACAAAAATGTTTACAATACAATGGAGTTGCTTATTATTGTTCTTCACTTTATATTTAACATTCTATATAATGGGGAATATAATTTTCCACTATTTACTTTTTTGCCTTGTTACCCTTTTTTCCAAATCTTCTCCAATTTGCTTCACGTCTCTTTTAGCCACTTTAACGTAATTTTTCCTAAATATTTTCCTGCTTTCTCCATATATTGTCGTAACCTCTTTACATATTTTAGCTCAATGGGGGGTAGCGCAATAGGTACCGTGAACAGGATCTAACATTTACACGAGGTCCGACGGGGCTAATAGAAGTTCCTACATACACCTGCAAATTACTAAAAATATTCCTAAATCATTGTGTGGGATGAAGGAAGGATCTGTCTGCTACAAGAAATTACATGAAGTTAATTTGGATTGATAGTATATATTGCAATAAAAATAGATTACATTACCTTCTTGCCCGTCGGCGGGACGCCATCCGGCAGACGCGAGCAAAACTGTACTGTCCTGGTTGCAAGGAGTGACTCGACTGACTGACTGACTCTGACCCATGCTTAACTTGGCGTCCTAATGCTACCGGTTTCTATCCCCACCACTATTGTTACATATCCGGTCTGGGTTGTCAGGTCACAAACATACGCAATAATGCCAGTCACACACATAACAATTATATCACAAATGCCACAATATTTATTTGCTCTTGCATTAAAAATCTTCCTAACTTTTAGCTCTATTGATAAATTTTTCCGTTTCTCTAGTATTAAATTCTCTCTTTATTGGTATCATCCAATTCCAGAATATAATGCCAATATGTTTCTTTTAGCCATCCCATTTTAAATTATTTATAATCTATTAATGACCCTTTTCCTTGAAAGTACTTATAATTTCTTGCTTTTCAATATCCTCCATTCTTGTTCTAATTTCTTTCCAGAACCCCTTACTTTTGTTGTTTCCTTCTGCCCATGCTTCCTCCATTCCTACATTCCTATTTCATCCAATGTTGTCTGTATCTTGTGTATCCAAGTTTCTTTTTTCCCCATTTTCCCTTGTACAATCAAGCATTGCTTTAGTATCTCTTTTTCCTCTAGTAGCTTTATTCTGAACCAGTATTTGATTGCCCTTTCTACCATTTTGCCTTTAGCTCCTACCATACCTAGTTCTGCTTGTGCTACTCCATTTGGTGAACTTCTTGGTAATCCCAGGTTTATTTTGCAAAAACTCCTATGTATAGCATCTACATTTTTCCAGCCCCCATATCTCTGCTGTGTATAACACCCTTGCTTCCACCACTGTGCTATATATCCTTTCTAGCCATGCAATTTGCATTTCTGGTATTTTGTTCATACATGCTCTGATTACTTGTATTGCTCATGATAAACATCGCCAATGATATACAACATTTGCAAGTACATGAAATCATAAGTAATATAACTGCTTCAGGATAATGAAACCCATAGAAGCCATTTACTCAACAGTATTTAACACATGTACAAAATTACAGTTTGATATCTTCTATAGTTCTTGCCAAATGTGATTTTATGTAATGCCTTGTAAATGTGACCAAATAATGCCTGTTTTGATTTACATGTTCCCTGAATGAAAATCTGAAGCTAACTGCACCTTGATGTTACAGAAATGATGAGGAAGGTGCACCAAAGATTGCTGATATTGGAACAACAGCTGAAATCTACGAGTTCAGAGAGGAGGATGAGCGTGCAGGGTTCAGGGTAAAGGCAAAGGGGCGGCAGAGGTTTAGTATATTAGAAATGCAGCGTCAAATTGATGGGTAAGTATTGACAGTTAAGTTTGTACCATATCAAAACCCTAATTCTATTACTATAAGAAATTAGGCATATAAGACAAACAGAGAATGACAGGGAGAGACAGAAATGCCCCCAAAAGAGTGCTTTTAAACCAGTTAGTAGTATCCAAAAAGTGGTGAAGCAATTAATAAAATACACTTGATGAAAGTGGAGTCAACCTAAGTGGAGTCGACTCGAGAGTTCATCCGACAGTCAACAGGCAGCTGATGATGTGAGCTCATGTTCAAGATACATGTTCTGCAAAATAAGTGAGTGAGTGAAGCTAGTAAGAGTGTTTAGGTTGACTCCACTTTCATCAAGTGTCAGTTAGTAGTTGCTTAGAGCAAATAGGCCTTTTTGAGTTATAACAAGATGATCAGCTATTCCTTATATTCAAGGCTATTCTGTAACATTTTGTTAAGGTTTAACAAACTGTTAAAATCACTAACTGATTGATCAGCATTCTGTAACTACATAACAAAACAAAATTTTGTTAAGAATAAAGATTTGTTTGTTGAAGGTAACAAACCCTGAGACCCTCGTGCTAACGCATTTGTTACACAACAGATTCAACATAGACATAGTTTTAATGCTGCTGTTAGAGGAAAAATATGATAGAAGCTTGTTATTTTAATTATTATCAAACATTTATTTATTCGTTTTAGCGTAAAATATAATGTTTATGGAATACGCTTGAGTAAGTAATGTTCCATGTGATAGTGTTGGTAAATGACGCCCACAACATAACTTTTAAGAAGAAATTTGGATAGAAAAATAAATGTTTAGTAATGTTGTATTATAATAAAAACTAACAGTTAGTGATTTAAGAATTTTAGCTTCAAATAGTAATAAATCTTATTTTTATTTCCAAGGTTCATGAACACACTTGTCTCATTTTTAGGTTAAGGTTAGGAATTGAACACTTTTCAGAGCTGTAGAATAGTACAGCAATACATTTTCATTCCCAGAATTATTTTAAGATAATTTCCAATCTGCTAATAGAAGTGGCTTGCAGAAAGCTATTTACAGTTTCTCATAACCGTTGAAATTTAATTTATACTGATGCTGCTGAAAGAGGTAGAACATAACAGTCAGTCGGGTTTTAAAATGATAATTTATACATAGTAAATTTGCATATGAAAAATAATCCGAAATAAATTACTTGTAGCTGTAACATTCCCCCAGATAACACAACTAGTGAAACTAGCCTTTCTTTCCACTACCACCTTCCAGTTAACGAATACCTAAAATAATATAGATATTATCAGATACCAATAATGATTTTCATTCAAACATTAAGATGCAAGAACATGTCCACAGAACTGAAGTAAAGCTGAACATTGCCAAATCATGAGCTAAAACAATAAGTATCTAGTTATGCTTGATGGTATACATTAAAATTTCAGAAAACTCTGAATGACCACTGGTATCTTTAAAAGGTATAATTAAAGCCAAAGAAACCATAAAGAAAATTAAGCAATAATTGTGGGTTGATACGAATTAGTGAAACTTGCATCAAAGCAATATATAACTACATTGTTAATTCTTTTGTTTGTCTTTCCTAACCTAAAATTAATCTCTCTTACAGTGCCACTGCCACAGCGACTTTTCCCCATAAAAATCCAATTATTTCGGGTCACAAGAAAATGTAAGTCATGCTATTCTAAGCAATGGGTGTGAATTTTAAAAATGCACACATATTTCATATTTTTTCTGTGATGTTTTCATACTACTTTTTCTCTCCATCTTGGCAAGGAAAAGCAACAAAAGCACTCAGTAGTTGGTATTAACAGTGCTGACGGCAGTGTGAAAACAAATCGCTGTCGCAGAGTGCACACATTTTCAATTATCTCTCCAATGAGCTAACACATCACAAGAAAAGAAATATCGTGATAACAAAAGAGTTACAGAATGTCAAATAGCAACACATTTGTTAAGAGTGGTTCTCTGAGCTTAACAAATAATTGTAGTCACCTTCTTAACAATGAAGTTACAGAATAGCCCTGATTGTATGTTATATAACCTGCAAATTATGGCCAGTATTATAATTAGAATTTATTATGATTCAATATAGTGGATTCACAATTGAGTCAAGTCAGTATAAATACATAGCATAGTATCTTAAATAAAAAAACAAAACAAAATTAAAAAGAATGTTACAATAAATATTCTTCAATAGTATAACAGGCTCTATCAGGAAATTTTTCAATGCTTTTTGAATTTAGAAAGATTATTTTCAATTTTAATTTCATTGGTTAAAGCATTATAAAATTTAGCTCCCATGAAACTAGGCATGTTCTCAAAAAGACGAAGTTTGTGACCCTGAACATGAAAGTCATTCTTATTTCTAGTATTATAATTATGATTGGCAGAATTGGTTAGCAGGTGTAATTTAAACTTTTTTAGGTACAAAAATAGTTTATTTATATATAAGCTAGGAAGTGCTAAAAGCTTTAGATGCCTTAAAAGTGTCTCTACAAGATTCATTTTTTGCAAGATTAGCAAGGTACTTAACAGCCCTTTTTTACAGAAAGAAAATGTTATTGAAATTTGCTTTACTGGTACTGCCCCATAGTTCAACAGCATATGTAATGTGTGCTTGAAGAAGGGAAAAGTAGATAATCCTGGCAATACTATCAGGCACAAATTTGCTTAAATGTCTATGGATAAATAAGTTTTCACTAATCTTTGAGGCAAGTTTGTCAACGTATCATACATAAATATACTATCTATATTTATTTAAAGGTGAGTCGGAATTGTTACACTAACATCACTTAAGTTTACTCACTTAACATGTTTCGGGAAACGGTTGTTCCCATCCTCAGAAGTTAATTCGACTGGCCCGTGTTGTTGGTGTTTCCATTTTTTGGACTGGATACTGTGGTGGCATCTTGTGGTGGAGAAATGTACTTCCAGAGAGGATTTGGTGGCGGCAAATCAAAATTCATTAGATGTGTGTTGTGTTTTAGAATGGTGATCTTCTCCCATGCATCTAATTCGGCTGCAAATTTGGCTGGTTTGACTAATGTAATATTGGGTTTGATGTTGTGATTAGTGATCCAAAAATGGTGTGAAACTGCAGATTTGTCCATTTGTTTGTATTTAATACATCTCATGTGCTCCTTTAGCCTAGTTTCTAGGTTTCTTTTTGTCTTACCTATGTATACTTTATTGCAATCTGAACAATTGATTTTATAGATTCCAGCTTTTTTGTCTTGTGGAATGGGGTCTTTTAACTTGTTACAAAGTAATTTCTCTATGTTAAATTTGTTCTGTGGAGCTAGGCTGATGTTATGTTTCATGAAAATCTTCTTAAATTTGTGAAATGTTCCTGGGTGGTATGTGAATTTCTTGAACTTTAGCTCTTTATCTTGCTGGCTGAGATTTGTTGTGTTTCTGATGTGCATCTGTCGTTTGAATTTTGCAATTTTTTTGTCAATAGTTGCTTTGTTGTACCCATTATGTATTGCTGTGTCTACTATATGCTGGTATTCTAACTGGTATTCTTTTTTATCTAAGGGGGTATATACCAGTCTATGTGTTAGGCTGTTTAGTACTGCATGTTTGTGTGTGGTTGGATTGAAACTCTTATTTTTTATGTAATTAGTAGAGTGTGTTGGCTTCCTGTATATGCCAAAGGTTAGGTTCTTTTGTTCTCTGATGATTTTTAGGTCTAAAAATGGTAGCATGCCTTCTTTTTCTATTTCTATGGTGAATTTTATTGATTGGTTCTGTAGGTTTAGTAAGGCTAAGGAGTCTTGTATGAACCTATTAGGGACAACAGCGAAGATGTCGTCAACATATCTGTGCCAAACTTTAAACATGTATGGAAAGGAAGTTGTTATGTGTGTTTCTAAGTAGCTCATAAATAAATCTGCCAAGAAGGGTGAAAGTGGGTTGCCCATGGTTAGACCAGTTGGTTGTTGATAGAACTTCTTATTGAAACTAAAACAATTTTGTGCAATGCATAAATTGGTAAGTTGTATGAGGTCTTCTATTTCTTCTTCAAGTAGGTTAGTCTGCTGTAGCCATTTCTTTAATTGACGCAGGAGTTGATCTGTAGGGACACTTGGAAATAGTGCAGTGACATCAAAGGAAACTAATCTGTCTTCTGGTTCGAGTTCCAGGGATTTTATCTTCTGTATTAAATCTTCTGAATTCATTATGTTTTTGCTATTGAATTTTGGTAGTGAAGAGAATCTCTGTACTAACCATTTTGCCAGTTTGTAGGTAGGAGAATCAATATTGCTGACGATTGGTCTCATCTTATTACCCGGTTTGTGTATTTTAGGTAGAGCATACATTCTTGGTAAAGTGGGGTGGTCTGGTTTTAATCTAGATTTATCAGTGTCTGTTATAGTTTTGCTTTCCTGGATGGTTTGATTGAAGGCTTTTAAATGTAATTTTAATGGGTCTTCTTGAATTTGTATGTAATATTCTTGTTGCAGCATATTTTCTACTCTGGCAATATAATCATCTTTTTGCAGTACAACTAGTTTATTTCCCTTGTCGGCTTTTGTGTATACTACTGGTTTTGATTTTAATGTATTGATCACATGTTTGGTTGGGAAATTGTTATGTTTATCTGCTTGTATTTCTTGGAGAACCATTTCACATTCTTTTTTTATAGTGGTTTTACTATTTTCATTTAGGTTGTAAGTAGTCATCTCAATGTCTGCGACTATTTCATCGGTTGTTTTTGTGTAGCCAACACATGTTTTTAGGCCAAGGTTTAATACCGATAATTCCGCTTTGGTGAAAGTTACATTTGAAAGATTAATTACGTCTGGGTATGACATCGTTTTTTCATTTTTTAGGTTAGGTTTATATGAATGTTGCTTCCGGTGTAGTATGTCTAGTTTTTTCTTTAATTTCAGCGTTTTTGTTTTCATCCTATAGCTATTCTTAGCTATTCCTCACTATTCTTAGCTACAGGATGAAAACAAAAACGTTGAAATTAAAGAAAAAACTAGACATACTACGCCGGAAGCAGCATTCATATAAACCTAACCTAAAAAATGAAAAAACGATGTCATACCCAGACGTAATTAATCTTTCAAATGAAACTTTCACCAAAGCGGAATTATCGGTATTAAACCTTGGCCTAAAAACATGTGTTGGCTACACAAAAACAACCAATGAAATAGTCGCAGACATTGAGATTGCTACTTACAACCTAAATGAAAATAGTAAAACCACTATAAAAAAAGAATGTGAAATGGTTCTCCAAGAAATACAAGCAGATAAACATAACAATATCCCAACCAAACATGTGATCAAAACATTAAAATCAAAACCAGTAGTATACACAAAAGCTGACAAGGGAAATAAACTAGTTGTACTGCAAAAAGATGATTATATTGCCAGAGTAGAAAATATGCTGCAACAAGAATATTACATACAAATTCAAGAAGACCCATTAAAATTACATTTAAAAGCCTTCAATCAAACCATCCAGGAAAGCAAAACTATAACAGACACTGATAAATCTAGATTAAAACCAGACCACCCCACTTTACCAAGAATGTATGCTCTACCTAAAATACACAAACCGGGTAATAAGATGAGACCAATCGTCAGCAATATTGATTCTCCTACCTACAAACTGGCAAAATGGTTAGTACAGAGATTCTCTTCACTACCAAAATTCAATAGCAAAAACATAATGAATTCAGAAGATTTAATACAGAAGATAAAATCCCTGGAACTCGAACCAGAAGACAGATTAGTTTCTTTTGATGTCACTGCACTATTTCCAAGTGTCCCTACAGATCAACTCCTGCGTCAATTAAAGAAATGGCTACAGCAGACTAACCTACTTGAAGAAGAAATAGAAGACCTCATACAACTTACCAATTTATGCATTGCACAAAATTGTTTTAGTTTCAATAAGAAGTTCTATCAACAACCAACTGGTCTAACCATGGGCAACCCACTTTCACCCTTCTTGGCAGATTTATTTATGAGCTACTTAGAAACACACATAACAACTTCCTTTCCATACATGTTTAAAGTTTGGCACAGATATGTTGACGACATCTTTGCTGTTGTCCCTAATAGGTTCATACAAGACTCCTTAGCCTTACTAAACCTACAGAACCAATCAATAAAATTCACCATAGAAATAGAAAAAGAAGGCATGCTACCATTTTTAGACCTAAAAATCATCAGAGAACAAAAGAACCTAACCTTTGGCATATACAGGAAGCCAACACACTCTACTAATTACATAAAAAATAAGAGTTTCAATCCAACCACACACAAACATGCAGTACTAAACAGCCTAACACATAGACTGGTATATACCCCCTTAAATAAAAAGGAATACCAGTTAGAATACCAGCATATAGTAGACACAGCAATACATAATGGGTACAACAAAGCAACTATTGACAAAAAAATTGCAAAATTCAAACGACAGATGCACATCAGAAACACAACAAATCTCA
Organism: Deroplatys truncata; assembly: GCA_030765065.1. Classification (NCBI taxonomy): domain Eukaryota; kingdom Metazoa; phylum Arthropoda; class Insecta; order Mantodea; family Mantidae; genus Deroplatys; species Deroplatys truncata. The sequence goes on from CM060985.1 coordinate 171,843,955, forward strand.
GCCAGCAAGATAAAGAGCTAAAGTTCAAGAAATCACATACCACCCAGGAACATTTCACAAATTTAAGAAGATTTTCATGAAACATAACATCAGCCTAGCTCCACAGAACAAATTTAACATAGAGAAATTACTTTGTAACAAGTTAAAAGACCCCATTCCACAAGACAGAAAAGCTGGAATCTATAAAATCAATTGTTCAGATTGCAATAAAGTATACATAGGTAAGACAAAAAGAAACCTAGAAACTAGGCTAAAGGAGCACATGAGATGTATTAAATACAAACAAATGGACAAATCTGCAGTTTCACACCATTTTTGGATCACTAATCACAACATCAAACCCAATATTACATTAGTCAAACCAGCCAAATTTGCAGCCGAATTAGATGCATGGGAGAAGATCACCATTCTAAAACACAACACACATCTAATGCATTTTGATTTGCCGCCACCAAATCCTCTCTGGAAGTACATTTCTCCACCACAAGATGCCACCACAGGATCCAGTCCAAAAAACGGAAACACCAATAACACGGGCCAGTCGAATTAACTTCTGAGGATGGGAACAACCGTTTCCCGAAACATGCTAAGCGAGTAAACTTAAGTGATGTTAGTGTAACAATTCCGACTCACCTTTAAATAAATTCAATACACATCACTGTTTCTAGCTTCTTTTCATTACAATATCAACGATACTATCTATATTTAACCCTAGAAGTTTAGTAGCTTTAACATTGTGAACTGTTGTTTGATTAATAGTAAGCTTGGTTAAGCAGTCTATATATTTAAAACCAAAATTCACCATTTCACATTTGGTTGGATTCATAAATAGATTTAGATCTCCAAAATATTCAACCACTGATCTAACAGTGTCATTAATGTTAGTATTAAAGCTGAGGTAAACTAGTACTGCTTATGGCAATAGTAGTGTCATCCGCAAATTGCATTATAATTTTTAGATATTGAACAGCAATGGTCCTATTGAACCTTGGGGTACACCATATAATATATTTTTATTGTAGACATACATTCGTAACTATTAGAATTTATAACCACATACTGTATCCTATTTGTAATGAAAGATTTTAATAGATTATAACCAATGCCCATATGCCTAACATATATAATTTGTCCCTTAACGTTGTTGGATCTACACAATCAAATGCTTTAGTAAGATCCAGCACTGTAATGGCCTAGTTCAATATTACCTACTACGTTTTCAATAAAATCTGTCAAAGCTGTTATAATAGATTTATTTTTTACAAAGTGATTTTGATAATTCATTAAATGATTATAAATTAATTTTTCAAAATTTTAGATATTCATAGCAGGATAGATATTGGTGTGTAATTGTTTATGTCATTTTTATCACCTTTTTTACACAATGGAATAACTTTAGCTATGGAAATATAGATAATTTATGATGCCAAATATTGCAAAGTCCAAACATGGTGTCATCCTCTGTGGTGTAGTGGTTACCATGCTAGTCTCTAGTTCCAGAGCTCGCGGGTTCAAACCCGGCGAAGGATGATGGATTTTTTTCAGGCGTAAAAATCCTTAGCATGGCTTCCTTCAGAAGGGGAGTAAAGCCGGTGGTTGCATGTTGTAGATTTACGGCACGTAAAAGAATCTCAAGCCTGATAAAGAGGCCTCTGAGCAAAAGAACGTCCATAAATAAAACTCAGTTTAATTTTCTAAACACAGTGTGCCTCAATCCTCATCCACTTCAAGAAAATCTCTCCCTCCCATCCCAAACTACCCTTTATATGGAAAAGGTTTCATTACTTCTGATTTTTGCTAACACACTCTAACAAAATTCTTAAGATTCAAAGCACTATTGAAGGTGAAGCAATATACGTATTAAAATATATAAAGAGTCGCACATTTAAGGAATTGACCACAATAAAGGAAACAGATAATAAATATTGGAAACATAAAAAATTTACATAGCATCATGGGCTTTTTAATAAATTTGAGAAGATTTTCAAAGAATGTAATATTAGATTGGCTCCCCAAAACAAATATAGTTTGAATGATTTACTCAACAAACCTCTCAAAAACACTATCAAATTCAAAATGAAATCAAGAATTTATCAATTTAGCTGTAATGATTGTGAGAAATTTTATATAGGGAAAACTACAACAAGTTTGAACACCAGATTCAAGGAACACCAAAGAAATATTAAAAACAAACAGATAAATTGGCAGTAGCTCACCACTTTTGGTTGGATAACCAAGAAATTGGACAATATATTAAATTGTTAAAACATGTAACTTCAGCCTTAGAATTGGAAATTTGGGAAAAGATTTATATTTACAAAAAAGAGTTCATTTCTTGAATTTTGAGATCCCACCACCGAACGAAGTAATGAAGTTATGTAGAACTACTGCTAGAGTGCATGAGGGTCGCAATACATTAGAGGAGGAATCAGTCTTCAGTCACCAAACAGCTGAAGATGGAGACGTATGTCTCTAAAAAACGTTTCCTGATCTTAACCGTCTTAACATAAGTAAAGTATGTGACTCTCTATATATTTTAATATTAACATACTCTAACAATTTTGATTAAAAGTACCATATGTTTAAGATATTTGCATGTCAAATAAAATGTATATCTTGAATCTTATGCAGTATCCTGTGAAGTCCTCTTCATTCAGAATGACTTTTGGATAATTGATAAACCATAAAAAAAATGTAGATCTTCTTAAGGGGGGATATAGCTGAAAATGTATGGTTGCACACAATTAACTATTTTTTTTTTTCATTTTCATTTATATTTTTTGTCATTTGGTAATTACAATAGACTTTATCAATGTTAAATTTTAGCTATACACATTATATATACAATACTCTTACATTTATCAAATATACATGTTAATTTACAATTTACTTTTATCTTGATCATAGAATTCTTGTAAACAATAAAATGGATTTTTTTATAAGCCATTCATGCATTCTATTTTTTAATGCTAGAACATTTAAAGTCCTTATTTTCTGTGGTAGTGCATTAAATATTTGTATTGCAACTACTTTATGATTTCTAAATGTTTTTTGTAATCTATAGCAAGGCATGTCAATTTTACTGATATTCCTTGTTTCATGATTATTATTGAATTTCTTGTACTATAATTGTATATGTTTTCTTTGATATTTATCGGTGTCATAAATATATAAATTTACTACAGCTTGAATTTTTAATTTCACAAGTAATGGTTTACAATGTTTTGTATTTTTTTGAATTTGTTAGTATTCTAAAGTGAAGAAAATACTTAATGTGTTACTGTCGTTCATATAAAAGCCCTTACTTTTAAACCATAATTTTGATTTTTCATTAGTGATTTTTACAAGTTTTAATAGCATGTTAACATCTTTATGGGCATTTAAAAAAGATGTATCGTTAGCATATACAACAATGTGAGATGAAACACATTTTGGCACATCATTAATCATAATTAAAAAAAGCAGAGGCCCCAAAACTGATCCTTGGGGAGCTCCTATAATTTTAGTATTTTAGATTCCTTTCTTCCTATTAAGCTTGCTGCCTATTTTCAAGATAGGATTTAAAGATTCTTATTCCATAAACTTCTAATTTCTTTAACAAAATGTCATGTCTCACACAATCAAAAGCTTTACTTAGATCTCACAATAGGTGACTTCCACAGTTTTTAAGTGAAACTTGGCATCAGAACTTGGAATGCATTTGTTCACTAATGCTGAAAGTTTGAAACATTTTCCTGATATGTTAAGATCATCATTGATAAGCAAAATTTAAAAACCAAAATTTTCTTATGGTACATTTTTCTAAGTATTCAACCAATCAATTGCAATAAACCTTTGTGCCCAAAATCCTTATGCAGTGATGATAAATTGCATACAACAGAACTTTGATTATGCTGCTAGTTTTTTTAAATGAAAAATTTTAAGTTTTGGCTTGAAGAAAGAAAAAAAACCCTTAAATTCGTTGGTATGCTTAATCATAAATACTATTATTTTTAAAATATTTAAAAAAAAAACAAAAAAACTGCTGCATAGAATTGTTTGTTGTAAACTTTTAGAAGATGCTACCAAATTTCATTGCGCTGAGTTAAGCGGTCTCAAAGAAAAGGTACACTATTTGTAGGAAAATGTAATTTTCTAGGAAACAGTGCAGAAGATTAACTTTGTTTTTAAAGTTTGGTAATTGATGTTAATTCATGTCGATTAGCATTCACTAATAGCAAGTAGCGCAACACAAAATAGTGCCTGTAGCCTTAAGGCTGGTTCACAACCACCTGCTAACGGTAACCAGAACAGAAACGAGAATGGGAAGCAAGAAATTTTGATTCACAACAGCCCGGTAACGAGAATGGGAATGCATATCGATCACAGAGTGAAAGTCGATTTTGCGCATTGGGATTTCATTTGTTTTTAACTGACCAATGACATTTTTTCACCTACTTCCAATTTAGCCAAGCCAATGTCAAAATTCAATAGAGTAAACATTATCTAAATGTATATCCATTACATTTCCGATCCCTCTACTTATGCCAAACTTTCATTCCTTTATTTAATGGCATACATTAAAATTGTTTATTGTTCTTTTTTCATTTCCACCGGTTTTAGCTGTTCTTTGTAGCTTTTGCCATTGTTTTTTAGGTAATAGCCAGTTTTGAGTTGCATATAAACAAACTGCAAATGATCCCTTCACCAGAGGAACCAACACTGATTAGATTTGCGGGTGTCGGGATGAGGTTAGGAAGCACATTTACTACTAATTCCTTCCAGTTCCATGTTTCCAGCTTGCAACTATAGAGAGCACTAGTGGCTGTTTCACGTCACGGCCGCTTAGAATAACCTCTAGAGTGAAGAGTCTAATATGCCGTGCCCGGGAACGAGAACGAGAAAGAGAAAGTTAAAAGTTGGGCAACTCTTCTTTCCCACTCCCGGGGCCCGGAAAGCTTCCCATCGGTTGTGAACATTCCCATTTGAATACATGTATTTCAACTTTCTCGTTACCGTTCTCGTTGGTTGTGAACCAGCCTTTAGCCTGCAAATGTTTGCACCATGAAATATGCTGTGACATTCAAGATACCAGGTTCAATTATTGCTTTTATTATGTTCCAACAGATTTATTCTAAGAAATAAATAGAGTTACGGCTTTAGTTCTATTTTTGTTCTGTAATACAACACCTGATTTTCTCATACCAAAAATTGTAATTGCATTATTGTATGCTAACATATTATGTTTATTTACTCTCTGAAAGCAGCAGCAGATTTTTAATTTGATTACAACTGGCAACTCTCACGGACTGATTTTACTGTTTTTCGTAAATATAAATATTTGCTGAAAACTGCAAGTCACTTGGTATGAGTCATACTCCTCTATACCATTAAGACAGCCTCTATTTCACGGCCGGAAATATGCTGGAGTGTGGTTAGACACTGGGTGCTCTATCTCACTTGTGGATTAGGATGGGGTGGACGCAGGTTAAATCAGTGATACAGCATGGCTGATTGATGACAGGGCAGATAGAAGCACCCAGTGTGAGACCTGTTTTGTAAATTTTCAAAACATATGTTAAGTAATATTGCGTTTAGGGATTCCCTGTTATAAACCACTTAACGTTACATTGATATTTGAAAAGAAGCTAGAAACAGTGATGTGTTATGGAATTTATTTAAGGTGAGTCGGAATTGTTACACTAACTTAACTAATAACTAACACTAACTTAAGTGATGTTAGTGCAACAATTCCAACTCACCTTTAAATAAATTCACTTAACGTTATTTAAAAGAATTCACAGTTTTAGTGGAATAAATTACAATATAAACTAAAACTAACAGACATACAGCTGGTACCTGTTTGAAAAAGGGGCATGACACAATTGCACTGCTAAGGCTTTTACATGTGCTTAAATGTCTAATCTATAAATAAAAATGTTTGAATTACATTTTTTTTGTTGTATTAACATTTCTGAGATATTCCTTGTTATTGGTTTGAATTTATAAATACTTAGCTTTGTTCAAGTGGTGAAACATTTTGCCTTTTCTCGTGGTCATGCGAAGAGTATGGAATTTCAAAGCCATCACATCGCGATACACTTTTTAAAAATCTGGCTATCGCTTCAACCTATGTATTATTCTTATACCTACAACGAAATGTGTAATGAAAGTTTATCTAGATTATGAGGAAGTGGAGAAAAATTTGGTGCTAAAAATTATACTTTTGTATCACATATGATATGAGTAACAATGTCAACATGTTGATTTAGTGTCATTTTGAAACATCCTGCATACAGGGTCAGGTCAAACATCGTATGATCATCAAGCCGTATGTGCCGACATGTTGCCATGGTAGCTCAGTGGTTAGAGCAACCAGACGGAGACTGGGAGATCCGTGGTTCAAATCCCAGCTATAGCATTGAATTTTTCAATTGCCTGATTGTACGTTTCCAATCCTGTTCAGCACACGGCTTGTGAGGAAGAACAATTAATTCCAGAAACTTAAATGCTTTTTCAAATATTTCTTAGAGGAGATTGAAAGATAAATATTTTTGAATAATTAAAACAATTCACACTCTTACTATTATTATAAGCCTATGAAATTTATGTCATTTGAATCTGTATTGTTAGCCACGAGACTACACAACTAGATAACACTGTAAGATCACAAGAAATGCACTTCAGCTGTTGTTTATTTGCTTATGGCTTGTTTTAGAAGCAGCGGATTATCACTTATAAAATGGTTCACTTTGCTAATGCTGAGTATCTCGAAATGTTGCTCATTTGCAGCAAAACATTGCAACATCTGCAACAAGAATTTATTGAGAAAGATTTCCAAATAGATGAGCACAACATCACGGGGCATTTGTTTTCATCTGTCAAAGAGTTCTAGATTCAGGAAGCTCATCTCCTCATGTTGAAGGAGTTGGTCAAAGAAATATTGCACAAGAAGAAGAAATCCTTCATTGTTGGAAGAAGATCCTGGGAGCAGCAGCCATGGTATAGCTCGTTCTATCACTGTATCCCATTGGACTGTTTGGAGAACATTAAAAGAAGAATTGCTATGCCCTCTCAGCGCACCCAGTATCTCTCTGAAGCAGATTATGATGGTAGCATTTCTGATGGTTTCTTCAACAAGGCAGGAACTTTCCCCTTAAAATTCTTCAATGCATGAATCAACGTTTACCAAAACTGGAGTAACTAATTACCATAATGCACACACCTGGCTTTATGATGATCCACACATAATAAGACAAGACAGCTTTCAGCACATATCTCCAACTTCTTCAGGAAACGTGTACAGTTCTGCAAGAGGATGTTCCCGTGGCAGTAAGAAATGATTTGTGGCTATTACATGATAGTGCACCTGTGCACATAAGTAAAACCTGTGACCATCTAACACTTACATAGAACACTGGATGCTAGGAATGGACCAATAAGATGGCCACCAAGACTGTCAGATCTAAATCCAATCAAGTTTTTTCTTTGGGGCAATATGAAAACTTGCGTACGTTACAGCAGTGCCTTTTTTTTTCGAGTGGAGGAGAAAATGATTTAATCACTGACCTCAGCCATGATGGGAGTCGGGACTGAGAGTGTGGGACTCACCAATAGTCGGCATACCCACTAAAAACTCCTCCACCGGATGGAAAAATGGAAGAAGGATAAAGTTGAATGACATGGCTTTGTGCGGTCCCGCATAGCACCTGCGTTAGTACGTGAAAGATGGAAGCTGCCGCCCTATGGGTGGGAGCGAGTAAAGGTAGTTACTAGGTTGCAGCCATGAAACCTGACTGCAACACTAGTGAAAATAGCGAGGGTTTAGGTAAGAATTGGAATGGTGATTGTAAGGAAGAGATAGGTAATTGTAGAACTTACTTCTTGTGGAGATGCATTCAACTTATGTATTCTTCGGAGAATGTTGCGTTGGACGGAGGCCTTCGGCGGTTGCTTGGGACCTCCGGTTTGGCTGGCTGCTGGAAGTGGGCCCGAAGTTCATGCTGCTACGCTTCCAGAGATCTGATGGTTATGTCGATGGTATCTAGGTGTTGAGTAATGGTGTCCGATGCTGAAGATGAGGTCTGGATAGAGTTGTCGATGGTGCTGAGTCTGGTAGTGATGATCTCGAACTGCCCAGCTAGAAAAACTTGCTGAGCAGCTGAGGTCCCTGATGAGTTCCTCCAGGGTGTCAGCTTCGTCGTCATGTTCAGGAACTCCGCGTGGAGATCCTGAACGGCATCGCGTAGGCCCTGGACTTCCTCGATGATCAGTGCTGGAGATGTTGGTGTCGGCGCTGGTGCTGGTGTCGGCATCTGTGGAGGTGCTGCTGGCTGCGATGAAGATGCTGGCGGCTTCGGTGTTGCTTTCCTGCAAGGATGCAGGGGGCAGAGCGCTTTGCCGGTGAAATGTGATGACCCTCCACAGGTCGCACAGTAACGGCGTCGGCGGCGCAGGTTGTGCTGGGTGCACGATGAGGTGATGCAGCCTGATCCACAGTAGTGGCACCTGGATTGAGCTGAGCAGGATGTCTCGATGTGCCCATAGGCACAGCAGCGCCGGCAGGGAGCCTGGCGTTCTACTTGGCTGGCCTCGATGCGTAAGCACTGCCCTCAAGGCAGCTTCGTAGTCGCCAGGGTCTGCAAACTCCATCCTGACGAGCGATGTGGGTCCCTGTGCTCCGATGATCCTTGTGGCCTTCAAGGCTGAAGGTCACTGCTGGTGAGCTGCGGTGATGAGGAACCTGGCTGGCAGGTCCCTCGGGACCCCTTTGACGATGGCACTGTACCTCCCCTGAGGCACAGGCCGGGTCTGCGGTGGCTGGGTAGAACCCAATGTTGGTGGCGTTGGCACTGGTAAAGCTGGTGGCAACTGCGGAGGCAGTCGCGGCGAAGCTGCGCTGGCTGGCAGCGTAGGTAGCCCTAGGCTGCGGCGAGATCTCCTCGGCGGGTACCGAGGAGGCGAAGAGGTTCCTGCCTTAGCAGGAGCGGCGACAGAGCAGACCTTCTTCCTCGCCATCTCGGAGCTGTGTGTGTCAAGCAGCAAAAAAAAAAAATAAAAAAAAAAACAACAACAACCTGGACATACTTGATGAAGTGCAGCAGAATTACAGAAAATGTTATGAAGCATGTGTGTTGGTGAAGGGTGCACATTTTGAACAATTTCTTTAAACATTAGGTTTTGTGTTGTCTTGCTTTAATTATTCACAGTTTTATAATAATTCACTAAGAAAGGAAGCATAATCTTGTAACTTTGTTTTCTCAAGCTATTTACCCGTATAAATGTTTCTATTAATAATACGCATAATATTGTGAATGCTTCCTCCACTCCATATAATATTTTGGTAATGTTACAATCATGTATAGTTTTCTGTTTATTTGTATACCGCAAGTGTTTATTTGTTTGTTACCATAGCAACAAAGCTGAAGAATTAAAAGTTAACCTGTTGAATTTGCTGTGTTGCAATATTGTACAAAATAAAATAGTAATTATCATAAGAACAGAGAGTGTTACGGAAAAAAAAATTAAGGAAGAACACTCAAAACAATGTGTTCTTTCATAGTTCAAAAGGATGAGCATAGGTCACCTTCCATCCTGTATATATTTCCGTGTATGTTAGTCATATTTCATAAGGAAACATGATCTTGAGCTGATAAGAGATGCTTACACAAGAACGCTATCACCAAGTATTAAAACTTAAGCCACTACTGTGCGGTCCAAATCTCTTGACGTTTTGTGACAACAAATACAGAGTGACCACACGGTTGCCAAACTTCACTTTGCTTCGCTTCATCAGAATGTCATGCGTTTGTTATAAATGCCATCGCAAAGTTCACTTAAAACTACAAGAAAACAAGAAGGGATAGAATAATGGAAATGTAATACACAAATAAGAGATAAAAAAACCATACCTTTCTATGCGTCCTTTGTTATTCAAGTGGCACAGCTAACGGCATATCCTTTTTTACTTCCCTACACACACGTGAAACAATTGGTGTATTTAATGAGCACACCTTAGTGTAAGTTCTTGACATTTTGTGAAGTTAGATTTTTTTTCTCCCATTGGAATACTTTTAAAGAAATTATACACACTGAAAATGATATCCCTAACCTTACTGCTATATCCACTGGTACTACTGGGCTTAATAAGCAACATTTTCATGAAAGAGTTAACTTTATAAATGCTAGGACAAAGTCTATCACTGTAAGAACTGAATAGTTGCGCCGCAGTTGAATTCACAGCTTGGTTGCTTAACTTTTCATTAAGCGCACTGTAAAAAGATGCCAGCAGTATTTTTGCTTTATCAATGCTTAAACAATGCTTTAACAATGTTTTAACCTTGAGCTATCGCGTCAATGGTATAATGAATTCCATTGTTGGTGCTTCCTCAAGAATGTGATGACAGTTGGTGATTCTTTGCATAAAGTTCTCAGTTGGCTTATTCTTTATGCGGCTTTGTTGTTGATGTGCATTCCAAGTAACGAGATCTTGAATGTTGTAAAAAGCACAACACCTCTTCTCATGTAATGGATACATGCTTGGTTCTAGGAGTCGGCATTATGCACTTCGGTTTTCCAATGGTATTAATCCCATGGAACAAAAGCATACATGACGTTGTTTATTAAAAAAAAAAGTTATGTATGGTTTTCTAGAGCTGTGTCAAAGGGCTTTGAAAGTATTTCCTTGACGAAATTGTAGTGGTATTAAAAATCTAATATGGAATATCTATTTCTGAATTTATTTAAGACACGGAGAATTGCACATTAATAAGTGATAATCATGTCTTTGACATAACAATATATAAGATAACTATGACAGCAATGTATTTATTACTATTACAAGCATAACTATAACTAAAAGTCTCTGTCTAAACATCACGAAAGATAACTGTAAATTAATGGTGAACTATTGGGTGTAAAACTATGATTCTTTTTTGTACTTGTTCAGGAAAATGTCGCCTTTTATCGTAGCTACTTGCTGCTTTTCTGAAATATGAAATCTGCATGTGCACACATGATATTGCAATTAGAGGTTTCCAGCAATGAGGTGTACTGTCCATATGAGGCAATGCCACACTGCTACTTCACTAATGCCATATTAATGGACACGCCTCAAACATCAAGAGATTTGGACCCCATAATATCTAGTCAGTGAGTTAATTATGATATGACATTCCAGCCAGGAGCATTGGCAACACACCACATTGTTATGAGCATTGTTTTGCAGGAATGAACGAGCTCGGGTTTGTATTTTACCAGAGGTAGTGCTACCAGACCCACTGCATGAGGTGCGGCTTGTATCATCAGACCGGCACAGAAATTCACGCAACTCTTGCCGATTTGCTAGCAGAGATGCACTTATGACACGCTGGCCGTTGTGGGTATACGCTCAGTATCAGGCAGGGCCCTTGGTACAAAGGGTGAAGCAACAAGTGTCTGGTTTTCATTTTGGTAAGTTATACTTTCTGTAAATTAATGGGAAAAAGGAATACAAATAAATGGAAAATAATCACATACCATTATATTTTAGTGACATTCACATACTAGCCAACTTTTATTTTTTGCACTTAAAATTTATAGGAGTAAAAGCCCTTTTACAACTTTACAGTTTTGAAGGCAGATACAAAGTCTAACAGATTCTCACCTTGTACATAACAAAAGATTAAATTTTATTGCATTATATTGTAGCTTAAGATCAAGACAATAATATTCAGTGATATGATAGGTGTGAGTTTATCTGTATGTCTATTCATAATGATCATGGTCGACCTTGACTGGGCTGCAACAAAATGTATAGCACCACTAGTGACCTCTAGTAAATGGTATACAGTGCTGTGATAGACCAGAGCTTATCTGTGTGTCTATCCTTCATCATGATCATGGTCCCTCTTGACTGGGCTGCAACAAAATGTATAGCACCACTAGTGACCTCTAGTAAATGGTATACAGTGCTGTGATAGACCAGAGCTTATCTGTGTGTCTATCCTTCATCATGATCATGGTCCCTCTTCACTGGGCTGTAACAAAATGTATAGCACCACTAGTGACCTCTAGTAAATGGTATACAGTGCTGTGATAGACCAGAGCTTATCTGTGTGTCTATCCTTCATCATGATCATGGTCCCTCTTGACTGGGCTGCAACAAAATGTATAGCACCACTAGTGACCTCTAGTAAATGGTATACAGTGCTGTGATAGACCAGAGCTTATCTGTGTGTCTATCCTTCATCATGATCATGGTCCCTCTTCACTGGGCTGTAACAAAATGTATAGCACCACTAGTGACCTCTAGTAAATGGTATACAGTGCTGTGATAGACCAGAGCTTATCTGTGTGTCTATCCTTCATCATGATCATGGTCCCTCTTCACTGGGCTGTAACAAAATGTATAGCACCACTAGTGACCTCTAGTAAATGGTATACAGTGCTGTGATAGACCAGAGCTTATCTGTGTGTCTATCCTTCATCATGATCATGGTCCCTCTTGACTGGGCTGCAACAAAATGTATAGCACCACTAGTGACCTCTAGTAAATGGTATACAGTGCTGTGATAGACCAAGCTCTGGTCACACAGATAAGCTCTATCTGTGTGTCTATCCTTCATCATGATCATGGTCCCTCTTCACTGGGCTGTAACAAAATGTATAGCACCACTAGTGACCTCTAGTAAATGGTATACAGTGCTATGATAGACCAGAGCTTATCTGTGTGTCTATCCTTCATCATGATCATGGTCCCTCTTCACTGGGCTGTAACAAAATGTATAGCACCACTAGTGACCTCTAGTAAATGGTATACAGTGCTATGATAGACCAGAGCTTATCTGTGTGTCTATCCTTCATCATGATCATGGTCCCTCTTCACTGGGCTGTAACAAAATGTATAGCACCACTAGTGACCTCTAGTAAATGATATACAGTGCTATGATAGACCAGAGCTTATCTGTGTGTCTATCCTTCATCATGATCATGGTCCCCCTTCACTGGGCTGCAACAAAATGTATAGCACCACTAGTGACCTCTAGTAAATGGTATACAGTGCTATGATAGACCAGAGCTTATCTGTGTGTCTATCCTTCATCATGATCATGGTCCCCCTTCACTGGACTGTAACAAAATGTATAGCACCACTAGTGACCTCTAGTAATCAGCAGTAAATTGGTATAGACATTCAGTAGACAATGTGAATTGTAAAGCAGTTCCTCACAAATGTTTTGTCTTATTCACATTCTATGGCTGCGGGATATAAGTTTCCAATTTTTTGTGACAGTTTTTATTTATAGATGATGTAATGAAGCATAAAATATGGATTAGAAATATGTGTTTAGACTAAGAAGTGGCATTCTTTGCTCTAATACATGTGTATTGTGGTACCAGGAAGAATTTTAGCATGGGTGACAGAAAGAAGCAGTAGTACCTACCAGGTTTTCAAGAATTCTGATTTATTTTACATGTAATATTTGTACATTTACTGTACTGAACTCTACGAATTCTAAATTTCATGTCATCATTAATTACTTTGCATTGTTGGACAAGGGAAAGTTTTATGAGTTTCAGTAACTTGGCAAGTATGTTATTGATTTTATTAAACTTTGTACTTTGCTTCATGTCTCTTTAGCACAAATTACTGCCATCTTGTGTCTATATTATATCCAAATTTTGATTAATTATTTTTGGTTTATATATAGATAGAAAAATCAACTCAATTGTGAGCACTACTAAAAGTAAGCTTAAAATGCAAATAGAAGCAAGTATTTTGAGGAAAAAATGTTAATTGTGCTGTCAATGGTTTTCCAGGTATTTCAGAAGGGAAGCTGCCCAGTGATCCTGTGGAACTGAGTTTCTGGGTAGCTCAGGCTTTGCCCCTTCAGGACGAAAAACGTTTAGAACTTCTAAAACTGGACAGTGCAATACAGAGACTGCGCTGGGAACTCAGCATTTTTGACAAGGTGCCTATTAAAATATATATAGTACAAAAAAATAGTGTTTAATTAAGTTTCTGAAATTGAAAATTAGCTAAATCTGACTTAGTGTATTCTTCACTTAGGCTGACCTAACAAGGGGCATTCTAAAAGTTCTTGGCCTTATCAAGAAAACACATTTAAGGGAAACTTTTTTTATTTTTCAACACAGTCACTTTGTAAATCAAGGCATTCAGTCCAATGAGTTTCCTATATTTTAATAATCTAAGTAAAATAAGATTTGTGCAGCTGTGCAAAATAAGCATCTGTCTCAGTTTCAACCTTATCGTTTGATGTGAATATTCATCTACCTAGTCATTTCTTTAGATTTGAGAACAAAAAATAATTGCTGGGAGCCAAATCCAGTGAATATGGTGGATGTGGAAGCACTTGGAAATGAAGGTGCATTGTCGTGATGAAAGAGAACTTTCTTTTTCACAAGGTGTGGACGTTTAGCCTGAATAGTATCCTTCAGTTGGTGCATTAGTGATGTGTAGTACTCCCTGATGATGATTCTGGAGGTAGTCTACAAGTAGTATCTATGAGAATATCAGAAAACCGTAACCATTGCTTTTACTACTGATGGTTTTTGCTTTTCTTTTCTTTTTTTTTTTTTTTGGTGCACTTACACTTGTTGCCACTCACTCTTTGGACTGCTCCTTCATCTCTGGCATGTAGTGAGAAATCAGTTTTCTTTTTTTTTACTGTTTTGGAATGCCAGAGACACTCACTGGAACTGTGTTTAAGCAATTGAGAAATGTTCATTTGGATGTGTTTTTGGTCCATTGTTAACAAATACGGTACTCATAAAATGGAAAGCTTTCTCATACACAGGAATTTGTCTAAAATATAGTATACAAGGCCTTTGTCAGTCAATTCTCGCACCTTCAGTTAGCAATCATTGAGTACAATATTTTCCATTTTTGTCACAATCTTATTGATCGTAGTGATTTTGGGACTCCGTGAGTGCTCATCATCTTGTATGAATGTACGAACACACTTAAATTCAGTAGCCCACTTTTTAACTGTCAGAAATGAAAGGAAGGAATCCTGATGTCGAATCTAATTCCTTTTGTATTTCTATCGGAGTTAAAACCTTCAAAATGACATACTTTATCACAGCTCGTGTTTCAGTTTCATTAGTTTTGCAGAAAATAACACTAGCTTGTTTACATGATTGTTACAAACAAGTGGTTACACTCATGTGTCTGAAACTTTCTGTGAGTGATCATCACTTTATGTTTTCCTGTTGTTAAAGTGTTTCGAAATGTTCAAAACAAACAAGTGACCCACCGACTATGAAGTCAAATCAGTGATTTGTTTTTTAATGTAAGAAATGTTATGCCAGCAAACATCCATTGCCAAAATGAGTGATGGAATGTGAATAGGTGGGTTAGACAGTTTAACAAAAGTCATGAAAATGCGTGTGATGAGCCATGGAGTAGTCAACCATCTGTGATCAAGGATGATTTGTTGCAAGCTGTGGAAGAAAACATTTGCCAGATGTAAATTAAGTTTACTTTTATTTATGGATGCTCTTTAACTACTATGTTCCTTGGCGTCCCATTCTATATTGGACATGAAAGACCGGTAATTTTGCTCAGAGGCCTCTTTATCAGGCTTGAGGTACTTTTACATGCCATAAATGTACGAAATTACATTAAATTGAATTTTATTTATGGACACTCTAACTACTATGGTCCTTAGCGTCCCATTCTATATTGGGTGTGAAAGACTGGTAATTTTGCTCAGAGGCCGCTTTATTAGGCTTGAGGTTCTTTTACGTGCCGTAAATCTATGACATGGTACCACCAGCTTTACTTCCCTTCTGAAGGAAGCCATACTAAGGATTTTTATGCCTGAAAAAATCCATCACCCTCCTCCAGGTTTGAACCCGCAACCTCGGGAACTAGAGGCTAGCATGGTAACCACTACACCACGGAGGACAACATAAATCTACGACACGGGACGACTGGCTTTACTTCCCTTCCAAAGGAAGCCATGCTAAGTATTTTTATGCCCGAAAAAATCCATCGTCCTCCTCCAGGTTTGAACCCGCAACCTCGGGAACTAGAGGCTAGCATGGTAACCACTAGACCATGGAGGACGACCCAGGACAGATGTTTCCATCGGTGTTGTCTTCACATTTTCCCAAATTCCAAGGTCAGTCCTCTACAAAATTGTGACAGAACACTTAAGATTTCAGAAATTGTGCTCAAGATGGGTGCCCAAAAACCTTATGATGAGCACAAGAACAAGAGATTTGTCACTCACACGATATGCTGAGGAAGGCGATGACATGGGCGTCTCACATCACTCCTCAATCAAAGCAACAGTCCATGGAGTGGAGGCACACAACGTCCCCCGTCAAGAAGAAATTCAAACAGACAATATCCACTTGCAAGAAATTGCCCCCTTGTAGAAATATTTAAAAATTGTTGTTTTTATTTTTATCTTTCTATTTTTTTTTTTTTTTTTTTTTTTTTTTTTTTTTTTTTTTTTTTTTTTAATTTTTAAATATTTTCTGAAAGTCTCCTGAAAGAAAGAAACATAACCTTTTTATTATTGTACTTCCTATTTTTCACTGTCACTTTTATTTAACACTCACTGGTTTTTCACTACACTCGTGTATAGCAGAATACTTCATATTTATTTTGTTGTGCTACATGTTAACACTTTTTAAGGTCAATGATCTGGTGTTCAATGACCTGAGTGAAGTTTATTTATTTACTAGCATAGCCAGTATTAAGCATTTTATTTGCTACTTTTAACATTTAATTAGGCATATTAACACTTTTTTTTTTATTTAAAATAGAGAGTTGAGGGTTGTTACACTACATCACTATGATATTCTTACTTGAACGCGTTTTGGGAGACGGCTTGTTCCCATCGTCAGCATTTTCTCTCAACTAGAGACGGCTTGTTCCCATTGTCAGCATTTTCTCTCAACTAGAGAAAATGCTGACGATGGGAACAAGCCGTCTCCCGAAACACGTTCAAGTAAGAATATCATAGTGATATAGTGTAACAACCCTCAACTCTCTATTTTAAATTATGACACATCACTGTTACCAGCTTCTAAATCTTCAAAATTAGTCAATATTAACACTTGTTACCCTTTCTTTACAATTTATTTCTTAAACTTTTTTTTTTCTTTCTTAAAATTTCTAACAATTTATACCTTCTACAATATAATTGCAGTTGCTATTCAGATTTTCTTACTAACAATGGAATTTTTTTTTTAATCTAAACTCTCTTTTATTATGAGTAAGCGTAGGCTTTCACGGCCGGTGTTCAGGACACCAGCATTCTATCTAACATCCCACACTACCATGCTCGACTACAGCGCGAAGCCATAGAAATTTATAAGCATTCCAACAACTTCAATAGGAAGGAAGAAGCCCTCAAACTCAACAAAACTTGGTACCCCATCATCGTTGACATTAACAGACAGTCAAACAACGCGAACCAATCAGAATCTAGTAGCGCCAAGTATGCAGCTAGGCCCCTCCCACCTACCGCACTGCCTCAGGGAGCCCTGAGCCAATCAGAGAAGACCCTCCCGTGTATAAATACCGCATCCCGGACAGTCGACACCTCAGACACAACTGTACCTTCACCAAGAAGACTTCGACCACGCCACCGATGATGTCCACCGCAGTAGTGGACGAAACGTCTGGATCCAATTACTCCAGCAGACCACGGCAAATCAGCCCGGATGTTCTCTTTTGTTATATTGACAGTTTGTTACATTTAGTAAAGATATTCTTTAACATTTTTTTTTTTAAATTACATTGCTTTCCCCTTTTATGTTCCAGATACTTTATTTTCTTTTTCTTCTTGTGCCACAGACTGTTTACATTTATTTTCTTTTCTTCTTATGCCACACATAAACCTACAAACTTTATTTTCTTTTTCTTCTTATGCCACAGACTTTTTAGACTTGCCCTAAGCTTATGTTGTATAGTGGTATTCCAAAATTTATTCATGAATAAAACTCTAAATGTTTCAAAATTCACTTCATGTCTGCTAGCATATGTAACCATTCTAAGGTTTTGTTATCCAAGCATTTTCTAACAAGGACCATTTTTAATGCTTCAGGCACATTTTTCAATTTAAAATATTTTACTAAATCATTAATAAATTGTACTGGACTTGAGGAAGCATTAAAATATGGTAATGGTAATTCATTAAGCACAGAATAATAGTTTGACATCTGATTTGGTACATGCACATGTGTGTCATCATTATTGTTGTGTGTTTGAGAGGCTGATGCTATGGAAAAAGCAGTAACATCTCTTGTATTATTAGTAAACAAAGTTGATACACTTCTTTCTACACTTGTATTATTGTCATGCATTTGATTAGGATTTACAGAACTGGTTACATTTATATTTACCCTTGGTACACTTGTACTTAAATTTTCAAAACTATTTCTAAGTTTATCAATTTCTTTGCTACTTTCTTGTATTTTATCTTTAATTTCATCTATCATTGACTTTACTTGTCCCTGCCCTGTATTTGTTTTTTTTATTGCTTCTGCATTTGTATTTTCTATCATTGTTTTCAATTCTTCACTTTCCTGACTAGTTTCTTGTAGTTTATTTAACTCTTTACTGGTTTCAGTTAACCTATTACTTATCCCTACTCTCATTTCACCTAACTTATTACTTAATTCTTTTCTCGTTTCTGCATAAGTTTCAGTTATTTTATTACTTTGTTCAGTTAACTTGTTACTTAAGTCATTTATTGCTCTTAGAATGCACATAATATTTTGTTGTGATTAAGTTTTCTTGCTCTTGTTGGCTAGATGTGTGAGGGTTTCTTTCTTTTGTTGTTCCCTGCACTAACATATGTAAAGGTGATTGACCTTGCATACTACTGCTATCTCTTTCTATGCCTACCTATGAATTTACAGATAACTGTTCTTCTAAATCTAACCTATTTGTTTCCTCTAGCTCTGATTGTTAATTTACATTGTAATCTGTAATGGCTGACCTATCCTCTCCTACTTCCATATTTTCGTTATTTTCTGTTTCCATTTTATTTTGTATATTTTCTTTTGTTATACAGTAGAATCTCGTTAGCACATTTTTGCAGGGACCTAAGGATTTGGACGTCGTAGGCGGGAAAACGTGTTAACGAAAATGCAAAATATGCAATTTAAGAACATAGTTATGTAATAAAATAAATTGCGAATTATGAAAGCGACAAGAGTTGCTTTGCTGTGCGTTTTATTACACATGTGATAACAATTTCCGCTAAAAAAGAAAACAAAAATTATGTATGTGCATCGTGTTACGAGTACAATAGACAATAGTAATTGTAATGAAAAGAAGCTAGAAACAGTGATGTGTATTGAATTTATTTAAAGGTGAGTCGGAATTGTAACACTAACATCACTTAAGTTTACTCACTTAACATGTTTCGGGAAACCGTTGTTCCCATCATCAGAAGGTTAACTCGTCGACTGGCCCGTGTTGTTGGTGTTTCCGTTTTTTGGACTGGATCCTGTGGTGGCATCTTGTGGCGGAGAAATGTACTTCCAGAGAGGATTTGGTGGCGGCAAATCAAAATTCATTAGATGTGTGTTGTGTTTTAGAATGGTGATCTTCTCCCATGCATCTAATTCGGCTGCAAATTTGGCTGGTTTGACTAATGTAATATTGGGTTTGATGTTGTGGTTAGTGATCCAAAAATGGTGTGAAACTGCAGATTTGTCCATTTGTTTGTATTTAATACATCTCATGTGCTCCTTTAGCCTAGTTTCTAAGTTTCTTTTTGTCTTACCAATGTATACTTTATTGCAATCTGAACAATTGATTTTATAGATTCCAGCTTTTTTGTCTTGTGGAATGGGGTCTTTTAACTTGTTACAAAGTAATTTCTCTATGTTAAATTTGTTCTGTGGAGCTAGGCTGATGTTATGTTTCATGAAAATCTTCTTAAATTTGTGAAATGTTCTTGGGTGGTATGTGAATTTCTTGAACTTTAGTTCTTTATCTTGCTGGCTGAGATTAGTTGTGTTTCTGATGTGCATCTGTCGTTTGAATTTTGCAATTTTTTTGTCAATAGTTGCTTTGTTGTACCCATTATGTATTGCTGTGTCTACTATATGCTGGTATTCTAACTGGTATTCTTTTTTATTTAAGGGGGTGTATACCAGTCTATGTGTTAGGCTGTTTAGTACTGCATGTTTGTGTGTGGTTGGATTGAAACTCTTATTTTTTATGTAATTAGTAGAGTGTGTTGGCTTCCTGTATATGCCAAAGGTTAGGTTCTTTTGTTCTCTGATGATTTTTAGGTCTAAAAATGGTAGCATGCCTTCTTTTTCTATTTCTATGGTGAATTTTATTGATTGGTTCTGTAGGTTTAGTAAGGCTAAGGAGTCTTGTATGAACCTATTAGGGACAACAGCGAAGATGTCGTCAACATATCTGTGCCAAACTTTAAACATGTATGGAAAGGAAGTTGTTATGTGTATTTCTAAGTAGCTCATAAATAAATCTGCCAAGAAGGGTGAAAGTGGGTTGCCCATGGTTAGACCAGTTGGTTGTTGATAGAACTTCTTATTGAAACTAAAACAATTTTGTCCAATGCATAAATTGGTAAGTTGTATGAGGTCTTCTATTTCTTCTTCAAGTAGGTTAGTCTGCTGTAGCCATTTCTTTAATTGACGTCAATTAAAGAAATGGCTACAGCAGACTAACCTACTTGAAGAAGAAATAGAAGACCTCATACAACTTACCAATTTATGCATTGGACAAAATTGTTTTAGTTTCAATAAGAAGTTCTATCAACAACCAACTGGTCTAACCATGGGCAACCCACTTTCACCCTTCTTGGCAGATTTATTTATGAGCTACTTAGAAATACACATAACAACTTCCTTTCCATACATGTTTAAAGTTTGGCACAGATATGTTGACGACATCTTCGCTGTTGTCCCTAATAGGTTCATACAAGACTCCTTAGCCTTACTAAACCTACAGAACCAATCAATAAAATTCACCATAGAAATAGAAAAAGAAGGCATGCTACCATTTTTAGACCTAAAAATCATCAGAGAACAAAAGAACCTAACCTTTGGCATATACAGGAAGCCAACACACTCTACTAATTACATAAAAAATAAGAGTTTCAATCCAACCACACACAAACATGCAGTACTAAACAGCCTAACACATAGACTGGTATACACCCCCTTAAATAAAAAAGAATACCAGTTAGAATACCAGCATATAGTAGACACAGCAATACATAATGGGTACAACAAAGCAACTATTGACAAAAAAATTGCAAAATTCAAACGACAGATGCACATCAGAAACACAACTAATCTCAGCCAGCAAGATAAAGAACTAAAGTTCAAGAAATTCACATACCACCCAAGAACATTTCACAAATTTAAGAAGATTTTCATGAAACATAACATCAGCCTAGCTCCACAGAACAAATTTAACATAGAGAAATTACTTTGTAACAAGTTAAAAGACCCCATTCCACAAGACAAAAAAGCTGGAATCTATAAAATCAATTGTTCAGATTGCAATAAAGTATACATTGGTAAGACAAAAAGAAACTTAGAAACTAGGCTAAAGGAGCACATGAGATGTATTAAATACAAACAAATGGACAAATCTGCAGTTTCACACCATTTTTGGATCACTAACCACAACATCAAACCCAATATTACATTAGTCAAACCAGCCAAATTTGCAGCCGAATTAGATGCATGGGAGAAGATCACCATTCTAAAACACAACACACATCTAATGAATTTTGATTTGCCGCCACCAAATCCTCTCTGGAAGTACATTTCTCCGCCACAAGATGCCACCACAGGATCCAGTCCAAAAAACGGAAACACCAACAACACGGGCCAGTCGACGAGTTAACCTTCTGATGATGGGAACAACGGTTTCCCGAAACATGTTAAGTGAGTAAACTTAAGTGATGTTAGTGTTACAATTCCGACTCACCTTTAAATAAAGACAATAGTAACTTTGGCGTATTCAATACGATTTGAATACGGTAAGTGTTTCCGTAACAAATTTTGTTCTGATCCTCTTCTGATCCTATTTTCCAAGAGGAAAGTTTTATTTTTGCATTTTTCCCTTCTTTGAAAGCAGTTTTAATCAATTTAGGTTTGCTAACAATTGCGTTTAAGGTTGACGGAGGAATGTTTAACTTCCGCACTATATCCGCATGTTTCATATTTAGATTGTGATCTATTTCAAGGATTTTCAGTTTTTCACTATTGGTTATTTACTACACTTTGTTTTTTTCATTGCAAATGAAAAGTTAAAATACAATCTACGTATGTTTGGTCAACACTCAACAGTAGAAACTATCGTTGGCATTTACCACGCCAAGGTAAAGCATTCTCTATCCCGCCCACACAAATCGTGTCACACAAATATTTACATACATGCATGTGATTGGCTGCCGGTATCCACCCTGTGACCAAAGTAGCCAATGAGGACGTCAAACTTTGAATGTGTTAAGCGCCCTCCCACTGGACCGATCAAGGATTGGCCAAAACAGAGAATGAGGACGTCAAACTTCAAACGTAGTAAGCGGGACCGGGAAAACGCACTAAGCAAACGTTATTTATTACATTTGGTGATTTGGTACCGGGACTTTCATAATTGAACGTAATACATGGGAAAACGTGTTAATGAGGAACGTGCTAACGAGATTCCACTGTATTTGATTTAGAATTGCTTAATTTTAGTTTACCACTTCTTAACAGCATGAAATTATCTTAATAACAATATATTTTCTTAACTATCCTGACAATTTTATACATATAAGACTGGAATTTTCTGACCTTTTGTTCTGGTTGTTAGTAAACCTTTATACTCGGTGTTCCCACCTAGATTGTTGAATTGTTGACTGTGTGCCCCGTACTCTGAAAGAATTGTTGCTGTCCTTGGATGCTGTTGATGATTCTGAAGTTCTGAAATGAAGTCTTGTAGTTTCATCGAATCTGGTAGTTCTACGTTCTCTGGAGTTTTCTAAAGTTCTCTGATGTTCGTTGATCTCTTCTTCTCAGTTGTTGTCACCAATTCTTGTCTCTTCGAGCTCCACGCAGTTGGGCGCCAATTTGAAGTAGGTGTTTTGTTTACATTATTTACACCACGCTTTGGGCATCAATTTGTAGTAGTTGCAACCGCACGTATGCTAAACAGTTTCCGGTAGCCTTCGCCCCAAATATACTTTCAGGTGGCCTTTGTCCCAAGTTTAAAAAAATATTAACTTTGTAATTTGAGTGTTTCTTTAAATATTATATATTTATGTTTGCCTCGGCTGCGTCAGTATTTATTTTAGAGACATGTTTCTCTTAGCAGGGTTGTGGTATGACTAAGAATGTAGGCTTACACAGATTATAATTTTACTTCACTCCTTTTATTAATGCTTGATATGATTTAAATAACACTTCACTTATAGAGAGCTGTGAGATTCTTTTTATTAATTAATTGCACTTTTTAACACGTAAACTTAGTTTTTGTCTCACACAAATACGTATTAAATTTCTTGAGGACACTTTTTGCGTCTGGTTAGTAACGCTGTCCTCAGGCAACTGACTTCTGAAGTTATAAATGTTTCTCCTTTTCAGTTTCTGATTGGCTAATCCTACTCCAATAGAATACCTTCATTTAACTAAAGCTTTTTCTGATTGTTGATTGGCTATTTTATAAACTGTCACTAAAATTACATTATTGCTTCCAAGAATCGCAAGTAACATTTAAACTCTCAAACTCATTATTGCCTCAAGGTTACCTCATTGTTACCTTTTTGTTAGCAACTTTTGACCTATTTCTCGCAGCTCCAACATTATTAAATTACGTAATACATTCACATAACATTATTGAACATGTTTACAATAATATAAACATATACAATGACTGTAATATATACATTTTTATATATTTTTACATACACATATTGCTTTAAGGTGGGCTGTTATTGTATTTATGTTTATATAATTAGACTGAAATCATTTAAGTGTTAAAAATACTGCCTCAAGTGTTGGCAGCAGAAAGCCAACGCAACCAACATTTCCATGAAGCCACGGGTGAGATACATGTGATGCGACTTCTGAGTGACAGTAATATGGAACAAAAGTGACAAAATATGCCACATATTCATGAAAATAAGTAAAGCGCTATGTTATTTGTTCGTTATTACGTGTAATAATGTGTTGAAGTGAATAAAAGTCTTGCAGTGTATGCGTGTGTTACATGTATATAGTGATACTGGCCACAATCCAATATCGAGGTTTATCCCTTGTAAACCATTATTATAATTTTAGTTAAAGAGCAACAACAGAAAAATGTTATAGCAAATTGTAGTAAAAAAGGGTTACAGAAACTGAAATTCATGTTTGGATTTTATATGCATTTATTTATTCATACTCAACTAAAGACTATTAAAGTCAGATTGCTATTATGGTTCGTATGCCAATCCAATTTCGAATATTATAATTACATTTCAGCAAACATAACCTAATGTAACACATCATGATACATTTTATGAATAAACCAAGCAATAATGTGTAATGTGTATATTTAAGCTCATTGACTACTTATTAATTACCACTTTACGGCCAAAATTAAGTTTCCAGACCACATGTTTACATTCTTGCTACAAATGTCATTTTAAAGCAATACAGAACCAAATACTACTGTACAATCTACTGTGCGACTATCGAATGAAAACATTTGGTTGGCATATCACTAGGTAGGGGTACCAATGTCAATACCAATATTGCCCATCTCTGTGGTTTGAGGCTAGCGTGTCTACCTCACATTCAAGAGGTTGGAGTTCAAATCTTGATTAGGGTGAATTAGCTGGATATAGTTATAACGTTATAGGTTATGGATTACAAAAATAAATTTGCTTAGTACAAAACTATTAACACGATTGCTGCAATTTAATGTGTGTGATAAGGCTTGAAAGGAACTAAGCAAAATAATGGGCGACACAAGAGGTTGGAATGTAAAAGTTTGCATGTGAGCGCACACATACAAATTTCATTAAATTGGGTATTTTCCTCAGAATATTTGATGTAGTATCACTGTTTCCAAATGTGTCCAAAGACAAGAGTTTTATTAGCATTAAAAAATTGCTTAACCTCCATTAACACAAATGAAATGGAAATTGAAGATCTCATAATCTTAACAAAATTAAGCATTGAACAAACATTTTTCCTTACGAACAGTGATGTATTGATAATTTCTTCCTTGAAGTTGTGAACTTACAACGCCAGTCTATTCACTTAATGATGAAAACTGAAGAAGGATTCTACTTATCTTTCCTTGACCTAAAAACACTCCAAGAAGACCACTACTTCACTTTTGGCATTCACACAAAACCAACAAACACAGACAACTTTACAAAGAACAATAGCTTCAGTATTACAGCACATAGAAATGTAGCATTCAATAGTTTGTGCTACAGATTAGTGAACACCCCCATGAAAGCAGAGAAATACAGAGTAGAATATAAACACATCCTTAGAGCTGCAGCTAATAATGGATGCAATAAAGGGTCAATAGATACGAGAGTAATCCCAAAAGTAAGGTCTCCGAGGCGCTGGGATCGCAGGGAAACTGTTTGTGTGGATGTTGGCCATACTGATTTTTTTCTTCCTCCCTCCACTCTCTTCAGAAACCACCGCACATCCCTTAGCACCCTCAGTCTTGGTTTGGCAGCCAGTTATAATGGAGCTCCCGTTAACCACTACCGCCAGATGCGAAGTTCACGCAGTTATTTGCTTTTTGAGTGCAAAAAGGGTTAAACCTGTCAAAATTCATCGACAGTTGATGGCAGTGTATGGAGAGTCTTGTATGGACATCAAAAATGTTCGCAAGTGGGGTAGAGAATTTGCAAATGGTCACACGGAAATTCATGACGAGGAAAGAAGCGGGAGACCGTCCATTTCTGACGAAACAATCGCAAAGGTTGAACAAATCATGCTTCAAGATCGGCGGATCACTCTCGATGAGCTCTGCATTGTTGTTCTGAGATTTCTCGAAGCACTATTCATCGGACTTTGATTGAAGAGTTGAAATTTCGGAAGGTGTGTGCCTGATGGGTCCCAAGAATGCTGACAGAAGATCACAAAAGGCAACACACTGAAACTTCCCGCCAATTTCTTCAACGCTATACAGATGAAAAGCACAACTTTTGGATTCAATAGTCACGGGGGATGAAACCTGGGCTTTCCACTTCACACCTGAGACCAAACAACAATCACGTGAGTGGCGGCATTCCGGTTCACCCAAGCCGCGAAAATTCAAGAGAACTCGGTCTGCCTGTAAAGTCATGGCAACTGTGTTTTGGGATCGAAAGGGGATATTGTTGGTCGACTTTATGGATCCTGGGACAACAATAAATGCCGACAGGTATTGTCAGACATTAAAAAAACTTAGACGGGCAATTCAGAACCGTAGAAGAGGAATGTTGAGCAAGGGCATAAGCCTTCTCCATGACAATGCTCGCCCGTCAAACCATGAATCTTCTGCAACAGTTTGGATGGGAAACCATCACCCATCCAGCCTATAGTCCGGACTTAGCACCCAGTGACTACCACTTGTTTCCCAAGTTGAAAGAACACTTGGCTGGAAGGCGCTTCGGTGACGATGATGAAGTGAAAAATGAGGTCCATCACTTTTTCAAGAGCATGGCAGCAAGCTGGTATGACATGGGCATACAAAAAGTGCCACAGCGCCTACAAAAATACATCGACCGAAATGGTGATTATGTGGAAAAATAGACAAATGTTAAAGCTTCAAAACTATGCTCCATTTGTTGTCAATAAAAGTTTCTTTGTATTTTAAAAAAAATTGGAGACCTTACTTTTGGGATTACCCTCGTAGAAGGATAGCCAACTACAAAAGAGTGAAAAAATCGCAGATATCACAAAATTGAGCCAGCAAAAAGAACAAAAGTAATACAGGAAATTTACAGTAGTACAATAAATTCACCAAGATCTTCAAGAAATGCAAAATAACCTTAGCTCCAAAAAACAATTACAGTATACAGAAACTACTTTGCACAGAAAAGAAAACTCCACTATCTATCAACATGACATAAGACATTTATAGAATAAACTGCTCACATTGCAACCACATATACATTGAACAAACAAAGAGAGACCTTAACATCAAACTGAAAGAACACATGAGAGCCATAAGATACAAACAGATTGAAAAATCTGCAGTAACCTGCTATTTCTGATCTACCAATCATGAGTTTGCACCTATACCCTTGCCACTGTATCTTTGTACTTGACAGTTCGTGTGGCTTTGCGTATGGTTGGCTACATTGTGGTTGCGACGTTGCCAGAGTGGCTAGTAAACAACAACAGCTGATTGTTCTCCTTTCTATCGTGTCTAAGCCGCATACAAAAGTGTACGTAAGTAGCAAACGTCAAAGAATAATAACTATTTCGTATTATTATTGTTAATTGAAAATAACTCTGCATAAACATTGCAACGTATGTAGAATAAATTATGCACTTTTGACAATATAGAAACAAAATAATACAAACTTTCTGCTACAGTGAGGAGAAATAAAATAAATTATAAGCATGCTATAACAAAGTTATTTTCACCCACCCACTTAAAACTGCAATGGCTCAATTCCTTCCAAATCCCTGTTGTCATCATCATCATCTTCACCAAGGCATATCATCAATGGTTCACAGTCACTAATAATTCCTTCTATTTCTTGTGCTTTTCGTATTAGCTTATTCACATGATCTACTTTCTTCTTCCACGAAGCCGCGTCCACCGTAGCCTTGTGAATAACAGTTCTCGTGCTTAGTCCAAGAGCTGCTGTTGTACGCCTTTATCAGCAGGAATAGAGGGATTGCTGTGAAGCTTCACATACTCCTTTTCCTGTTCAAAGAATTCCTGGGTTCTCCTTAATAGTTCCAATGCCTGACTATTAAGTGGCACACTTTGGCGTAAAGGATTTTCACTTTGTGAATCATCACTCAGCGATCGGCGTCGTTTTTCAGACATTGTTGCACTTAAGTTTTGTTTAAATAAATAATATGAATGAAATATATATAAAATAGATAAATATAAATATATGTATAAACAAGCAATAACCACAAATATAAATAACAATGAACAATATGTAGCTTGCAAAGAACAACTCAACGCTCATGCTAGAGATTCACAAACTGAAGCACGTGGTTGGGAATAGTTACATCCGGCAACAGAGCCGATTCTAGTTCCAGTTCTGCTTTGTCATCGACCATCCGGAATGCTGCCTTGTGATTGGCTTAGGAAATCAAGCGGTTGAAGCTTTTCATCTGTTTCTTTGCGAGTGTACCAACTTAAACGCTAGCTGTCAAGTGCAACGTTACAGCGGCGGGGGTATAACACCACTTTACTACAAGGATCACTTTAAAAGTTTTGAGAATGGATGCAGTAAAACATTAAAAATTTAGATCCGATCATTGCATCTTTTCAAAATATTCTCAATTGCATTCTATACCCGTCTCATTCTTTCAAACCATTTTTCAAATGCTGAACACCATTCTTCTTTGGAGAGAGTGCGAAAAATACATTCTTCGTAAGCAGCTACTGCGACTTCAGGTAACTCAAATCGTTGACCTCAAATTTTTTCTTTCATTTTGGGAAATAGAAAAAAAGTTGCATGGGGCCAGATCTGGACTGTAGGGTGGATGGGACAAATATCGGACTCCTGCAGAAATTGGCTTGTTTCTTTTGCAGTGTGGGCAGAGACATTGTCACGGTGCAACAAAATTCAACACACCCCAGTCTTAGGACGCTTTTTTCTCAACTCATTGAACACTTGTGGCAGACATTTTGTGGTGTACCATCTGGCAGTAACAGTCTTTTGTCCCTCACAATGTGGCCACTTGCTGAGAAGAAGGAACAGATCATCTTCTTGCCAACACTTCTCGTTCGCTTCACTTCTGTTGGGGGATCTCCTCTTGCAAAGACCCAGACCAATGATGTTGTTTATTTCTGGATCATACTGGTAAATCCAGCTTTCGTCGCCTGTTCAATGTTAAATATGTTTTTGGATCTTCTTCCATTGAATTTTTCAATAATTTCCTAGCACCATTGTTCACGTGCTTGTTTCTGCTTATTTGTGAGGGGGTGGGGGATCCAGTGACTGCAGAGCTTTCCGACATCAAGTTTTTCTTTTAGGATTGTTTTCACTGCTGTCAATCCAATATTTATGGCTTCTTGAATCTGACCATATGTGCAGCGATGATCTTCCTGCAACATGCTCTCTGCTTTCACCACATTTTCATCCTCTGTTGCTGTAGCAGGCCATCCTGCTGGGTCTTCAACTTCAAGGGAATCTCCTCCTCTTCTAAACTCTGCATACCATTGATAAATGGTGGACTGCGAAGGGCGAGACCCTCAAAGCATGAAGCAGTCTTTCAACACATTCTCTCTCCCCTAAACCAATTTTAAAGTCATACAAAATCATAGCACGCAAATGCTCTCACTTGCATATGACGTAGTACGAGGGTGTTTCCGACCTCAACATGAAGATGGCAGCACTTGTAAATGAAAGCTAGTGAATTTCGTTGTTCATCTGTTGACAGTTACTCACCAAAGTTTCAGCCATTTTGGATGCTCAGTTTTTATGTAACAGTCGTTTGAGGTGATGTGAGTGTTTTTATGAAAATGGACAAAATCGAGTATCGAGCTGTCATTAAATATTTGTTTTTGAAAGGCAATACGCCTACGCAAATCAAAGATGAGTTGGATTTTGTGTATGGGGACTCTGCACCATCATTTACCACAGTGAAATTTTGGGCAGCTGAATTTAACCTTGGCCGTAAGAGCTTGGGAGACAATGAACGTTCGGGACGTCCAAAAATTGCAACTACCGACGAAAACATTGCCAAAGTTCACCAAATGGTGCTAGACAACTGCCGAATTAAACTGAGAAAGATAGCAGAGGCTATGAACATGTCAAAAGAACGTGTTTGACACATATTAAATCAACATTTACACATGAGAAAACTGTCCGCGCATTGGATGCCGTGTTTGCTCACGTTTGGCAAAAAACTTGTTCGAATGAAAATTTCCAACGCTCTGTTGGCGCAGTAAATCCGAGTTTTGGCGCTGATTAATTACTGTAGATGAAACTTGGATACACCATTATACGCCCGAAACAAAAATACAGTCCAAACAGTGGACTGCAAAGTGGGAACCGGCTCCCAAAAAAAAGCAAAAACTGTTTTTTCGGCTGGGAAAGTGAAGGCGACTGTTTTTTGGGATAGTCATGAAGTTATTTTAATCGATTATCTTCAAAAAGGAAAAACCATTACAGGAGCATACTACGCATCATTACTTGGCAAGCTGAAGGTAGAACTTGCGGAAAAACGGCCACATTTGCAGAAAAAGAAAATCCTGTTTCACCAAGACAACGCACTGTCTCTCACCTCAGCGGTTGCAATGGCGAAAATCCACGAATTACGGTTTGAACTGCTTGACCATCCGCCTTACTCACCAGATCTAGCCCCAAGCGACTTCTTTTTGTTCCCTCATCTGAAAATTGCGCTCGGAGGACAGAGATTTTCGTCAAATGAAGAGGCAATCACCTTCGTGAACAATTATTTTGCAGAGAAAAACGCCGAGTACTATTTGGACAGGTTACAAAGATGGGAGCATCACTGGGAGAAGTGTGTAGAGTTACAAGGAGACTATGTTGAAAAATAAAAAAAAAAAAAAATTCTGAAAAAATGTCTTGTATCTTTATTAGGTCGGAAACTTTTCAGACCACCCTCGTAACACTTCCTATACAAACACACATGGTGCTGCAATGCACAGTTGGAGCGCGCCCAGAGTTGTACATGTTGCTATCTGAAGTTATTAAAAGCTGCTTTGGCTTGCCACTACTCATTGGGTGGTATTAATAAAAGTGAGCCGTGACTCATGAGCCATGGCTTTGTAGCAAAACCGAGTCGTTGGGAGTCACAGATTTGGTATTAATAAACACTTCCCCTCCGTGCTGAGCCTTGGCTCTATGATTGCGAGTCTCTTGAGTCATGTTTCCCCTCTTCCTGATTGCAAATGCATTATTGTCTAGCAGCAGTTAAACATTCGATTCGGTTTAGGTATTTTTGTGGAAGTATATCCATCAGAAATGGCTGAAGAAAGCAATGAGTTTGTATCTTCTTTTGTGAATTTATTAGCCAGCCACAAAGAGATAATGAGCAAATCTCAGCCACTTGCGAAAAAAGACTTCTGCTATGACCGAAGTGCAGCAAAAACTAACAGAGAATCTGAATCTTCGCCTAACAGAGGACCAGGTAGCGAAGAAAATAAGAAATGTGAAAAGTCACTTAAAAGTGAAGACTGATCTGCGACGGACAGGCAACAAACCCATAGCCCTGAAAAACTGGGAAAACAAGTTTTTAGGACCTTATTCAAGGGGAATCAAATGCATCTATAGTTTCGTTAAGAGGTAAGAATAGTAAGGACGACTTTCGATTATTCTCCAGTTTATTGATACTAGTAAAGCTGTTTTATGAAGCAATTCAAGGTTACAAAACTTTTTGCTGTTTTTGAGAGGTTGCAATAACGTAAAATAATGCTGCCATTCAAATTTAGCAGCTTTTAGTGCTGCAGTGGTTGCTGTGAATTTGATCCAGTTTCTCGATTTTTGTTTAATACGAGAAGAAACTTCCCAAAATATATTTGAAAGTGTATCTTGTGAAACGCCAACATCTTCTGCCACGCCCTACTGGAATCCGGGGTCCCAAATGCAGCGTAGAAATATTCTCATTTTTCCATCTTTAGTAAGGGTCTTTCCTATTGTCTCCTCAGTTTCCGGAAGGAAATGCCGGGCGAGCCACCTCATGTTTTCTTTCTCAAACTTATTAAGTTGTTTATAATTATAGTCTTCAGAATCCTGGCGCATTTTATAGTATTTTTCTCATATTGGCATTCACTTGCAACTGAGCCATCGCCTTCAAGTTTGAGACAGCTACTGAGGTGGCTTAAGAAATCGTAAGCCATGGCTCTTAAAGTGAAGTCACATTTATGTTTTATTAATAGCACGACTAGAGCCATGAATCGCTAGAAGGAGGGGGTGAGTCGAAAAATCGAAGTTCACGCTAAGCTTGAGTCGTTGCATTTTATTAATACGGAAGTGAGTCATGGCTCGCTTTTATTAATACCACCCATTGTTGCCCATTCTCAAAACTTTCAGAGTGACCCTTGTAAAAGCCACGAGTTTCTCAGCTGAACTAAACATGTGGGAAAACATACACATATTAAAGCACTAAGTTCACCTCATAAATTTTGATTTTCCGCTTCCAAACAACCTATGGAAGTTCCTGGTTCCACCACTACAGATATCCCTACAGTTAAGATTGCAATATCACCAGGAAGTAGTTGGACACCTGCTGATGATAGGGACCAGTCGTCCTTGAAACATGTTCAGGTACTTTTTTACTTAGTGATGTTTAATGCTTTAAAATTCCTCTCATCTTTATAAACATTTTTCAGTTTTACAGGGAAATACTTTGAATAAAATACAGGTGCAGCCATGGAAAATCCACCGCTGCCCTTCTTGGTGGGTGCTCTAGAATCAAAAGTAATGCATTCCCAAGGATTTAAAATAGATTAGATATGTTGATAATGTCTTCACAATAGTTAAGAGGAAAAATATTACAAGACAACGTGCAAGATATAAACATTAAATTTGCTATGAAAGCAGAATCAGCTTGACAGGATTTTTACTTTCTCTACCACCGACATAAGTAGAGAAGATATTGCATTCCACCCAAAACTTCAATACCGAGATTTCACCAGAAATCAGATATTTTCAGGTCTCTTGAATCCAACAAAAATCTGGTGTGTTACACTCACATAACTTTCTCTACTCCTGTACAAACTATTTTTACAAACGCTTATTCTCCATCTACTTCATGTTAATCGAGATAAACATTTGCAGACTCTATCTTATTGCTAATTTTCTTGTAGATGTAAAGGGAATATATATTTACAAGGGCAATACAAGAACATACATATCTCTTAATACCTGGTTGCTAGGTGCAGCACCATTCTCTTTGCCACAGATTAATACTCTTTGCATATCCAAGACAAAAAATGAATAACGAATTCCCATTTGAGAAAATAAGTATTGAAAAATTTAAGGGAATAATAAGCAATATCTTGAAAATGGTTCACTCAACAAAAAAAATGTATATGACATAAATTGTGTATTTTAATGTGATCTACATTTTTTGTGTAGTAAAATTTTGTCTATCTCTTATGGTTTACCAATTATTGTAAAGTTGTTCACAATGAAGAATACTTTTGGAGACATTCCCAGAAAATTCAAGATATACATTTTATTTGTCATGAAAATATCTTAAACGTATGACATTTTAATCAAAATCGTTAGCCATTTTTGAGAAAATTAAAATTTTCGAAAAATGTTCCATGTAAAGGGTAATCTGGGGTGGGGGGATTTTTTTGAAAACCTTAGTGTCGCATCTCTGGAAGATTGTGAACCTAAATACCATGTTTGGTGTTTATCTGATTGTTCGTTTCTGAGTTATGCTGTACACACACACACACACACACACACACACACACACACACGCACAAAAATGCTTTTTTTGGATTCAGGGGGTCTCAAAACATATATTTCCGGTGAAATGTCGGTATCGAATTTTTGGGTGGAATACAATACTTCCCCTACTTGCTATACGTAGTAGAGAAAGTAAAAAAAGAATTTTTAGAAAAAGGTATGTGGCTGTGGACAGCATAACTCAAAAATGAAAAGTCGGATAAATACCAATCTTGGTGTTTAGGTTCAGCAGCTTCCAAAGATGCAACATAAAGATTTTCAAGAAAATCTCCCCACTCCAAACTACCTTTTTCATGGAACATTTTTTGAAATTTTTTCTTTTTTAAAACTTGGCTCTTAAGGATCTTGATTTAAATACCACATATTAAAGATATTTACATAATTAAAATGTATATCTTGAATTTTGTGGGAATAATCTGCTAAGTGCTCTTCATTCGGAAGGAATTTTTTATAATCTTGTATAAGCAGTAAGTGATAGAGGAAAACATACTACAGAAAAAGATGTAACACTCTTTAAAACATAATTTATCTCAAATAACTGTTTTTGTGGCATCTGCCATTTTCGAGATGCCTGTTAATGTTTTGATGTGTTCAACGCTTTGTAATCTTTTTAAGTCCTGCCAATTTTTAGTTTTTCTTTTTGATATCATGGAAACAGTGTGGAATTTTTAAGGTCAGCATATAACTTTCAGTTGTTAAACATTTGACTATCGCTGTTCTCTTTGTATCTATAACGAAATGTGTAATGTAGTTATTTCTGCAAAGGTTTAATTGGATTAAACTGAAGCAGATAGAAGATTAAATTTTAGTAAGAATAGTTAGAATACCCCTTTAATAATGATAGAAGGTAGAGAAAGTCATGTGACTAATACATCAGATTTTTTTTCGCGGGGAGACACCATGAACTTAGGCTTGGAGCATTTCCTGTCTCAGTTATTTTATTTCATGTATCATCAGTCCACAGCTTGTGGTGCCTTAGAACTATATCAAAAGCAATAGTTAACAGTTCGATCTACAGATTATTTCTGTCCCTCAAAAAGTACACAGCTTAGAATTTTAGAATAGAATATTTGTATGGAACATTATACAACAGTTTTAGGTATATTTATGCCAAATCTTAAAGCTACTTACACTCTAGGACAATTTAAATTCTTTTTTACTTTCTCTACTACATATAGTAAGTAGGGGAAGTATTGTATTCCACACAAAAATTCAATACCGAGATTTCACCGGAAATACATGTTTATGTCCGTGTGTGTGTCTGTCTGTGAACAGCATAACTCAGAAACGAAACAGTCGGATAAACACCAAACTTGGTATTTAGGTTCAGTATCTTCCAGAGATGCGACACGAAGGTTTTCAAGAAAATCCCCCCACCCCAGACTACCCTTTACATTGAACACTTTTCGAAAATTTTAATTTTCTCAAAAATGGCTCTAACGATTTTGATTAAAATATCATATGTTCAAGATATTTTCATGACAAACGAAATGTATATCTCGAATTTTCTGGGAATGTCTCCAAAAGTATTCTTCATTGTGAACGACTTTTGCATAACTGGTAAACCATAAGAGATAGACAGAATTTTACTACACAAAAAATATAGATCGCATTAAAATACACAATTTATGTCATACATTTTTTTTGTTGAGTGAACCATTTTCGAGATATTGCTTGTTATTCTCTTAAATTTTTCAATATTTATTTTCTCAAATGGGAATTCATTATTCATTTTTTTGTCTTGTATATGCAAAGAGCATTAATCTGAGGCAAAGAGAAGGGTGCTGCACATAGCAACCAGCTATTGAGAGATAGTATATGCTTAAAGGCCACCGCAAATACAAAACAAGGGGAACATAGTACGCCTTAAGCGAGTCAAATATTTTTAGGACTGGTCGTTATGTATAAAATGTAATTCTCTTTGCATGTCAAAAGATCGTTTCTGCAAATGTTTATCTCGATTAATATGAAATAGATGGAGAATAAGAGATTGTAAAAATAGTTTGTACAAGAGTAGAGAAAGTCATGTGAGTGTAACACATCAGATTTTTTTTATGTCCTGGACATACAAAGAGAATGGAATACTCCACATAGCAACCAGTTCTTAAAATATTTGACTATCGCTTAAAGCCTAGCAATTCCCCTTGCATCTACAAGAAAATTAGCAATAAGATTAACATCTCGATATCTTGATTAACATGAAGCATATGAGAAATGAAATGTATATCTTGAATTTTCTGGGAATGTCTCCAAAAGTATTCTTCATTGTGAATGACTTTTGTATAACTGGTAAACCATAAGAGATAGACAACATTTTACTACACAAAAAATGTAGATTTCGTTAAAATACACAATTTATGTCATATACATTTTTGTTGTTGAGTGAACCATTTTCGAGATATTGCTTGTTATTCCCTTAAATTTTCCAATACTTTTTCCTAAATGGGAATTTGTTATTCATTTTTTTTATGTCCTGGACATACAAAGAGAATGGAATGTGCCACATAGCAACCAGCGCTTAAAATTATTGGAATTAGTAAGTATACTGTTTTATAAAATTGCAAATGATAGATATGGGAGTAGTGCACTGAATATTTGGGAAACATTATTGTTATGGAAAAATTACCAAGATTAAAGAACCTTGACATCCCAGTGGACCAAAATCTCTCACCAAATTCTAACAAGTACCAACAGAGAAAAAAGTAGTGAACCTTGTCATCAGGGGCAGGCTGTCTAGTCACAGTCAGTTGATAATGAGGAAGACATTCCTCAAAAGTGGTTATGTACACCCACATCGAATCATTTCACAGTGTCTTCCAAGCTACAAAGATTGGAATATATTTATTTAGTTTTTATTTTAAAATAAAGAGAATTGGAGGTTGTTACACTACATCACTAAAAGGTTCTTTCTTTGAACACATTTCGGGAGAATGGGTTGCTCCCATCGTCAGCATGTTTTCAACTGATTTTGCCAGTTATTGTCTGGGGAATGTGTGTGGTTACTGGTGTTCTCTGGTGCTGGGCTGATGAACCTCCAAAGGCTGCTGGGTGGCGGTAGTTCAAAATTCATTTGTGATTCCTATGTTTGGCGATATGTATTTTTTCTCAGATGCCCAATTCATTGCTGCTGTCGATTGGTTTTAAGAGTTTTATGTTTGGAGTGATATAATGGTTTCAAGACCAGAAATGATGTGCTACTGCTGATTTATCTGTCTGTTTTTGGTAAATGCATCTCATATGCTCTTTAAGTCTTATTTCAAGATTTCTTTTGGTTCTTATTTTAAATTATGACACATCACTGTTACTAGCTTCTCAATCTTCAAAATTAATTAATATTTATTTATATTTTAACCATCTTTTCTGAAACACGGTAAACAATTCTAATCCTGTAAAATCAAATGAAAGAAAGACAAGAGTATCTGAATTATAGGTACTCACATGAATGTTTTTAACATTGCAGGCTAGTTTTACGAATGTTCTAACATCTTGTTTGCTAACATTATGTTAAAGCTCTCTCATCAAACTTATATAGGATATTGTTAGCTAATATCTTGTTAAAATCAAAGACAATTAAGAATGACAGCTTTTGAGAAGGTGATGACTGAACTAGACAGTTTCTGAACATGCTCTGATGCACTTTTGTCTACACATTGCAGTGCTGTCTTTCAGTAGCGACAACTAGTTACATGTATAGAGAATTGCCATGTGATTTTCCTGATTGTTGTTAGAGTTGCAATGTCAACTGAAAAAATGAGCAAAATGTATGTTTCACCATTAGAAAAGGAGGTAGGTACGAGGGCTAATCAATAAAGACTGAGACTGATTTTTTTCTGTAGTTTCCTTGATAGTTTTATGTCTCTACCACGAATACTTGAAAAGAGCAGGGTTTCATGTATAATGTCCATAAGCGACAGCACTCTCGTAACGGTAGGTTGGTAGTAATGCTGTATATTGTTGACCCTACTTGAATTTCTCATACCACAAAATGGAGGTGACACAAGAGGAGCAATACAGCACAATAAAATTTTATTTTCGTTTAAATCATACAGCCTTGAAACTTTCGAAAAGCTGAAGCAAGCATACGGTGAAGATGCACTACCTCGTGCAACGGTGTTTAGGCGGTTCAAGGACTTCAAAGAAGGCGAGTCCTCTGTGCTAAGCAAGGTGGGCCTGGTGTTTCGGAATGGAATGATTTACCAGCATGCAGTTCCCCCCCTCACACTACTGTTACAGCAGCTACTACACGTCAGTATTGGCTACACTGAGGAAGCACATTACAAGGAAACGTCCAGAATACCAGCGGAATGGGTGGCGACTTCATCACGACAACGCACGGCCTCACGTCGCAAATCAAGTCCAGGAATTTTTGGCTAAATTAAACATTACCTGTGTGCCGCATCCGCCTTAAAGCCCCAGTCTTACCCCCTGTGATTTCTTTGTATTCCCATTACTAAAGGCAAAGCTCTGGGGCATTCGATTTGAGAGCACTGAAGCAGTGCTAAAGAAAAGTGAGGCGATTCTCAAAGACCTGACAAAGAATGGCCTGCACCATGTGTTCGAGGACTGGCAGAGATGCTATAAAAAGTGCATTCAGTTAGGAGGGGTCTACTTTGAAAAAGATCATGTCAACATTGAAATGGAGTAATAAATATCTGTGAAAATCAGTCTCAGTCTTTATTGATCAGCCCTCGTATTATAGAACTGGTTGAGGAATTATCAAGTACAAAAATGTAGATGGACTCAAAGGATAAGGATGCAGCCTGGGAGAAAATCTGGAAGGAATTTGATTGCAATGCACGCATTTCTCCCAGGTCCAATAAGGAACTGCTGCAATTTTATGTAATGTAAAACACAGTGCCAAAAGTGCCAGGTGCAAAGAGCATTTAAAACAGTTTAAAACTACGCTGAAACCAAAGTGGGTGAATGTATGTTATCAGTGATTAAGGATCAAGCAGACACCAACAAAAATACTGTTTATTTCTCGAAGTGATTGTTGTGCAAACCTCCCAGATAAACCCACAGTACAGTAACTTTGACACTCTTCACTTAATTGTAGGTGATAATGTTGGAATTTCCAGTCATAAAACCTCAACTTGCAGCATAGGAGAAAGAGGCATGTTTCTGATGGTGGTATTCTAAACTCTGGCATGTTCTATAAACCCATGCTCATGACCGTTTTGGACATCGTGTATTGCTGTAAAAGTTTCTCCTTTTGCAAGTTTCCAAATTTGTTTTGATACTTGGCTCTTCAGTTAGGAAGAGCATTGAAAAATGCAGGATTCAGCAAACTTGCATCAACAGCTTGGTTTACAGCAGCCATTTTGCAACTCCTAACATTTGTTAAATGTCTTAACACAAGAGTATGGAGATGTTAATTTAACACCAGTTTTAACACAGTGTTAAAGATAGCATTTTTTGATGAAGCAGAATTTACCTTAACTTCAATGTTAAATCACTTTAACATTGTTTTAAAATTTAACATCAGTTGGTGAAACTGGCCGTACATCAACCAAAATTTGAAAATTAGTATTGAAGAAGGAAATTTTGTTACGTAATAAAAATACGTGAATTATTTTATCTGCCCCGCATATAGAAGCCAACTTGTAGTAGTTGTTTTTCTTTTATTGTTGTTGTTAGCCACATGCTTGGAAGCTAACTTGAAGAAGATGATTTGTTCTGTAGTATATGTTTACATAAACTTGAAGAATTGTTTTATGTAATAATACTTGCTTTATGTAGTTTGTAACACACTTTGGGCGTTGGTTTGAATTTGATGCTTATGTAATATTGCTTATGTTTGAATTTGCGTCGGCTGCGTCAGTCTTACTTTAGAGTTATTTATCTTGGGTAGGACACGGTATGATAATTATTGTAGACATCACAGAATTAAACTTTTAAATTTTCACTTCTTTTATTTAAATTCTTGCACATATTTATAAACCACTACACTTTTCAAAGAACTGTGAGAAACTTTTATACATTCACTTAGCGCATATATCTGTTTTTACTAATCACCCGTAGAGAACACATTTTTCCATCTATACTCTATCAAGTCTCGCCAGCAACTGAGTAACCTCATTGGTCAAAACCCATAAGCTTCAGTATTGCAAGTCTCTGATTGGCTAATTCTATTCCAATAGAATTTCTGCATTCAACTTAAAACTTTTCTTTGCTGTTGATTGGCTAATTTTAAAACTGTTACAGAAACTACGTCATCGTCGCTCTAATCATGACCAGTACATTTCAAACTCTAAACACATTATTGCCACAATTACCTCATTATTACTCATTGTTAGCAACTTAAAACATTATTATTTTCACAGCTCTTGCATTATTAGAGTATGTAATGTATTCACATAACATCATAAAACATGTTTACAATAAAAATAAGCGTTTGCAATGACTGTTACATACAATTTAAATAATTATTACATACATATTGTTTCAAGGCGGCCTGTTATTGAATTTATTTTTATATAAAATAATATTGAAATCATTCAGGTATTAAAATACTGCCTCAGTATTGAAATTCTAAACCAAGTGAGTACCAAATTCTTGCATGTCACATCAAACTATGTGTAGACACTCAAGGATCACAAATCACCTGCAAGTACAAAATTGGACAGGACCCCTTTTCCAACTTAGTAGCTGTTATGTATTATTCTTGTTTTTCTGCAGTGTTAAGTAATGTTTTGTCTGTTATGTTTGTGTTGGCAGTGTCATGTGTTATGCTGTCGAGAGTGTAACTCGAAGGTAGCGGAGCATAAGGACATATTCCAGATGTCGGTTGAGGGACCTCAAGGCACCTATGTAAACCCAGGAGGCTATGTACATGACACCATCACTGTTTACAGAGCAGTAGGCCTTCAAACCATTTCTTCAAGGCCTTCCACGGAGTATACGTGGTTTCCTGGGTAAGAAACAGAGTCCTGAAGCAATTTATTTGAAAAACAGGGTGGCATAATTTTAGGAGCAGCAAGAAAGAATGACAGGTTTTTATGTATGAGATAAAAATTGTTATACGAGCGACATTTGGAAATGATTTATAATTTTTACTTTCTCTACTACGTATAGTAAGTAGGGGAAGTATTGTATTCCACCCAAAAATTCAATACCGAGATTTCACCGGAAATACATGTTTACAGACCCCTTGAATCCAAAAAAAGCATTTTTGGAAACATGTCTGTGTGTCTGTCTGTGTGTGTGTCTGTGAACAGCATAACTCAGAAACGAACAGTCGGATAATCACCAAACTTGGTATTTAGGTTCAGTATCTTCCAGGGATGCGACACGAAGGTTTTCAAGAAAATCCCCCCCACCCCAGATTACCCTTTATATGGAAGATTTTTCGAAAATTTTAATTTTCTCAAAAATGGCTCTAACGATTTTGATTAAAATATCATATGTTTAAGATATTTTCATGACAAACAAAATGTATATCTTAAATTTTATGGGAATGTCTCCAAAAGTATTCTTCATTGTGAACGACTTTTGCATAACTGGTAAACCATAAGAGATAGACAAAATTTTACTACACAAAAAATGTAGATCACGTTAAAATATACATTTTTTTTTTGTTGAGTGAACCATTTTCGAGATATTGCTTGTTATTCTGTTACATTTTTCAATACTTATTTTCTCAAATGGGAATTCGTTATTCATTTTTTTGTCTTGGATATGCAAAGAGTATTAATCTGTGGCAAAGCGAATGTTGCTGCACCTAGCAACCAGCTATTAAGTGATATGTATGTGCTTGAAGGCTACTGTATTTCTATATTGCCCTTGTAAATATATATTCCCCTTACATCTACAAGAAAATTAGCCATAAGATAGAGTCTGCAAATGTTTATCTCGATTAACATGAAGTAGATGGAGAATAAGCGTTTGTAAAAATAGTTTGTACAAGAGTAGAGAAAGTCATGTGAGTGTAACACATCAGATTTTTAGGTATATGGTAGTGACACCATGATTCGTCATCAGTTTCTCCAAAAAACTGTGGATCTTCATTCCCAATAATGTGTCCAGTCTTTTGGAGGATTTGCATTTGGATTGTTTCTATTGCAAGGGCTTATGCTTCAGTGGGATGAGTGTGCTTTTTGCTAACTTAGATAATTAAATTTAGATTGCGCATGATCAATACAAGGTCTGTTCAAAAAATTCCGGAACTTTGTCCACAACATTTTTCTACACTTATCTTTTTCTTATTGTGCATGGTCTCCTTCGAAATACTCTCCTCCGCAATTGATACACACCTCCCAATGCCGTCTCCACTTCCGGAAGCAGTCTTGATAAATCTCTTTCTGGATCGCGCGAAGCGCCGTCTGCTAATTTTCTTTTATCTCGTCTATCGTTGCAAATCTTCATCCATTCAACGGGGTTTTCAACTTTGGAAATAAAAAAAAGTCCGCAGGGGCCAGCTCTGGAGAGTACAGAGGATGAAGCAGCACAGTGATATCGTTTTTTGTGCAGTAGTCCCGCACCAACAGGGATGAATGTGCGGGTGCATTACACATTTTCCTGC
Source organism: Deroplatys truncata (assembly GCA_030765065.1). Taxonomy (NCBI): domain Eukaryota; kingdom Metazoa; phylum Arthropoda; class Insecta; order Mantodea; family Mantidae; genus Deroplatys; species Deroplatys truncata. The sequence goes on from CM060985.1 coordinate 171,886,030, forward strand.
AGGTGTCGCAACACATCCCGATAATCAGTCTTCGATTGGCATGCACAATTTCGTTGACTTTCCTGACATGAGTGTTGTCAGTAGACGTCGAAGGGTGTCCTGAACGAGGTCATCTTTAACTTCCATCTGGCTATTTTTAAACCGTGTGAACCATTTCTTAACACAGAGTATGGCTTAAGTACTCACACTGTAGACTTCCTACATCATTTGGTGTGTCTCTGTAAAGGTTTTCTTGAGTTTCACGCAAATTTAATGCACACGTGTTACTCCTCTAACTCTGCCTTCTGGAAATTCACCACATTCTACTCAATACAGCACTGAGCAATAACTAACAGACATAGAATAATGAAACCTCTGGCAGTTACACATTAAACACAGGCATGTCCAGGGATGCCAACTGCATTTCGCTCCAACACTCCATTGGCGCAAATTTACGAATGCTCCGGAATTTTTTGCTCAGACCTTGTATAGTGTCGACTAGATTATTACAAAGGAGCAGATTTTCTTTGTGTGTTAGATATGTAGACTCTCTCTTATTTTAGTAACCTCTTGGATATATTCGGTCCGTGTTTGAAATCTGTTTTGTGATCCTTGGGTCACTATTGGGTTGTCTAATAAATTTTTCATAAGTTAGTAGTAGAGCTTGCATTTCAAATCCTAAATTGTTTGGTTTAATTGAAGTAACAATTTGCAATGCCTCAAAAGGAGTAGTTTTGCCTGCTCCATTATTAAGCGTAAAGCTCGGCTTTGCATTTTTTCAAGGTTTTCTCTTTTATTTGATGCTGTTATGTACACCTCTGAGCAGAATTTTAGGACAGGTTTTATTTACATATTATAGTTAGTAATAGTGAGTATACCTGAAGCTGCTGCTAGACTTTTCAACACTTAAATCTTTTTGCTGCTGTTGCTTTGGTGTATTCAATCTGGCAAAGATAAACGTCAATAAAACTACTACCAGCTTTTCACCTTGAGGACAAAACCGCTTGAAATCAATTTACAGTGTGACAATATACTCTTACAGCCCATTGTAGAGTTCGAATGACGGTCAGGGAATTGCATTAGATTTCATGAAGTTTTGAAAGATGTACTGGCTTGTAGGACACCAGGTCACTTTACTTGGCTTTCAGAATTGATATATATTGTCTACGAATGTAGGTAATCTCTCTCAGTTCTCTCCAACACTTTAATGGCCCCGAATTTATGTTAATTGTGCTGTCTTCAGTACCTCACTAGATAAGTCATGTGTGGACACGATTAAGTTCTTGCACGTATGACCCCTCTACCAAGGGGTCCTCAGCAGCATTTTAAGTTACTAGAGAATTTAATCATTAGCTTTATGTATAACCCCGGGTTCTTATTCAACTCCCTGTGGCACTGTGCATCCCGGTACTGACCAGCCCTACCATTTGAGCCTATTCCCCCCCAAATTCTAAGGAGCCCCCAGGACTAACTACCCTCAGGGATGTTACAATAATGAAATCTAATGCAATCCCCTGACCGTGGTTTGAACTCTTTCAGGGCTGCTACAATACCATTATAACATACTGAAAATGCCAAATACCTGGGAGTACATCTTGGTAAAAAGTTATGCATAAGTAAAACAAACATAAATTCACGCATGATTTAGAGAAAATTCTTATTGTACCTAGAGAAGGGAGAACTGTTGCACTGGTAGAGGGGAAAAGCCAGAGGACTATACAAATGTCCTTGAGCCGCCTGGTCTAACTGAAAAGGCTATAATGTGGCATAAAACAGTGCTTATTAAGTAAACCTTGTATGAGGGCGGATTGATAAGTCAGACTTTTTAAAGAAAATAACAATTTTTTCCAAAAAATGAATTTTATTTCTCAACATAGTCTCCTTTCAATTCAATACACATCCAATATTTCTCTAATTTTTTTACCCTTCCAAAAAATATGATTTTTCGAAATCTGCAAAATATGATATTGTTTCTGCCATGACCAGCTTACTGGTCATGAATTTCTTGCCGGTAAGCCGATTTTTCAGGTTTGTCAAGAAGAAGAAATTGCTTGGAGCCAAATCTGGAGAATATGGTAGGTGAGATAGCAGTTCGTAGCACAATTCCACAAGTTTTGTGATGGCAATGGCTGACTTGTGTGCGGGTGCATTATCCTGGTGAAAGAGAACCTTTTTCTTCACCGAATGGAGTCGTTTCTTTAACAATTCCTTGTGAAACTGAGCCAGCATTGCGGCATAATATGAACCTGTGATCGTTTTACCCTATTCCAGGTAGTGGATGTCTTATCACCCCTTGTGAATCCCAAAAGACAGCTGCCGTGGTTTTTCCTGCCGACGGAATGGTTTTCGCTTTCTTTGGAGCAGGTTCGCCAAAGGAATTTCACTGCTTTGATTGTTGCTTGGTTTCAGGTTGATAGTAATGGATCCAAGTTTTATCAACCGTGATTATAACGCCGCAAAAACTCATTTGGGTTGCGCTGGAACATGTTCAAACATCCCTGTGAAATGGTCACACGATTTCGCTTGTTTTCAACTATGAGCTGTTGCGGCACCCATCTTGCTGACAGCTTTCTCATACGCAAAAATTCATGCAGAATGTTATACACCCGCTCACTCGAGATGTTTACGGTCTTTGCTATCTCACAGATTTTCACTTGGCAGTCTTGCAACACAATATCGTGAACTTTGTTCACCATTTCTTCTGTTGTGACCTCAACCGGCCGTCCTGTGCGCACGGCATCTCTTGTGCTCAAACAACCACATCAAAATTCTGTGAACCATGCCATGTGTTGGAGCAAAATCCCCATAATACTTGATCAGCTTTTCTTCCATTTCCTTCACCGTCTTACCACTCAAAAAGTAGTGCTTTATCAGAACACGAAATTCACTTTTCTCCATTTTCTACAAAGCAACACACATCTGCTTGTTTTAGACGCTCTCAACAATGTTCTAAGAAACAAATGATGACAAATTTGTGCAATTATATCCAAAATAGGAGTAAGACTTGGGTGCAAACAAGAAACCTGTGATTAGAAGGCTATCTCTTGTCAAAGTCATGGACTTATCAATCTGCCCTTGTATTACGTTAGCAGTGCATAGAGAAATTGGGAAAAAACTTAGGAAGTAAATCTAAGTTTGCACAAAATAAAGTCTATTTGGCAATTGTTAAATTGGCTCTAAATCAAATCTTGGTTACAGGTATGCTTGGACAATAGCGGAGTGTCGTCGTTGTAGAAGACACATGGGATGGAAATTTACAGCAACCAAAAAACATCTGAAGCCTAGCAAGTTTTGGGGCCTTTGCCGCAAATCTTTGAGACCTGAAATGTCAGGACAAGATGAACCAGATTTCAAGCCAGTGATGTGAAGGAATACATTTTCTCTCTTGTCTGTTTCTGTCTCTCGCTCATTAAAATGTAAAGTAAGTGGCAGTACACAAAACTGTATCTCGTTAATTTATGAGCTTCAGTATTCATAAAGGAGTTGATGTCTGTTGCACGATTACTGTTTCTGTGTTTATTTATTTTATATGTACTCTTTAGTGGAGTGCCACTGAAGCATTTGAATTAACACTTGAACTGCAAATAGCAGAAAAGAGAGGGAGAGAGTAAAAAACAACTTTACTTAAGCATTAGGAGTCAAATTTGGGACATACTTGCTTCACTTGCTCTGTCTGGCACCATAGGTGCTGCTTTCACACCACGTGGAAGCCTGCAGTGGACGTCATAATTGCCAGGAACATAAATAAAGCAAATAAAGATGCGAAGGCATGCAAAAATAAAACTCAACACACACATTTATAGAGAATGTCTCCAATTATCGGATTGAACACTTAAACCCATAAGTTCAGAACAGAGCTGCTCGACTTCTCTCACTGGCAAAGACAGATTCTTTTCTGCGAGTACATAAAATACATGCACTGCATTTCGTTTTTCGGCTCTTCGTAAAAGCTTCCCTTTCAGTGCTTTAGCGAAAAATTCGCAGTAGGTTTCTGCTGCTATGCAGTAATTATATGCAGAATAAAAGATCAGTAATTAACTCTCACAGTCAGTACAGTACACCTTTGATTGACGATGTATGACAAGTTCTTTGCACTTTGCGATAAATAGCGGTATAACATATTGGCCCAAAAATAAGCTGCACTTTTGGTCCAAATTTCAATTGCTACCTTGGCTTTTTGCATACCGTAGCTGCTAAAATCTGTGCTCATATGTAACTAACAACATTTTATTAAACAACAATGCTAACTGTTGCTGACGTTTTGGCCTTAACATTGTTTTATTGTTTCATTAGCTTCTGCGGAATGCGCGAGAATGACGTATTGTGGGAGGAGAATGAAGAAAACAGTGCGACTGAGAGTGATAAAGTAATTACTGGTAGTGATGACATTGAATAATGCAAAATATGCCAATGTGTTTGTACCATATGCTAAGAAAAATGTTTATGCACATTGAAGTACAAGAAAATAAATGTTAATACAGATTTTTTTTGCCTCAATCAAGATGCAGCTTATTTTTGTTCCAAAGGTTATTTTTTACTGCATTTTCCCCCATCAAATTTTAAGGGTGCGGTTTATATGCAAGGGTGGCTTATTTTCAGGCCAATATGGAAACCTCTGTCACGACTCCTGAGAGGCAGGCTTGAGGCTAAGGATCCTCCTACCTATTTCATGAAAAAACTTTACATACAGTCCAGATGCATTAACTCTGTTACACAATATATTTGATTCATACGATTATGAAAAAGTGATTTTACATTTCTCTTCGAATATATTAAGATAAATGATCATGTAAAATAAGGAACTAATTTGTACCGCACAACAACCTTTTCCATGATGGCAGCCAATGAGAGGTGACAGGGCAAAGTTATGTGGAACAGACCTTAGCATGACGCCATCACCAAGAATTCAATAAAAGCAGTTCTGAATCACAGAATCTCAGCGGCCTTAATCAGGGTGTCTACTGATAAATGGTAATACTGAAATTAGTGATTACTAGGGCCCTTTTGCGTGGAATAAACCTTCATTTTAGGTTTCTTATATGCTTAAAGTAGTTTTTTTTTAGGTTTCCTTGATTAAAATAGTCTTTTTTTATGTTTTGCTTTGTGGATCAATACAGGTATCAATAATTTTCTGTTTCTGGTACTTATTTCTAAAATTTATTTTTTGGCATTGCAGTAGATAGTTGCATACATTCCCACATTTTTGGGCGTGAACAATTTCCTATTATCATGCAACACATTCTTGTTTGAAAAAAGGTTCTTTCAACAGAACATGACGTCAATGGAGTATAGAACATAGTTACCAGCACAGCAGATTCTAGGTATAGTTTTCATGTATACTTTTCTCCCTGCAATACTGAATTGAAGATTTTCATATCTTCAAAACCAGGATTTCATTGAAGAACATGCAACTCCCACTGGTCCAGGTATTTCTTTACTGGAAACATTGCCAATAATATCTAGAGCATCTCTCAGTGGCAAAGTGATTTCTTAGCTTTGGCAATGCAGGACTCTTCTGTTTCATTCAATTCATTGACAACATTTTTAATGTCTCTTAACTGCTTGGCATAATAAATAGTAGGAGACAGCCAAGTTCCCCAGCAGGTGTCAGCTCAGGCAGAGTTGCTGGTACTTTCTCTTTGAAGAATTGTATACTTGTTAGGGCTTTTAAGAAAACCTTATTGACTGAAGATCCGGCTGTTCATGTCATCAAAGTGGCCTCTAATCTTCTCCGCAAGGCGGTGCATCCCGTGGGCCAAGCATGTAACATGTAGCATGGTTGGGTGGAAGGACGGTAGAACACACCACCTTCAACATGTAGGCAGCACTGTCTGTCACTAACAAAAGGAACTTACTATTTTGATTCTCTGCTGGCCACAATATGCGTAAAGCATGCCTCACTGCTTAAGCTATTGTGCTATTGTTACTTTTTTCTATTTCTTTACAAAGAATTAGATGAGGAATACCTGGTTCATTTGGGTGCAGTTTCCTACTAACACATTCACAGTAGAACAGCTGCAAGTATCAGATGTTTCATCGACAGAATGCCAGATATAGTGTTCACCTATATCTTATTTCATCTAGCGTCTAAATAATTCTTCCTAAAAGTGGATTCATTAGGTACATTGCGGCCGCTGATGTCTTCTAAAAATGTTTTGAAGGTCAGGTTGGTTAGCACATTCCATGGAACATTAGCAAAACCCTTACGTCTGTCACAGGCGAAAGTTAAAGTTATCTTCAGGATTGCCAACTGTGGAAGAAATAAGCATTTGCTTACTGTTGTTGCTGGACTTATTTCTCCTAGCCACATTTGCAGTGTGTGCAGCTGCAGATTTAAGCTGCTCAAGATGAGATTTCTGCTCACATTTAACCTGAAATAAAAATTCACATCTTAAGTACACTTCAGTAAGTGTGCTAGGGTATTTCAGTGCAGGTTTTACTTTGGGAAACTTACTTGCTTGGAGCATGCCTGACAGAATACTACTCGGCCATCCGTAGTGAAGTGCGGATCTGCAGCAATCCATTTTTTTAATAAATGTGATTTAGCCATTGTTTCATGATACTACAATTACATTAGAAAAGTATTGTAAAAATCAATCACCATACTTTCTGCCTGTTGTACTCTCCGTGAATGACTGGAGGTGATCCCGTTACGCAGGCTACGTTCCTCTTGACCTATCAGCTGCATCCAGGTGTCACCACTTGTCACATGTGTTGCATTTAACAGTAGTAACTTGAACTATCTACTGGCTATAAGTGCTGGAAATAATTTTACAATGAGTTTCAATTGGAAAATAAAATTTTTTCATTTTGAAAAAGGGAAAGCAGCTATTTAGGTTATTCGAGGTGCAATGAAATTACATATTCTGCTCCAGGAAGTGTAAAACAAATTTACCGTATTTACACGAATCTAATGTGCACCCTTTTTGACCAAATGTAGTACTCAAAATCGTGGTGCGCATTAGATTCGCTGTCACATTAGATTATAGTGCAAATCCGTTCCATAGAGCACCAGTAGCTTCATTAAGATTTTTTGTTTATTACGTCTCGGATTTGCTGGAGTTAAAATGCATCCAGAAACTCGCAACAAGCTAGCCGCTCATTTATCATTGGCCCATTATTGAGTTATGATATGGAGGGCAAAAGCAAACAGAGAAGAATGTCTTATGATGCTTCTTTAAAGACTAAAGTAATCCTTTATGTTGAAAAAAAACTGGTAATAGAAAGGCAGGAAGGAAGTTCAATGTATCAGAGAGCAATGTTTGCTTGTGGTGAAAATAGAAATTGTCATTATTTGCTACTAAAGCTAGTAGGAAGGGTCCTCGCAAAGAAGACATCCTAAAGTTGAAGAAAAAGTGTTGGAATTTGTGCGTGAAAGGAGGAAGAATGGGCAACCTGTGACTAGTGACACTGTGCAAAAGAAAGCTAAAGGGGAGGCTGAATTTTTGTTATTCCGAAACAAGAGTTTAAGGCTAGCTGTGGATGGGTGGATCATTTCATGCAGCGGACAGGTTTATATATACGATAAATCCATTGTTGTATTAAAGAAATTTAAATAAAATACCTATCATCATTCAATACAAACCCTTTTTTTCATAATTTTAAGTTTCAAATATGGGGTGTGCATTAGATTCGTGTAATTACGATATATCTTGAAATTTGTTAATTAAATAGCGAGGGAAAATATAGGTTAAAACCTAAAACTCCAGGCCCTAGTGATTATATACTGGGAAAATTGGATGAAACATCTAAATAACATTGATTTGTTTCAAAATAAATTTTGAGGTAATTGGTTTTGGAAAATGTTTTTAATGAGATAAGTATTTTTAATGTTATTGTTTTACATAATTATTCATAATTTTTTACCTTATGTAATACTGACTCAAACATTTGGATAATCTTTCACTCCTAAAATTGTTTTACAGGCTATACATTTCCAGGATTTTGAAGATTTGCAGAGGCTAAGATTAGAAATACAAAATGCGCTGATATTTCATTCCCATTTTTGGTCCAGCTTTATGACTAACTTGGGATGGAAGTTTTGTGAAACTACAGTTGTCCTCTGTGGTGTAGTGGTTACCATGCTAGCCTCTGGTTCCCAAGGTTGTGGGTTCAAACCCGAGAACGGCAATGGATTTTTTTCAGATGTAAAAATCCTTAGCATGGCTTCCTTTGGAAGGGAAGTAAAGTCGGTGGTCCCGTGTCATAGATTTACAGCATGTAAAAGAACCTCAAGCCTGATAAAGAGGCCTCTGAGCAAAATTATTGGTCTCTCACGCCCAATATAGAATGGGACGCTAAGGACCACAGCAGTTAAAGAGCGTCCATAAATAAAACTCAATTTGAATTGAATGGTTTTGAAACTACAGTTCAATATAAAAGTCTTCTAGATCATTGTACAATCATTTCATAAATAGTACAAAGAGTAAATTTAATTAAGTTATAATTCAAGATTTAAAAAACCACCAGTGCAACATCAGGAATTGCAGCTAGTAATAAACACAGGTCCATGTTATGTCTGTGAAAACAAATAAACCAGTAAAGATGTTAAGCTAGCCTAGCCACAACATGATTTGAATACTGCGACTGGATGCAGTACTAAATGTTGTTGAAACTTGCACTAGAATTTTAAACCTTCAAGGCAGTAGACACCCTGTTAATGAAATGCATCTAGATGGTGATTTTTCTATTGTCAATTCTTCATTGCAGACATACATAGCACAAAGTTAATATCTTTAGTCAGCACTAGCAACTGTTGTTGGCATTTACCATGTCAAGCTAAAGCATCTATCCCACCCTCACAAATCATGTCTCACAGAAGCACACATGTCATTGGCTGCTGGTCTGCACTCAAACTGGACTGACCAAGGTTTGACCAAAATAATGAATGAGGACGTCAAACTTCGAATGTAGCAAGCGGGCTGTGAAAGTGTGCTAAACAAATGTCAGGACCAGGCCTTTTATAATTCAACCTCATACACAGGAAAATGTGTTACTGACAAGATTCCACTGTATTCATTATGGATATATTATAAGGTTTTGAAATGTTAAATGCCTTTTTTTAACATTTTTATTGCCTTTCTTGCATATTTTGATTATTATTAATGCCTAAACATCCAGGCTCTACTAATAACAACCGGAGGATTCAGTTGTAGTACCCAAGTATTTATTATTTTTATTGCCTACAACTTACGCTTTCATGGAAGAAGAAATGAGAAACAAAGTTTTAATACATTTATGGCCTAATGCACCATTCTTGGTCAAATGCTTGTCGATCGAGTGTCACTGAAACATGATCAAACTTTAACCACGATTAAATTGTAGTTGCAGTGCATCATTGTTAATTTCAACAAACCGCCATCAGCTGACGGTTCACTAGGTTGCTGAACATTCATGATTCTACAAGAATTACTCAAGGGAAACCATCCAACTCTATATCCAAACTGCTTGTGTATATCGCTTCGTTTTTGTTTTGATTTTGAAATATTATGAATGGACATTCTCTTGGCAGTAAACTAAAGGTTGTCTCCAAGTTTTTCTCAGCATGGGATAAGGGTTTCTGTTGGAACTAGCTGACTCATATTTTAATAAAATGGAAAATAAAAGGACTGACTCATCTTCTTTAAAGATAGGCAGGAGGCATGGATATATTTAGCCATGCATTTAAACAAGACACCAGGCGAGTTGTAATAACCCAATAAATAAACCACTACTTGTTAAAATAACGTGAGTCATGACATGTAAACTTTCGGGAAATTAAAAAAGTTATTTGTTAACTCATATTACATCTAGCATTGTGATAACACTTCAGAGTTCCTTATCTCATAATAATGTGAACATAATTGTAAGTTAATAAACATGATGACTGAGTTTCTGTTATAGTTTCAATTGCCTTGTCTAACGTTGTTAAAATTATTATAATTTAACAAATAGTTATAAAATAGTAAATGCATGTATATATCTTCCACGATACTCAAGAATCCATCGCTTTAATGAAATCTATTACAGTTCTTAATTCTCATCCTCCGTGGTCTAGCTAGCTGCTGGTTCCCGAGGTCGTGGAATCAAACATGGCGGAGGGCAATGGATTGCTTTAGCATGGCTTCCTTTGCAAGGGAAGTAAAGCCGGTGGTCCCGTGTTGTAGATTTACAGCACGTACAAGAACCTCAAGCCTGATAAAGAGGCATCTGAGCACAATTTCCCATCTTTTACGCCCAATATAGAGTGGGACGCTAAGGACCATAGTAGTTAAAGAGCGTCCGTAAATAAAACTCAATTTAATTTAATTTAGATCTTAATTCTGTCCACAAGAACATTACAAATTGCGGACAAAAAGAGGCAATTATACCTGACACATTACTGATAATACATAATGGCAGTTTTTGGCAGATGCTAGAAATATCCCTAATAACAATATTAAAAGCTCCTGTAGCGTATGATCACAAAGTTGTTAAAACTGTATTCATGGTAGAAACAAGGTGATTGCAATTTGTAGGAAATTAACCTCTCAGGTATTTTATTTACCAGTTAGCACACTGTATCCTTTGATAGTTGGAATTATTCTTCAAATTTCCAGTCTCCATACTCTTCAAGAGGGTTACCTCTTTGGTGTAGTGGTTACCATGCTAGTCTTATTTCCCGAGGTTGCAGGCTCAAACCCGGCGGAGGGTGATGGATTTTTTCGGGGTAAAAATCCCTAACATGGCTTCTTCGGAAGGGAAATAAAGCTGGTGGTCCCATATCATAGATTTATGGTACGTAAAAGAACCTCAAGCTTGGTAAAGAGGTGTCTGAGCAAAATAACCAGTCTTTGAAGCCCAATATAAAATGCGACACTAAGGACCACAGCAGTTAAAAGAGCGCCCATAAATAAAACTCAATTTAATTTCTATCTATAATGATCCTGCTTTGACATTGGTCCCAATTTAAATAATCTAGGAGCATTATGTGTTAAAAATATCAAAATGGGCAGCCATTTTGTGCAGCTTAACCGCAATCAATGGAATTGATCGGTCCAGCACCTGTAGTCAAAGTTGACCATAATCAACTACCTCATTTAACTTTGATCATTGTTGATGTCCTGAAAAATCGCAATGAACATGGTGAAATGTCATGCTCAGTTGATCAAGAATGGTGTACATGGCCATTAATTAAGGAGCTAATGTTTATTCTTTCATTTGCAAACATTCATTGCATATTTTAATTTCTATAGCACTGATACATTATGCGAAACAACAAAACAAATTGATAACTTGAAGATGTACATAATAGTTCCTGAAACTACGTAAGATCCAAAATGAAAGAAATCTCTCCAAAACCTGAAACTTGTAGAAAAACAGAAAATATGAAAATACAGCTCTTTTTGAGCTTACATACAAGTCAAATAACCCAGAGACCCTCATAGCAAGTGTTCGAAATATCCTCATTGAGCTTCACAGTGGGCTTACATGCTCTCACATACCACCACACTCCAACATATGCCCTCATAGTTGTAATGGCTTCTTGGATTCATCTTTCACTTGCTTCATTCTCTGTAATGATTGTAAACACCCATTGACATGTCCCCAGTAATAAGTATCCAGTGGGTTTAAATTGGGAGATATCAGCAGCCAATTCATCAGCATACTTGTGAATTGTACGGTTCGCCCATATAAAATGTATAGGAGCAAATACACTTTTACAATGTTACTGCAAAGCAGCATTTTTATGTCTTAGTGGGCGCATTCAAAATGCTACAGATTTTTGCCACATGCATGACAAAACATTAAATTCTATTGCATTATACTGTAACCTAAAATTACAGACTTAATGGTGTACAGTGCTATGATACGCCAGAGCTTACCTGTGTGTCTATCCTTCATCACGATCATGGTCCCCCTCACTGGGCTGTACCACTACTATCCATTCCAAACCAGAGTGCCTCTCACTGTAAACAAACTCTTTGTATTATCCGCGCGAAAGTAGCTCGCAATCCTTATCCCTAATGGCTGCTAGTTGCCAAGGGTTCAAACCCGGCGGAGGGTGATGGATTTTTTTGGGCATAAAAATCCTTAGCTTGGCTTCCTTCGAAAGGGAAGTAAACCTGGTGGTCCTGTGTCATAGATTTACGGCATGTAAAAGAACCTTGAGCCTGATAAAGAGGCCTCTGAGCAAAATTTCCAGTCTTTCATGCCCAATATAGAATGGGACACTAAGGACCATAGAGCGCCCATAAATAAAATTCAATTTAATTTAATTTCCCATCTAATGTGCTTGTTGAACACTGTTTCAATCTATAAAAAGGCGCCCTGGGTGAGAATCATAGTTCAAAACGCAACCTAAGGTAACAATCAATTTTATAAGTATGCGGAAATAACATTTTACTTACGTTAATCACAATCCTCAGGCAAAAGTACAACACCCAAATCCGAATCCTCTGAAGATGACTCGGTTACCATATCGGAATCAGAACTATTCTCCAAAATAATGGCAAGCTTATCCACAATTCCACAGCACTGTCACACACAAAACAAGTTCCCACATTTGATACTCCTATCCTACGAGATGTTCTATTATGTCTGTTTATATTCCGTACACGTTGGTTACACTTCTCACTGAAACGCCTGTAAAATCAGATATTAGTTTCGTAATGTGCACTAATGCAAGTGTCACGTATTTTTCTAATAGTGAGTTGAATATATTAAGCAGTGTTTGTTTTTCGCCATTTTTTAACTGTTTCCCGCTTTAGTGTTTGAACAGTTTAATCGCACTACACGCACCTTCCTCTGCCATGAGAACTCAAATCTGAGCTGAGTATACATGTGCTAGTGTATTATGAATGCCTGTTCGCTTATCATATTTCCTGTGTTATACAAAGTGTTTATTCGGTACTCAGATAGCACCTCTGGGAATTCATTGCTGCATTTCTCGTATATGTAAGAGAATGGCAGTCATGCATACAAGATACTCTTAGCGTTAGCGCAATAGCAGATAAAAATCATGTTTTGTAATCCCTTAACAGCTAGTATATATCCATTACCTTTAGCAATGAGTTCTTATGATAACCGCAATAAAATGTGCAGTTCTATATCTTTCCTGCTCTAATATTTCATAATATAATACATGTATCAAGGAACTATTTACGTTGGCGTAAGAGTGTGTTCTTGGGTTCATGACAAGCAGAAGCACGTGCTTGTTTACATCAGAGGGAACTCTGGTTTGGAATGGACAGTAGTAAGCTCTAGTGACCAAGCGCAAACGTTCATTAATGGATAATGTGAATTATAAAGTCAACTCCCTTATGGAAATTGTTTATCTTATTCACATTCTATTGCTGCAAGTTATAAGTTTGCCATTTTTTGTGACAGTTTTTGTTTATAGTTGAGGTTACAAACAGTAAAATATGAACTAGAAATGTGTGTATTGCTCAGGAACTGGTGTTCTTCACTTTAAATACGTGTTTATTGTGAAACTATGGCTTGTCTCAATCTTAAAAGATAATATGGAGGATAATGGGCGCTCTGTCTAATGCAAGCAAGTTGCCATTAGCTTCATCCTTTTAGACTCTTGCACTGTTGCCAAGTTGCAAATAAGTAATAACATGGTGTAAATATTCAGTTCTTATAAATTTCAGGTTTGAACACATTAACCTATGCAGAATGTATTTTTCCTCTATCATTTTTAGAACCTTTATAGATTTCTGTGGACACACATTTCTAAAGAAAATTACTTTTTCATTAAAAGTCTGATATGTGCTGTCTTTATGCTTATCACATAGTAACTAATAAACTAAGGGCCGGTTTCACCAACCAATGTTAAAAATACTCCTAACATCTTTTAAAATCAAGAGAGTTGAAGGTTGTTACACTACATCATTAAAAGCTTCTTACTTTGAACGTGTTTCGGGAGACGGTTTGCTCCCACTGTCAGCTTGTTTCCAACTGATTTTGCCAGTTACTGTCTGGGGGATGTGTGTGGCTAGTGGTGTTCTCTGGTGCTGGGCTGATGAACCTCCAAAGGCTGCTGGGTGGCGGCAGTTCGAAATTCATTAGGTGGTTCCTGTGTTTGACAATATGTATTTTTTCCCAGATGTCCAATTCATTGCTGCTGTTGATCGGTTTTAAGAGTTTTATGTTTGGAGTGATATCATGGTTTGAAGACCAGAAATGATGTGTTACTGCTGATTTATCTAGCTGCTTTTGGTAAATGCATCTCATATGCCCTTTAAGTCTTATTTCAACATTTCTTTTGGTTCTTCCTATATATACCAGGCTACATTCATTACAATCAATTTGATATATACCAGCTGATTTATCGTTGGGGATAGGATCTTTTGTTCTGTTGCATAGTAGTTTCTGTATATTGTGGTTATTCTGTGGAGACAGGGTGATGATGTATTTCTTGAAAATCCTTTGAAATTTATGATGTGTCCAAGGGTGATAAGTGAACTTCCTATATGCTTGTGGTTTTTGTTGTCTGAGTAAAGTAGTCGTTTGTTGGATGTATTTCTGTCTTTCAAACTTTTTTATCTTCTTATCTATTGTTTTTTTCTGGTATCCATTCATAGTGGCTATGTGGATAATGTGTTGGTATTCTTTCTGGTATTCCTCTTTCTCCATTGGTATATGTACTAACCTGTTTGTAATACTATTTAAAATTGCATGTTTGTGGCTTGTAGGATTGTAGCTATTGTTTTTAATATAATTTTCTGTGCGAGTTGGTTTTCTGTAAATGCCAAACGTTAGTTTGTTGTGTGCATTATTTCTAATGATCCTGATGTCTAGGTAAGGTAATTGGTCATTTTCTTCTTTTTCTGTTGTGAATTTAATAGATCTTTTTTGTAAATTCAATAATTTCAAAGCATCTTCTGAAAGTTTTTTTGGAACAATAGCAAAAATATCATCTACGTGTCCATACCAGGTTTTGAATAGATGTGGGAAAGATTTAATAATATGGCATTCAAAATGGCTCATATATAGTTCTGCTAAAAATGGTGAAAGGGGATTTCCCATAGTTAGGCCTGTGGTTTGTTTAAAGATTTTGCATATGAGATGCATTTACCAAAAGCAGCCAGATAAATCAGCAGTAGCACATCATTTCTGGTCTTCAAACCATGATATCACTCCAAACATAAAACTCTTAAAACTGATCAACAGCAGCAATGAATTGGACATCTGGGAAAAAATACATATCATCAAACACAGGAATCACCTAATGAACTTCGAACTGCCGCCACGCAACAGCCTTTGGAGGTTCATCAGCCCAGCACCAGAGAACACCACTAGCCACACACATTCCCCAGACAATGACCGGCAAAATCAGTTGAGGACATGCTGACGATGGGAGCAAACCGTCTGCCGAAACGCATTCAAGTAAGAACCTTTTAGTGATGTAGTGTAACAACCTTCAACTCTCTTTATTTTAAATTATGACACATCACTGTTACTAGCTTCTAAATCTTCAAAAGTACTCCTAACATCTTATTTGTTAACAAGGTGTTCAAAGTTTAACATAAGGTTATAACTTTTGTATTTCATCAAGCTTCTACAGCAAATAGTTAGCTAACATTTTGTTAACGTCAAAGACAACTGCAAATGCTAGCTTTCAAGAAGGTGGTGGCTAAACTACACTGCTTCTGAATGTGCTCTGATGTGCTTTTGTCTACGCATAGCTGCACGCTCTGTATCAGTAGCAGACAACTATTTACATTCAGGCAATTGCCATGTGGTGTTCCCAATTGAGGTTAGAATCGTGATGTCAACTGAAATAAATGTTTCACAGTTTAAAACATGTTAATTAACATATAGACATATTATCAAGTGTGAAAAAGCTCACGCTCATGCATTAAAGGATAAGATTGCAGCTTGGGACAAATTCTGCAAGTAATTTAATTGGAATGAACGCGTTTCTCTTAAGTCAAATAAGTAACTTCAGCATTTTTATGTTAACATAAAGTGCAGCACCAGAAACGTTAGATGCGAAGAGTATTTAAGACGGTTTAAAACTGGTGGTGGACACTGCATTGAAAGTAAAGTGGACAAAAATGTGTTATCGCTGATTATCAAGCAGACCCGAAAAAAATACTGTTTGCTTTTTGAAGCAATTGCTTTGGAAACCTTCTGAATAAACCCACGAACGGTAGCTTTGGAAATACCAACATTACCATCCACCAAGTAAATTTAAAATGTTAGTAGCATAAAATCTAGTACCTAATTAACACTTGTAGCATAGGAGAAAAGGCATGCTTCTCTTGTTAGTAATCTAACCTCTCGTATTTCCCATAAAACCATGCTCATGACCTTGGAGAGTTTGTATCGCTTTAAAAATTCCTCCTTTTGCAGCGTTTCAAATTTATTATAACATACGACTACTCTTCTAATATGAATGGCATTCAAAAATGGCAGTTGTAGCAAACTCGCATCAACAGCTTGGTTTGTGGCAGCCATTTTCCAAATTCTAACATTTGTTAAATGTTTTAACACAGGGGTATGGCGATGTTAACTTAACACTGACTTTAACACATTGTTAAAGTTAACGTTATTTGATGAAACAGAATTTGTATTAACTTCAGTGTTAAATCATTTAACATTCTGTTAAAATTTAGAACCTGTTGGTGAAACTGGCCCTAAAGGGTAGAACACAACAATGTTTTTTTCTGATACCTGCCCAGTTTGAAACCTCTACCTTTAAGATGAGACTATAGTACAGCTGAAAATTAAATATCTTACAATTGCCTTAAATGTGGTGCAATTATTTCACTATTTGATGATGTATCAATCACGAGATAGCATTAAATGGGTAGACCATCACAGCTGCATGCCAAAGTTGCAAGCATATGTAGAGTGCATGTGGGAACAGTGTGCTCCATTTAACCTGTACTGTCTTTAAGCGTGAGACGTGATATAGGAAGAATTTCAGCATGTATGACAGAAAAGGTAGTACTGCCAGGTTCTTATAAAATGAAATTTCTATTTATTTTTATACATTTACTGCCCTGAATATTTTATGATTTTAAATTTGACGCCATTGCAAAATGATTATACTTTCTTGGACGAGGGAAAATTTTTTGGGTTTCAATTTCACAAAGTTGACAAGTATGAAGATGTATTAAAGTTGCTGTCATTAAAGAAGCGATTGTCATGGGAGTAAGTTTGGAAAAAAAAAATGTTTGCAGCAAAATCTCTGTAATGTTAAAGTTGTATAGCTATATAATAGAAGCCTGCTGCACTGTACACACTTGAGAGAATGCAGAAGTATTGTAGTTATTTGAGTGTTTCTTCTGTGTCATTCATATGTGCAAAGTTTTACATTATATCCAGATGCATATCTCCAGCTTATTTATGCATACACAAGCGATATTAGACTGAATAACAAGCACTGGAGTCATAGAATACCTCTCTTGCTTAGCAGAATGAAGTATTTTCAAAGTGTTTTAAATAAAATTACTTAAATCATGTTGTATTATTTATTTGTAACAGACATTATCTCCATGCATCTTACAGCCCTTGTAAACCTGGTGTAAAAAGATTTTAAAACCCTGATCAAAGCAAACAAAAAAGGTTTAAAGAAGACTGATTATAAGTGTTGGCATGCCCAAAATGTTGTATACTGTTGTAGAATTTATAAAACTACTGTTGGAGCAATTTTTGTAATGGCAAAGGTGTATCTTTGTGAGGGATGTATAATAGAAGTAATGTGAATAAACTGCAGAATACAATATCGTTGCTGTATTCCTTTATTGTCCCTTGTGAAAACACTGCCAAAGATTTCAAATTACAAGGGCAATTCAAAATAAGTTCCATTAATTATTACTTTCTCTACTACGTATAGTAAGTAGGGGAAGTATTGCATTCCACTCAAAAATTCGATACCAAGATTTCACCAAAAATACAAGTTTTGAGGCCTCCTGAATCCAAAAAAAGTATTTTTGGAAACATGTCCATGTGTGTGTCTTTGAACAGCATAACTCAGAAACGAAGTCGGATAAACACCAAACTTGGTATTTAGGTTCAGTATCTTCCAGAGATGCGACACGAAGGTTTTCAAGAAAATCCCCTCCACCCCAGATTACCCTTTACATGGAACATTTTTCGAACATTTTAATTTTCTCAAAAATGGCTCTAATGATTTTGATTAAAACAGTATATGTTTAAGATACTTTCATGATAAATAAAATGTATATCTTGAATTTTCTGGGAATGTCTCCAAAAGTATTCTTCATTGTGAACGACTTTTGCATAACTGGTAAACCATAAGAGATAGACAAAATTTTACTACACAAAAAATGTAGATCGCATTAAAATACACAATTTATGTCATATACATTTTGTTTGTTGAGTGAACCATTTTCGAGATATTGCTTGTTATTCCCTTAAATTTTCCAATACTTATACTTTTTCTCAAATGGGAATTCGTTATTCATTTTTTTTATGTCCTGGACATACAAAGATAATAGAATGTTCCACATAGCAACCAACTCTTAAAACATTTGACTATCGCTTAAAGCCTACCAATTCCCCTTGCATCTACAAGAAAATTAGCAATAAGATTGATATCTCGATTAACATAAAGCATATGGAGAGTAAGCATTTGTAAAAATAGTTTGTACAAGAGTAGAGAAAGTCATGTGAGTGTAACATCAGATTTTTTTTTCTATCACGTATATTGTAGGTAGAGAAGGTATTGCATTCCACCCAAAAATTTGATATAGAGATTTTAAATACATATTTTGAGGCTCCCTGAATCAAAAAAAAAATCTAGAAAAATGTCTGTATGTCTGTGAACAGCATAACCAAAAAACGATCAGTTGGATTAGTACCAAACTTGGTATTTAAGTTCAGTACCTTCCAAATATATGACACAAAGATTTTCAAGAAAATCTCCTCATCCCAAACTATCCTTTACATGAAACATATTCCAAAATTTTTGATATTCTGAAAAATGTCTTTAAGTTTTTAATTAAGTTACCACATATTAAAGATATTTGCATGACAAATAAAATGTATATTTTGAACTTTCTAGTAATAGCCTGTAACGTTCTTTTCATTCGAAAGGAATTTTGTATAATCTTACATAATGGTAAATGTTAAGCAGTAGACAAAAATGTACTACACACAAAATGTAGATTTCATTAAAGATACACAATTTATTTAAAATTACTTTTTTAGTGGCATCAGCTGTTTCTGAGATATCTGTTACTAATGATTCGAATTGTTCAATACTTAGCCAATGTTTTAAAGTCCTGTGGACATTCAGTTTTTAAACATTTGACTATCGCTATTCCCTTTATGACCATAACAAAATGTGTAATGAAGGTATTTCTGGAAAGGTTTATTTCAATTAAAATGAAGTAGATGAGAAAATAATGTTTCATGAGAATAATTTGTGCACCCACTAATAGCGATGAAGGGTAGAGAAAGTTTGTGAATGTAACTCATCAAATGTTTTTAAGCATTGCTACTTAATCTTGGTGCTTTTATTACACACAAGTGAAAAGTAAAGCAATAAATTATTTTTCAACATAACTTCCATTTACATTCAAGCATTTGTCGTAATGTTTTCAGTAGCTCTGAAATCCCTGCCGTGATCATAGCCATCCTATGATGCAATTCTTGAGCTCCACATCCGTTTCAAACCGACGTGACCCAAGTCATTTTTTCGTGTTTGGAATCAGGTGATAGTCACTTGGAGCCAAGTCAGGCCTATATGCTGTACGCTCAATGGACATTGGATTTATGTGCAAATGCATATTTAGTTTGTTTTTACTTGTGATATGGAATTACATTCTGAGATATTTTTACTTTCTCTACTACATATAGTAAGTAGGGGAAGTATTGTATTCCACCCAAAAATTTGATTCTGAGATTTCACTGGAAATACATGTTTTGAGATCCCCTGAATCCAAAAAAAGCATTTTTGGAAACATGTCCGTGTGTCTGTGAACAGCATAACCGAGAAACGAACAGTCGGATAAACACCAAACTTGGTATTTAGGTTCAGTATCTTCCAGAGATGCGACACGAAGGTTTTCAAGAAAATGCCCCCATCCCAGATTACCCTTTAAATGCAACATTTTTCGATAATTTTAATTTTCTCAAAATTGGCTCTAACGATTTTGATTAAAATATCATATGTTTAAGATATTTTCATGACAAATGAAATGTATATCTCGAATTTTTTGGGAATATCTCCAAAAATATTCTTCATTGTGAACAACTTTTGCATAACTGGTAAACCATAAGAGATAGACAAAATTTTACCACATAAAAAATGTAAATGGCGTTAAAATACACAATTTATGTCATATACATTTTTTATGTCCTGGACATACAAAGAGAATGGAATACTCCACATAGCAACCAGCTCTTAAAATATTTGACTATCACTTAAATACTACCATATTCCCCTTGCATCTACAAGAAAATTAGCAATAAGATTGATATCTCGATTAACATAAAGCATATGGAGAGTAAGCATTTGTAAAAATAGTTTGTACAAGAGTAGAGAAAGTCATGTGAGTGTAACATCAGATTTTTTTTTCTATCACGTATATTGTAGGTAGAGAAGGTATTGCATTCCACCCAAAAATTTGATATAGAGATTTTAAATACATATTTTGAGGCTCCCTGAATCAAAAAAAAAATCTAGAAAAATGTCTGTATGTCTGTGAACAGCATAACCAAAAAACGATCAGTTGGATTAGTACCAAACTTGGTATTTAAGTTCAGTACCTTCCAAATATATGACACAAAGATTTTCAAGAAAATCTCCTCATCCCAAACTATCCTTTACATGAAACATATTCCAAAATTTTTGATATTCTGAAAAATGTCTTTAAGTTTTTAATTAAGTTACCACATATTAAAGATATTTGCATGACAAATAAAATGTATATTTTGAACTTTCTAGTAATAGCCTGTAACGTTCTTTTCATTCGAAAGGAATTTTGTATAATCTTACATAATGGTAAATGTTAAGCAGTAGACAAAAATGTACTACACACAAAATGTAGATTTCATTAAAGATACACAATTTATTTAAAATTACTTTTTTAGTGGCATCAGCTGTTTCTGAGATATCTGTTACTAATGATTCGAATTGTTCAATACTTAGCCATTGTTTTAAAGTCCTGTGGACATTCAGTTTTTAAACATTTGACTATCGCTATTCCCTTTATGACCATAACAAAATGTGTAATGAAGGTATTTCTGGAAAGGTTTATTTCAATTAAAATGAAGTAGATGAGAAAATAATGTTTCATGAGAATAATTTGTGCACCCACTAATAGCGATGAAGGGTAGAGAAAGTTTGTGAATGTAACTCATCAAATGTTTTTAAGCATTGCTACTTAATCTTGGTGCTTTTATTACACACAAGTGAAAAGTAAAGCAATAAATTATTTTTCAACATAACTTCCATTTACATTCAAGCATTTGTCGTAATGTTTTCAGTAGCTCTGAAATCCCTGCCGTGATCATAGCCATCCTATGATGCAATTCTTGAGCTCCACATCCGTTTCAAACCGACGTGACCCAAGTCATTTTTTCGTGTTTGGAATCAGGTGATAGTCACTTGGAGCCAAGTCAGGCCTATATGCTGTACGATCAATGGACATTGGATTTATGTGCAAATGCATATTTAGTTTGTTTTTACTTGTGATATGGAATTACATTCTGAGATATTTTTACTTTCTCTACTACATATAGTAAGTAGGGGAAGTATTGTATTCCACCCAAAAATTTGATTCTGAGATTTCACTGGAAATACATGTTTTGAGATCCCCTGAATCCAAAAAAAGCATTTTTGGAAACATGTCCGTGTGTGTGTGTGTGTGTGTGTGTGTCTGTGAACAGCATAACCGAGAAACGAACAGTCGGATAAACACCAAACTTGGTATTTAGGTTCAGTATCTTCCAGAGATGCGACACGAAGGTTTTCAAGAAAATGCCCCCATCCCAGATTACCCTTTAAATGCAACATTTTTCGATAATTTTAATTTTCTCAAAATTGGCTCTAACGATTTTGATTAAAATATCATATGTTTAAGATATTTTCATGACAAATGAAATGTATATCTCGAATTTTTTGGGAATATCTCCAAAAATATTCTTCATTGTGAACAACTTTTGCATAACTGGTAAACCATAAGAGATAGACAAAATTTTACCACATAAAAAATGTAAATGGCGTTAAAATACACAATTTATGTCATATACATTTTTTATGTCCTGGACATACAAAGAGAATGGAATACTCCACATAGCAACCAGCTCTTAAAATATTTGACTATCACTTAAATACTACCATATTCCCCTTGCATCTACAAGAAAATTAGCAATAAGATTAACATCTCAATTAACATGAAGCATATGGAGAACAAGCGTTTGTAAAAATAGTTTGTACAAGAGTAGAGAAAGTTATGTGAGTGTAACACATCATATTTTTCATGTTGTTCTGCACTTGTGTGTAAAGTTTTATAGTGCATATAATTGCATATTGCTGAATATTTAATGATTTTTCCATACATTGAGTATATAATATATGTATTCTTTTAATTTTAAAATAAATGTTTAATCTTATTAATGACAAAATAATCGAGCCCTTGCTATGGAGGTTCAGAGTAAACTTGAGAGTGCTGCTTTAAAGCGAGCGGGGAAAATTAAGCGGTAAATTGTGCAGTATTTTTAGAGAGAAAACTTGACATTTAATGCTTTGCGTTCCGTGAAAAATATCAAAGTGAAAGCATAGTACTTCCGGAAGAATTTCCCCAGAGTTAGTAAGTGCTTTCAAATTTTACTGTGGAAAGATCTTTCCCAGTATACAAGCTGAGCACTTGGAGAAAGTGATCATTACAACAACCGGAATGATGTCCAAGAAAGAATGTACATTGTAAGTATAAGCTTAAAGTAAACAGTTTTAGTGCATATTTTTGAAATTATTGGGGATATTGACAGCATAAATGCATGCATATTTTAGTGCATAAAAATCCAATGTCTCATTGAACTGTTGCAGGAGATTTTGATCATGTGCAGCAGTATGCGACCAAGCATTATTGTGGAAGGAAACCACTCCGTAAGTCAACATACCATGTTGTTCATTCTGAATTATTCTCCTAATTTTTGTTAGTATCTTGACAGAAGATAGAGTTTATTGTTGTGCCTTGTTCCATAAACTCCACATATGCCTTGCTTGTCCCAAAAAAAAACAGTTGCCTTGAGCTACTTGTTGAAAATGTTTGGAGGCATTTTTGTGGTTTTGTAGGAGAGTTGGTTTATACTATGACATGGGTTGTTGTTTTGCTTCAACATTCATGTACTGATCTCCCATGACAGTCTGGTGGGAAAATAGGACTGACTTAAGGCTGGTTCACAACCACCCGGTAACGAGAACGGGAATACATATCAACGATCATATTGTTCACAAAGTGAAGGTCGATTTTGCGCATTGGGATTTCATTTGTTTTTAACTGACCAATGACATTTTTTTCACCTACTTCCAATTTAGCCAAGCCAACATCAAAATTCCATAGAGTAAACATTATCTAAATGTATATCCATTACGTTTCAGATCCCTCTAGTTATGCCAAGCTTTCATTCCTTTATTTAATGGCATACATTAAAATTGTTTGTTGTTCTTTTTTAATTTCCACTGGTTTTAGCTGTTCTTTGTAGCTTTTGTCATTGTTTTTTTAGGTAATAGCCAGTAATTCCTTCCACTTTCATGTTTCCAGCTTGTGATTATAGAGAGCACTAGTGGCTGTTTCATGTCACGGCCGCCTGAAACAACATCTAGAGTGAAGAGTCTAATATGCACAATAGGGATCTAATATGCCATGCCCGGGAATGAGAATGAGAAAGTGAAAATTTGGGCAACTCTTCTTTCCTATTCCCAGGGCCCGGGAAGGCTTCCCGTCGATTGTGAACACTCCCATTTGAATACATGTATTTCAGCTTTCTCGTTCTGGTTACCGTTCTCATTGGCTGTGAACCAGCCTTTAGTTTGCCATTTCTTGTAACTTAAATTATGTATTAATGGGTTGCTTGTTGGGACACTACATCTGATGATGATGAAAACTGAGTGGCTTATCAAAGAGGCCGTGCATGCAGACTCAAGAGCTCATTATGCCTCATATTTTGGCATTACTCTAGTTTGATGGTTCATATAAAAATATAAAACTGACCGCATTCTTGATATCTGCCCTGCTTATCTCCTTAGGTTTCGAGAAAAAGAACCCTAAGGATATGTATCTATGCACAGTAAATCCTTCACATTCTCGTGGTATATGCTATGACATCTCAAAGTTCCTCACATATTTCCTACATAAAGGGTCTTGTGTAAGACCCATTACACGTAGATGTCTGCACAAGGTGGTGTGGCCCATGAGGAAGCCCACAATTTAACTCTGTTCAAATTCAGGAGAAACTCACTCACTTTCCGGTCAGGCCCTGATATCAAATCATGGGCCTACCTGGCAGTGATTTGCTTACTCCATATCTCAAAATGAGGGCTCAGGCTCAATAAAATCGAGTGCCGATCCCCTCCTTGCAAGAGTGTCTGCCATCTCATTTCCTCTAATACCAATATGCCATGGGACCCAAAAAAAGTGTAACCAGGCTGTTGGTACATAGTCTATCCCCAACATCCTTTGGTATTGCCACACCAATCTGGATGTGGTTTTAACTGCTCTAAGGGCTTTCAAAGCTGCCATACTGTCTAAGCAGACGTACACAGTCATTCGTCTGCATGGCATATTAAAAATATGCATAACATGGGCTAAGATCACGTAGACCTCAGTCTGGAAAACTTATGGCATATGGCTCAAAGGGAATGACAAGGACCACTACATCATTACATTAGTACTTGTACGTGTTTCAGGAATGGTTTTGTTCCCATCTGCAGGATTCATGTGACTGCCTGGCTTAGTTATTGTCTGGTGGATATGTACTGGGTGTGGAGACATCTGTTGGTAGGGTGATGAATTTGCAGAGGTGGTTGGAAGGCGGCAATTCAAAGTTCATAATTTGGTTCTTGTATTTTAAGATATATATCTTCTCCCAGCTCTTGGGTGTTTCTTGTGGATTTCAGCAGATTTATGTTGGGTGTAATGTCATGATGTGAGGACCAAAAGTGGTGTGCTACAGTGGATTTATCAGTTTGTTTAAGATATATGCATCTCATCTGTTCTTTGAGTCTGGTTTCTAGATTTCTTTCAGTTTTTCTAATATATACCATGTTGCAGTCATCACAACCTATCTTGTAAATTCCAGCTTACTTGTTGGGGATGGAGTCTTTTAATTTGTTGCACAGTATTTTCTGTATGCTGTAGTGGTTCTGAGGAGCTAAAATGGTGTCGTTTTTTTTAAAAATCTTTTGAAATTTGTGGTGTACCCAACAGTGGTATTTGAATTTCTTAAATTGTTGTGGATCTTATTGAACTTGTAGTGTTATTGATTCCTTAATGTGTTTTTGTTTCTTAAATTTCTTAAGTCTTATTGTCTATAATGGATGTTTCAAACACAGCGGTACTGCATTAATCTGTATGTAAGTCGTGCTGTTTAGAATTGCCTGTTTGTGTGATGTAGGGTTGCAACTGTAATTTTTATTATAGTTATTGGTATGTGTCGATTTCCTATGGATGCCAAATGTTAGTCTGTCGTTAACTCTGTTTCATATGATCATGTTGTCCTCCGTGGTCTAGGGGTACCATGCTAGTCTCTAGTTTCCAAGGTTGTGGATTCACACCCGGTGGAGACTGAAGGATTTTTTTTAGGCATAAAAATCCTTAGCATGGCTTCCTTCAGAAGGGAGTAAGTAATTACGTTTATTACTGTCAATAGGTTCATACAAAACATCTGACGTTGTCATGAGCTAATTACAGTATTTACAATGATTAAGGAGTAGATAGGTTTACAGTTCATCAATATTATACAAACATTTGTGAATGAGATACTTCTTTAGATTTCTTTTAAAACAATTCTTTTTACAGGACTTAATTTCTATAGGAAGCTTATTATAAAGTATACATAAGGATGAGTATTGACTTTCTTTTTATTCACAGCTACTCTATGAAAGTCCATACTATGTGTGGTGTTAAGTGATGTACATCACAATTTGTTAGTGTGTCTTTAGAGCTATTTACAGTTAAAGAGTATTGTTTGATAAGCATATAATGAGACAAGCATTAGAATGTTTTCCTTAATAAATATATTTATACATTTATTTAAAGGTGAGTCGGAATTGTTACACTAACATCACTTAAGTTTACTCACTTAACATGTTTCGGGAAACGGTTGTTCCCATCCTCAGAAGCTAATCCGACTGGCCCGTGTTGTTGGTGTTTCCGTTTTTTGGACTGGATACTGTGGTGGCATCTTGTGGTGGAGAAATGTACTTCCAGAGAAGATTTGGTGGCGGCAAATCAAAATTCATTAGATGTGTGTTTTGTTTTAGAATGGTGATCTCCCATGCATCTAATTTGGCTGCAAATTTGGCTGGTTTGACTAATGTAATATTGGGTTTAATGTTGTGATTAGTGATCCAAAAATGGTGTGAAACTGCAGATTTGTCCATTTGTTTGTATTTGATACATCTCATGTGCTCCTTTAGCCTAGTTTCTAGGTTTCTTTTTGTCTTACCCATATATACTTTATTGCAATCTGAACAATTGATTTTATAGATTCCAGCTTTTTTGTCTTGTGGGATGGGGTCTTTTAACTTGTTACAAAGTAATTTCTCTATGTTAAATTTGTTCTGTGGAGCTAGGCTGATGTTGTGTTTCATGAAAATCTTCTAAAATTTGTGAAATGTTCCTGGGTGGTATGTGAATTTCTTGAACTTTAGCTCTTTATCTTGCTGGCTGAGATTTGTTGTGTTTCTGATGTGCATCTGTCGTTTGAATTTTGAAATTAGATGCATGGGAGAAGATCACCATTCTAAAACACAACACACATCTAATGAATTTTGATTTGCCGCCACCAAATCCTCTCTGGAAGTACATTTCTCCACCACAAGATGCCACCACAGTATCCAGTCCAAAAAACGGAAACACCAACAACACGGGCCAGTCGGATTAGGTTCTGAGGATGGGAACAACCGTTTCCCGAAACATGTTAAGTGAGTAAACTTAAGTGATGTTAGTGTAACAATTCCGACTCACCTTTAAATAAATTCAATACACATCACTGTTTCTAGCTTCTTTTCATTACAATATCAACGATATTTCTACATGTTTCTAATCTTTTAATATTGAACATAATTCTTATACATTTTTTCTGTAATATAAATATTCTATTCATATATATGCAGCTTCACCCCAAACTTCCAAGCAGTAGTTGAGTTGTGGAAAAATAAGCCCATAATACACAATTTTCATGGTGTGATCATTCACATACCTCCTCATAAATCTAAATAAATATATATATCTACTAACTTTATTACAAACATTATTAACTTGTTCTGAGCAGGATAGCCTATTGTCAATTTTTAAACCTAACAAGGGATGGGATATGGTCAGAGTAAGTCTATCTCCGGTAAACTCTTTTACTTTATCTCTACCACCTAGACTAAATATCATGACCTTTGATTTTTCTTCATTTACTTTTAGTGTATTAGATTCAAAATAGCATATTAATGAATGGGTACTAGATTTTGTGGTATTAGCCAAAGAATTTAAGTTTTCATTCCAACAGAGTGCTGTGGTATCATCTGCATAGCTGATTGTAGTGAAATTATTGCCTTTAGGGATTATATAAATAATAAACAGTAAAGGACCCAAAACAGAACCCTGAGGCACTCCATGGTTTACCTGTAAGAAGTAAAACCAGTAGTCCTGTGTTTTAGATTTGCGGCACATAAAAGAAGCTCAAGCCTGATAAAGAGGCCTCTGAGTAAAATTTACAGTCTTTCACGCCCAATATAGAATAGGATGTTAACAACCATTGTAGTTAAAGAATGTCTATAAATAAAACTCATTTTAATGTTTTTCTTATGATCTTTATGTCCAAAAGGGTAGGTAACCATTTTCTTCAGTTTCTGTGGTGAATTTTATGGTTTTTTTTCTGTAGATTCAATAGTTTTAAAGTTTTTAAGAACTACGGCAAATATATCAACATAATGGTACAAGGTTTTAAACATTTGGGAAGTATTTCATAATATGGCACTCAAAATGACATACATAGTTCAGCTAAGAACAGTGATACAGGGTTTCCCATTGATAATTCTGGATTTTGCTGATAAAACCTGTTTTGGAAAGTGAAGTAGCTTTGGTCCAAGGAGAGCTTGGTTAGTTTTACAAAGTCTTCTGATTGTCTTTTTGATGCATTGTTTCCATGTAGCCAGTTTTGAAGTAGTTGTAGTAGCTCGTCTGTGGGTATGCTCAGAAAAAGTATTGGTTTGTCTCGTAAGTTCGTTTTGCTTGCAAGTTCCATCTATAGCGCCTGAAAACCCTGAACCCTCTGTACACTCAAGTTATCATAGTTACCTAACCACCCCTATGACTTAGAGAACAACAACCAGACTTGCTATTAGATATGTCAGTGTGTGTTTGTTGACTGACGTTGGATAGAATGGCGTGAACTTGTGTTTACAAACTATGGAAAGTAAAAGGAACATATCCGACATCTTATGCTGTTATACTATCGTAAGGGTAAAACCACCTCACAATGCCAGCAGAAAATTTGTGCTGTCTACGGGGAAGATGCATTAACGAAGCATGTCAAGTGGTTTAGTTGATTTCGAGCTGGGAATTTCTCCCTAAAAGACAAACCTCGATCTGAATGGCCAATGCTTACAGGCGTGGAAAGAATTCATTAAATGAAGTCAATAATCCACAAATGACAACTCGAGTGTTGGCATTGGAGCTCAATATAGCTCCTGTTAGCATAGCCAGGAACTTGAAAAAACTGTGTTACGTAAATATTCACTATGTGTGGAGAGTGAAGCGAATTTGATTCAGAGCGTTTCCATCTGTGACTCCTTATTGAGACGCAACCAGAATGATCCTTTTCTGGAACTGCTGGTAACTGGAGATGAGAAGTGGATTGTGTACAATAGCGCCCGAAGGAGTAAATCATGGTGCAAGAAAGGGCAGCCAACGATGTCTTTCACCACAACACCAGACCACATACTTCTATGCTGACCCATCGAAGGTTGCATAATTTTGAGTGGGATGTGTTATCCCAACTGCCATATTCTCCAGGCATTGCCCCATCCAACTTTCATCTATTCCGTTCCCTGCAGAATTTCCTGAATGGTAAACACCTCACTTCCTTGGAGGGCTGCAGACTGAACCTCGAAGAGTTCATCAACCAGAGAATCCCCCACATTTTGGAGAAATGGAATTTATAAGCTTCCAGAGAAATGGCAGTATATTGTCGACAATAATGGTGTATACTGCAGGAAATAAATATTTTGTTTACAAAACCTAACTGCCGTAGTAATTTATCTTTTAAACGACCTTGTGGTTAAAGTTTGTAAACGGAAAGTTCGGCAACTATGCTGCCGTAGCTGTGCTGCAGGTGAGGTGTGTTCCCAGGTGTTCTTAGTGATTGAAACATAACGAAAAACAAAGTTGTGAGACAACCGTATATATTCAAATAATAACATCACAGCTACTAGCTTCTTCACCATTAGAATTTAAGTTGTGCATTTGATTTTATGTATTTTTTGTAACATACTTGTAGACCATTATCATTTGCTCCCTCCTTCGTTAGTAGGTCTCCATTTCATTACAAAAATTCCCCACATGTGCCTTTATCCATCTGAAGTACATTTTCCAGTTATTACTTTCCCTGCTACATACTTACAGTACAAGGATCGGCTGATAAGTCCCAGGCCTCTCAATGAAAACAACATTTAAAAAAATGTTGTTTTTTTTATTTCTCAACTTAATCTCCAGAAAGGTTAATACATTTGTCATACCGGTTTCTAATTTAATTAAACCATCTCTGTAGTGCAATTTATCAAAGTCCTCAAAATAGCTGTTTACCGCATCAATGGCCTCCCCGTTGCTGTGAAATCTTCGTCCACCAAGACATTTTTTGAGATTAGGGAACAGGTGGTAGTCACTGGGTGCTAGATCTGGCAAATAGGGTGGATGTTCAAGCAATTCAAACTTTAATTCGCAAATTTTCCCCATTGTAATGTATGAACAATGGGCCGGAGATTGTCGTGATGAAACAAGGTTTTTTTTGGTTTTTTTGGCCAAATGAGGTCTTTGTCTTTTCACCTCATCACTCAAACGTTGCAGTAAGCTTGCGTAGTAGTCACCAGTGATACTTTTATCCTTTTCCAAGTAATCAATAAAAATAATTCCCTGTGCATCCCAGAAAATACTTGTCATAACCTTGTTAGCTGACAAAATTGACTTTGCCTTTTTTGGAGTTGGTTCATCTGGCGCAATCCACTGTTGTGACTGTGATTTACATTCTGGAGTGTAGTGATTCATCTATGGTAATAAGCCGTCTCAAAAATTCATTGGGATGTTTACGGTAGAGCTCCACATTCTTAACAGAAACAGTTTTTCTATGCAACTTTTGATCAGGTGTCAACAAAGGCGGCACCCACCTCACACAGACCTTGTGAAAGTCCAAAACATTACCTGCACGTTCTTTTGATACGTTTACAGCCTCTGCTATCTCAAACAACTTTAATCTGCGGTCTGCCAGTACTAAACGATGAATTTTTTCATTCATCTCTGGAGTTGTGAGTTCCACAGGGCGTCCAGAGCGAGGTTCATCACTAGTACTCGTACGTCCCATTTTAAACTCTGCAACCCACCTTTTAATCATTGAATATGAAGGGGCAGAGTCTTTCAATGTACTGTCCATTTCCTCCTTGATTTCTTTAAGCGTTAAGCCTTTCAAATGGAAGTATTTAATCACTGCTCGTTTTTCCAAATCCTCCATTTTCGTGAGAACTCTAAAGTTGTCTTGTTTAAAATGCTGTCATTCAAAAACTAAACAAGCTATTGACCTGTAACTATGGATACAAGCTAGTCTAGAGTAAAACTATACGATGCTACTGTCTAACTGGCCTAGTGGCGCCATCTCTGTGTGAGGCCCAGGACTTATCAGCTGACCATCGTAAGTTCAAGAAAATCTCCCCACTCCAAACCACCCTTTAGATATTTTCATAGTTTCTCAAGAATGACTTTAATGATTTTAATTAAAATGCATATATTTGAAGTATTTTCATGGAAAATAAAATGCATATCTTGAATTTTCTGTAAGAAATAGACAAAATGTTGCTACACAAAAAGTGTAGATCTTGTCAAAGCACACAATTTATGTTACATAAGAGATTTTGTGGCACTAACCATTTCCAAGATAATCCTTGTTACTGCTTTGAATTTTCAGATACTTTATAAGTTTTCTCAACTGCTTCTTTTTCTTCTTCTTCTTCATGTTTGTGTAAAGAGAATAGAATTTAAAGCCATCACATAGCGACCAGCTTTGAAAATATTTGACTGTTGCTCTTCTTATGCCTACAATCCCCCAGGGGCCTACTACAGTAGGTACGGGATTGGCACTCCCGGAGTCCCGAGCCACACACTTGATTGGGTTCCTCTAAGAGGTGAGAGGGCAAATGTTCAATCAACTTTTGTCCACAAGTGTGTTTGGCCATTATCATCTACCTTCCTGAACACAGCCTGATGGATACCGTTGCGCAGGATGGGGGAGGGAAGTCACAATAAGTGACAGGGTAATGCGTAAATCCCAGCCCCTGCGGTAGGACTGTGTTCATATCCGCTGATAAAGGACAGTCCCGGGGAGAGGCCATTACATGAGCTGTTACACTCCTGAAGGCGATTGGGTCCCTCTATCTATAAATTGGGAGATGAGACCCTAAGGTGATCAAGGTCCAGACCAGGACTCTCACCTAAGCTGGGGGGGGGGGCGCCCAGGATATGAGCATGCCATTGGAGACATTTGTAATGGTGGAGGATTAAGTCGCTATGGATAAAAAGAAATTCTGGTGTGTTGCACTCACATGACTTTCTCTACACTTGTACAAAAAAATTTTACAAACGCTTATTCTCCATCTTCTTCATGTTAATCGAGATAAAGATTTGCAGAAACTTACCTTATTGCTAATTTTCTCACCACTAAGTGCATGTTAGTACGAGGGTAATCCAGAAAGTCCCAGACGTTTTGAAATAATTAACAAAATGCAAATATCAACATTTATTATCTACATTATCTTAAGCTATTTTTGTACATAATCGCCTTTCAAATTGAGGCATTTATCATACCGTGGCACAAGTTTTTCAATACCCTCTCTGTAGAAATCTGCCGCCTGCAACTTCCAACCACTGGTTTACACCGGCATGCAGTTCAGCGTCAGTATCAAAGTGTTGTGTACCGAGCCATTTCTTCATCGCTGGGAAGAGGTGGTAGTCGCTCGGCACCAAATCCGGGCTGTATTGTGGATGGTCAAACACCTCCCATCCCTGAGGGTTCGGGTACGATTGGCCGTGTGTGTGGGCGTGCATTGTCGTGAAGAAACAACACCTTGGTGCTAAGTTTTCCCCGGCGCTTATTTTGTATGGCACGCCTTAACTTTCTTAGTGCTTCATAATACCTCTCTGAGGTTATTGTTGTTCCACGTTCCAGAAACTCAACGAGAAGCACTCCCTTAGAGTCCCAAAACACAGTAGCCATGACCTTTCTTGCTGACAGCGTTTGCAAACACTTTCTTGGTTTCTTGGGAGAATGTGTGTGTTCCCATTCCATCGACTGCTATTTTGTTTCACAATTGACATGCTTCACCCAAGTGTCGTCCCCGGTTACGTAGTATAGTAAGTAGAGGAAGTATTGTATTCCACCCAAAAACTCAATACCAATTTCACCGGAAATATATGTTTTGAGACCCCTTGAATCCAAAAAAAGCATTTTTGGAAACATGTCCGTGTGTGTGTGTCTGTGAACAGCATAACTCAGAAACGAACAGTCGGATAAACACCAAACTTGGTATTTAGGTTCAGTATCTTCCAGAGATGCGACACGAAGGTTTTCAAGAAAATCCCCCCACACCAGATTACCCTTTACATGGAACATTTTTCGAAAATTTTAATTTTCTCAAAAATGGCTCTTAACGATTTTGATTAAAATATCACATGTTTAAGGTATTTTCATGACAAATGAAATGTATATCTCGATTTTTCTGGTAATGTCTGCAAAAGTATTCTTCATTGTGAACGACTTTTACATAACTGGTAAACCATAAGAGATAGACAAAATTTTACCACACAAAAAATGTAGATTGCGTTAAAATACACAATTTATGTCATATACATTTTGTTTTTGTTGAGTGAACCATTTTCGAGATATTGCTTGTTATGCCCTTAAATTTTCCAATACTTACCTATACTTTTTCTCAAATGGGAATTCGTTATTCATTTTTACTTTCTCTACTACGTATAGTAAGTAGGGGAAGTATTGTATTCCATCCAAAAATTCGATATCGAGATTTCACCGGAAATACATGTTTTGAGACCCCCTGAATCCAAAAAAAGCATTTTTGGAAACATGTCCGTGTGTGTGTCTGTCTGTGTGTCTGTGAACAGCATAACTCAGAAACGAACAGTCGGATAAACACCAAACTTGATATCTAGGTTCAGTATCTTTTGGAGATACGACACGAAGGTTTTCAAGAAAATCCCCCCACCCCAGACTACCCTTTACATGGAAGATTTTTCGAAAATTTTAATTTTCTAAAAAATGGCTCCAACGATTTTGATTAAAATATCATATGTTTAAGATACTTTCATGACAAATAAAATGTAAATCTTGAATTTTCTGGGAATGTCTCCAAAAGTATTCTTCATTGTGAACGACTTTTGCATAACTGGTAAACCATGAGAGATAGACAAAGATAGTTTACTACACAAAAAATGTAGATCGCGTAAAATACACAATTCATGTCATAAACATTTTTGTTTTGAGTGAACCATTTTCGAGATATTGCTTGTTATTCCCTTAAATTTTTCAATACTTATTTTCTGAAATGGGAATTCGTTATTCATTGTTTTTATCTTGGTTATGCAAAGAGTATTAATCTGTGGCAAAGGGAATGGTGCTGCACCTAGCAACCAGCTGTTAAGATATATGTCGATTTTTAAAGGCTACTGTATTTCTGTATTGCCCTTGCAAATATAAAACAAGGAGAACTTAGTAGGCCTTAAGTCATAGTCAAATATTTTTAGAACTAGTCACCATGTTTAAAATGTAATTTTCTTTACATGTCAAAAGGTCGTTTCTGCAAATATTTATCTCGATTAATATGAAATAGATGGAGAATAAGAGTTTGTAAAAATAGTGTGTATAAGAGTAGAGAAAGTCATGTGAGTGTAACACATCAGATTTTTTTTATGTACTGGACATGTAAAGAGAATGGAATGAGCCACATAACAACCAGCTCTTAAAATATTTGACTATCGCTTAAAGCCTACCAATTCTCCTTGTACCTACAAGAAAATTAGCAATAAGATTAACATCTCGATTAACATGAAGCATATGGAGAATAAGCGTTTGTAAAAATAGTTTGTACAAGAGTAGAGAACGTCATGTGAGTGTAACACAGATTTTTTTTGGATTCAGGGGGTCTCAAAACATATATTTCCGGTGAAATCTCGGTATCGAAATTTTTGGGTGGAATACAAAAGTAAAAAATATTTCATTTAATTAAGAGAGGTTTTCCTCAATCAAATTCCACATAACTAACACCTGTCTTCTCCGTGGTGTAGTGGTTACCATGCTAGCCTCTAGTTCCCGAGGTCGCGGGTTCAAACCCGGTGGAGGTTGATGGATTTTTTTCGGGTGTAAAAATCCTTAGCATGGCTTCCTTCGGAAGAGAAGTAAAGCCGGTGGTCCCGTGTCGTAGAGTTACGGCACGTAAAAGAACCTCAAAGCTGATAAAGAGGCCTATGAGCAAAACCTCCGGTCTTGCACGCCCAATGTAGAATGGGACGCTAAGAACCAGTAGTTAAAGAGCGTCTATAAATAAAACCCAATTTAATTTCATTTCCTAATTCTGAAATAATAAAATGGTCAGCAAATGCTAGAACCTAAGAAGTTTCATTTCTAACGCGCGAGTGTCACGCAGTCCTTTTTTAGTAATCTGAGCTAGGCGGCGTACCCAAATATGTAATGTTTTCTAGGAACAATATGTAAAAATCTGCAGATTTGACATAATGACCTGCTCCAAGCCAGATAATCTTCTTCGTCAGCTGATGTGTGTTGGGGTGGGTGTTGACATTTGAGAACCCCAGCTTAGAGAAAGTGAACTAATTGCATTAACGTGCATACCTCGTTATCGCCCTTCACCAGTTTGCAAATGGAAACTGAAACAATATTTTAAAAGTAAATCCTTGTTTCTGGCACCTTTATGACATTTTGATATGATAAATAGTTTAACCCGCTATTCATCCGTATGCCCTTATTGAATGAATGCTGTTTGTTGTAGATAACTCGAAAGGCCGCGTTGTTTACGTATGTTGAACATTGTCATGCAGGGAACTATAGAAGGATTTCGCAGAATTTTATAAATTATTTCACTCAAATGACTTATGTACAGTAAGGACGAATAAAGTTTAAAAACCTATTGGATTTCAAATATCAATGAATTGTTGCATCCTAGAATTATCCAATAATTACGTATCCTCCATGTTAAAACGCTTCATTAACCAGTGAATACCTACTGTCACTTGTTTCCGTTTGCGGGAGATGGAAAACAAAACAGCAGCGTTGAGATTTGGTCACGTGTCCTCCATTAAATTGGTTTATTTTAAAAGTAAATGTTCTTCCAGAGAGTTGGCACCTTTATTCTGTTATCGTAATATTTCACCTTTGCTTGTGAGGTTAGTTATTGTTACAAGTCAGCAGTTGGGTCTACTAATGATGCAACACTGGAGATCTTTTTACTGTAAGTAGAAATTGCTTTTACTGCGTATATTATATGATTAAAGCCACATTATTTGTAAACATTTAATTCACGAAATAGTGATAGAAAACAATCGAGGTTTTGAGCTACGCACGCGGTAACTTAATAACCTCAAAATCTCTTGGTGTTATTAGCTCTAATAAGGAAATATTTTAAAATGTCAACATTCGCCAGTTTCATGTTCAGTAATTGCGCTTCTCCTGCTAAGAATAAAAACAAAGCAGCATCAATAGTTCGTGCAGAACCTTAGGCTAATCTTGCTTTACTAGCAGGCCATTAACGTTTTTAACAGTTATAACTGAATGGAGAAGTTGTTTATTTTGTATATTTTTAATGTTTTTATTACAGTTTTATAATCTATCTAGCAAGTTTAAACACACAACAAAAACGATCAGCTGCCGTGGTGTATGCACAGTGTGCCTGCCCGATTCCGGAGATATCGAATTCGAATTTGGTTGGAAAGAACTTTGTAACTTTTTTTGCCCCAGAGTTCTCCTTTATCCTCAGAAACGGAATGTTGGGTGTTCGGATATCATTTCACCCATTCCATTCATTCTTCTTCCGATATGGCCTATCCGGTTAAGTAAGGTTAAACGGAAAGAAGGAAAATAAAGACCAATCACAACCTCATCTCTGCATATATGTATATCCTTTGGTTTTTATCGGGACGTACATTCGTTATTCATTTTGTTATTAATACCAAATTACCAGGACTTGAAGTTAAAATGCGTCCATAACAGTTTTATAATAGCATAAAATGAGTAATTTGTGTTGTTAAACATAATTTTCCTTTTCTCCGCAAGCCATATCTAAACATGTTTACAATTTTTACTTCTCTACCACTTACCTACCTATATAAGTAGAGGAAGTATTGCATTCCACCCAAAAATTCGATATAACTGGCGCAAAACTTCTGGAATCGTGACCTTGATTGCCACCCCAGCTGCCGAGCCTAGGAATGGTTTATGTTTAGCTTAATCAACGAAAGCGATATAACACCTTTGCTTACTCACAGTGCGTAACACATACAGTCTGCACAGAAAGTGTACGCATTTTGTAATTTCAAAGAGATCAGTACGTAAATAGTGCTTATTTTATATTTGTGATATTTATAACCATGGCTCCGACGTTTTCAAAGTTAAGTGGTAAGGTATTACGTGTTCAAAGCAGGGAAATAATTGCAAATGTCCTCGACTTCATGAAGCAAGAAACAGAGATGAAGGAAGAAAATATATGTTTACCCGAGTTCCACAAAAGCCTTAAGAGAGTGAAAGAAAGTGTAGCCAAAGCAACTGTTGTTTCACTGAGTTCCGTTTCCAGATTTCTCAAAGACAAGAAAAACCATATGGATGAAAGAGTACCATTTGACACACCTGTGAAGAAACATAAGGTCCCTAAACGTATTACAGAAATAGACGATTTGGACAAATGCGTCATTCGGTGCACGATTCACAATTTCTATGTGGAAGAAAAAACAATAAGCAGATTGCTATCAATCTGAAAGATGTCATAAATGTTCAAGGTGGTACTACAAGTCTCAAATCCCGTCTATGGCACTGAATTTTGCAGTCTGATACTAACTTTCCAAATGACTATAATTTTATATGTACTTATATCAGCATAAATTTTCAAGATGCTGCTACAAATCTCAGAAAAATTATAAAAGATTTAGGGTTTAAGTGGAAGAAAACGAAACCAAATAGAGTTCTAATAGAAAAGCACGACATACGATCTCAGCTGGAAGAGTACCTTACGCAGAGGTACAAATTAGAGGGTCAAACTATAGTGTATGAAGATGAGTCGTACATACACAGCAGTCATACATCTAAAAGTTGAAGTGACGATAGCGAATTAGATTTTCAGGCACCTGTTGCCAAAGGGCAAATGCTTATTATCGTTCATGCAGTTCATTCCAAATGCCCTTCTTTTACAAGTCGCAACAAAAAACAGGAGATTTTCATCAAGAAATGAATACAGAAAATTACATGAAGTGGATCAACACCATGTTGATACCTAATATGCCTGCTGGGTCTATTCTGGTTATCGACAATGCTTCACAATGTGGTAACACTCAAAGTGACAAACAACCTACCTCAAATTCTTTGAAAGAAGAAATAAAAACCTGGTTGCTTAGGCATAATATAACTTTTGATGAAAGCATGAGTAAAACAAATATAACTTAGTTAAAGCCAACAAATCCCTTCAGAAGTCATAACTCATAATACTTGGCCAGATATTAATACAACTTCGCCATTATGTACTTAGACTGCCACCGTATCACCCAGATCTAAACCCAATTGAATTAATCTGGGCTGATGTCAAAAACTGGTTGGCCTGCAGAAATATCACTTTTAAACTAAAAGATGTGGAGCAGTTATGTCGCCAGCGATTTGCAGAAATTGGAAGGCCAGAATGGGAAAATGTATATCGACATGTTGAATAAATTGAGAATCATTTCAAAAAATACGGAATTGCAGAAAATCAATTAGAAAAAATTCTCATTCAGGATAATGGTGCAGAAAGTAGCGACAGCGGCAATGACGTGAATGATTCCGCAGAAGAGGAAGGGCTGTCAGGTGTGGAAGAACTGGAGGCATATGGTTGACAGTGTTTTTATATTAAGGGCATTTTACAGCGGTGGATTTAAATATACTGTATATAACTATAAGTTTATCGTGTAGTGCAGTGCATAACCGGTGTGCGAATATTTGACAATGACTGTCCCACGCACTCCTGCAGCATGCAGACGACCGGTCACCTCTTTATCCGGTATGTAACTCGCTTCATAGCTGTCATTAAGATTTTCACGTGTCTAGAACTGTTGCGCCAGTTATACCAAGATTTCACTGATAATTAGGGTTGCCAACTTTCAGAAATAAAAATAAGGGATAGATAGGTAAGTGCTGTAACATCTGTGAATATACCTACATTTCTTACATCACTGATTTATTACTGTAAATATATCACATATTCTATAATCTTAACATTATTGTTTAAACTTATCAACAGAGCATGCCTCCTTTTGTATCGCTACATCTGTTTTACAAAAGTAAAAAGCTCTTTGATGCATGAATAAATAAAATTTACAGTCATCTGAAACTCTTTTTTTTTTTTTAAATAATAGATCTATAGGGCTTCTGTCACGTGTCTCAATCCACTGTTTGTGCACTTGATCTTGACAGAGTGAGTGGAAATCCCATGCCTTAAAGTGTCTACACACACATTTCTTTTTCCAAAGCAATGAAAACCTTGACCCATTTTTCTGATGCATTTCCTTCCTGAGATGGCACTGAATACACTTTAGAAGGTTTTGGAGTTGTTTGCTCTGATCTTCAAGTGAGGAGCATCCAAAACTTTCATGACAAGTTTTCTTCAAATCTAGTTTAAATATGCAATTATGCAACCAAGTTCAAGTAAAATATCTCGACACCATTAGATTTATGGCCGCGGAACATGTTACTTAAAAACATACCTATAGATGTGTTCCACTTAAAAAAAAAAGTGCAACTAATAATTCAAATTAGAAATACGGGACCGGAGATTTAGATTAAAATGAATGTTGAAATACGGGGCAGTTGGCAACCCTACTGGAGATACACATTTTGAGACTCCCTAATACAAAACAGCATTTTTGAAGAAAGAAGGGAACAAAAGGTGAGTGTGAACAGCATTATTGAAAAACGTAAAGTCGAATATACACCAAACTTGTTATTTAAAATATTTGCATGACAAATAAATCGTATTATTTTTTTCTCGTGGTCAGGCAAAGAGTATGGAATTTCAAAAGCATCACATAGCGATACGCTTTTTAAAAATCTGAGTATCTCTTTAGCTACTGTGTTCGTGTTATATCTACAACGAAATGTGCAATGCAAGTTTATCTCGATCAACAAGTAGATATGATAATATTATTTTGTAAGAAAAGCGCGTAGAGAAAGTCATATGAATGTAACGCATCAGAAAAAAAATTTAATTCCTCTAATTTTGTCAATGCAATTTATAGATATGCCGCTTTTACTTTATCTAATCTATCAAACAGTCGTAATGAAAACCAAGAACATGATTATTATTTGCCAATACATTCGATTGTGTTTTAGCGTTGTAATGTAATTAAAGTGGTTCAATACGCCAGGTGTCTTGCCGTCATGTAGTTCATTGAAACATTTGCTGGGCTTTCCATTTCCCATACTAAGGGAGAACTACTTCTAGCTTTGAAATTCCCCTCTGCAGGGGGAGGGGACTTTAGCACTTGAGGACAGTGTAAAGCATTTGAAAATTCAAACAAATAACAAGAAGCATCTCGGAAATTGCTAAAAAAGTTATTTGATATAAATTTTGTGTTTTAACGATATGCTTTTTGTGTGTATTAAGTTTGCGAGTTATACAAAGGTATACAAAATCCAATCAATAAAGAGGATTTCACAAACTATCCTAGAAAATTCAAGATATGCATTTTATTTACCACGAGAATATTTTAACCACATTACTATATGGTTAAAATTTTAATAAAAATCGTTACAGCCAGTTTCTAAGAAAATAATAACGAAACACTTTCCATGTAAATCTTTGTGTTGCATTCTTGGGACATGCTGAATTTAAATACAAGTTTGGTGTTTAACTGACTTTTCATTTTTTAGTTATGGTGTTGTCAATCACACACGAATCTTTGTACTTTCTCTACTATGTATAGTAAGTAGGGGAAATATCGTATTACACCCAAAAATTTGATGTCGAGATTTCACCGGAAACACATGTATTGGGCCCCCCTAAATGCAGAAAAGCCTTTTTAGAAAAAGGTCCGCGTGTGCCTGAGAACAGAATAAGGAAGAGGGTGAAGAAAATAATGTAAATGTAGCACATAATTTTCTTTTCGAGTTAAAAGTCTGTAGCAATAGTAGATACAACACAGGGATCCATTCTAGCTGTCGAACCAAATGTGGAAACGGCTGGTAGAACTGCTTTCCCAGCAATACACAAATTAACAAGATATACTTGCCGCACTATTCCTTATCGTGCGACACGAAATCGCATGCATAACCGAGACCTGCGGCGGGATTAAGCAATATTTAAAACAAATACACATCGTTTGTATCGGAAACTTAGCATTCTCGTCTCGCTGATTATAACTGCCTTCATTTGTTCCCAACTGAGAATATACTGTTGGTGTTGTGGATGAAAAAGTAAGTGAAACAAAATGGAATTACAGGAAACAAGTAATTCATATTAAAATGTTATATTTTATTATGCTTATATACAAGTACTTGAGTGTATTACTCATTTAAATATACAAAGAAATACATTTCAGTAACATTTTAGTGAAAATTGTGGTGATATTTGGTGAGTATAAGG
Organism: Deroplatys truncata; assembly: GCA_030765065.1. Lineage (NCBI taxonomy): Eukaryota > Metazoa > Arthropoda > Insecta > Mantodea > Mantidae > Deroplatys > Deroplatys truncata. The sequence goes on from CM060985.1 coordinate 171,927,275, forward strand.
CAGAGGAAAATATGATATTTGTGCATGAAAGTCTGTCCATTGTTTCTGGTTCTTCTGCAGGATTTGTTGGTGACTGCGGCGTTTCTTCAAGAGGAATCAGCAACCCTGGCAGTGCATCTGTCCGGTATTAGGATGTAGTGTGCAGCAAACTGCAATAAGCGAAATAATGTCATTGTTGTATACGCAATTGTTTGTTTCGTTGTTCAGTTTCACTTTCTTAAGCTTATAACTAATAGTTATATTTTGTAAAATGTAATAGCAGAGGTTTAAGGGTGAGAGTGTATTAATTCTGAAAGGACAGAGTTTGTGTATTTGCTGACAATTGTAGTGGTGGGAGAAATAGTTATTTTTCAGTAACAGTTGCGACCGTTTCAGTTCCAAAATAAGAGCGGATTACGTCCACGTAAGACAACAAGATACCTGTCTGCTGTGCGAGGGTTCCCGGGTTCGATTCCCGGCTGGGGTGGGAATTTTTCTCTAGCAAAGATAAATCTGTATCCTCCCCAGAGTTTGGAAGCATGAAGGAGGGTGTGTGTGTGGTCTAATGATTAAAACACAACGATAACAGTTACACGAGTTAACATCATTGCCAATAGGCAACAAGTTCCAAAGGAAAGGCCGCCAATAAGACGAATGTAGTTAAAGGCGGGGTATAAATGCAACTTAAAAAAGGAAAGATACTCTCGATCCACTGTCCAACAGTGACCAACTGTTGTGGGTGTGGATGTGTAGCTGGATGGAAGGACTGGGCATGCCGTCGAAAATGTTTGAGTTCATCATCCAATCATTTTAAAGAATAAAGTAAGTAATGAGACAACTGGAAATAACTGTGTTACTTTTAGTCCAGGAGGAACTTGAGCTGGGTGAAATGCTACGTCGGTCGTCTCCTCTCTAAGGGCGCTTTCTGTTTTTTTTTTTTTTTTTTTTTTTAAATTCGGTGTGGCCCCGCCTCCGCCACACCGGGTGACGATCATCCGAAAGGGATCTACATCGTCTCCCCTACCATGCACTAGCTACACTACAGTGATGGAAGGGAAATCGAAGGTAAAGTGTTGTCCGGTACCGCCGAAGCAAACCGAAGGTTAGTAGGTGATAACTAAAGAAAGACGCCTGCATACAAGAGAGTACACAGGCAGAGTGGGGGACAGGTACTGGTCTTGACAGATGCCCAGGCCAGGGACCTGTGGTTAGCGGTGGTGTTCATGCTCATGCTGATGGAGTAGGTATTAGGTGTCATGCTTAAATTGTTATTGGTGTACATTACCTTTTATTGGAGGTTCAACCGGTGGATGTTAAATTGGCGCATCTTCCTCAGCGTATTGCTGTCGGTCCTGTAACAAATACTGAATGATTATGTACAGTGTGAGTGATGTGTACAGTGGGTTGATTATTTGCATTGTATCTTAGCGTATGTCTACATTCGCTGCGTAGTCTATGACATATATATATATATATATATATATATATATATATATATATATATATATATGTAGCTTTATGAAATCTTTTTTTTTCCTTCTTTTTTTGTGTTTATTATTAGTTTTTTTGTAGTTTTTTTTTTTTGCCTTATCCATGTGCCATTCATGTCCTTAAGGTTGTTCCTGGTTCATCATATCTTGGGGCTGCCCTCTGACCCCGAACCGCCTCAGGAGGGGACGTCATCCTCCCGAGGGCTTTTTGGGCATTTGTAGTGTAATCATGGTGGAATAAGGTTGTTCAAGTATGCTCTTATTTCTGCATTTTCTTCTATGGCGTGTCTGTTTAGTGGAATTGTGCGGTCGAACAGCGACATTGGTCTCTTATGTTTGTCTTTTGATGTGTTGTATTTTCCTAGCTCTCTGATTACGGGGTTCTGGTTTATGTGAGCCTGCTTGTACATGTTGTCTGCTAGTTTTTTAATGAATTCCTCAATTGTGTGCATCTTGGTGTCTGCATGCAGCAAGTCCAATGGGACTATTTTGGGGACCTTGGTTATGATTCTGAGGGCTTTATTCTGTAGTGTTTGTAGCTTTCTTATGTGTGTTTTTGCGCAGTGCCCCCATGCTGGAGCTGCGTATGTCATTACGGGCCTAATTAGGCTTTTGTATAGTGTTAGCCCTAGCTGCTGGGACATGGCGCTCTTGCGGTTCATGATGGGGTAGAGGGCGCCTAGTTGCTGATGTGCTTTTTGCCTAACATCTGTGATGTGAGCCGCAAACGTTAGCTTGGAATCTAACGTCACTCCTAAATATTTGACTTTGTCGTCCCAGTTTATGGTGTCGCCAAATAGCGTTAATGGTGCTGTTTTGTTACGGTGCTTAGTGCGTTTCGTAAACAGTATCGCTCTGGATTTGGTTGCATTTGCTTTAATTCTCCATCTAACTAGCCAGGGTTCCAAGGTTCTGAGCGCTGCCTGCAGTTTGCGTCCGATTACCTCAGGTTTCCAGGACTGTGCTGAGATTGCAGTGTCATCCGCGTAGATAGACAGTTGTGTGCCGGTGGTTTTTGGGATGTCATTTATGTAGAGGGAGAAAAGTACCGGCCCAAGAAGACTACCTTGTGGGACTCCGGCCTCAAGTTTGTGTGGCTCAGTGCTTGTTTCTAGCAGTGTAACTGAGAACGTCCTGTTCGTGAGATAGTGTGCTATTAGCTTTATCATTGTGTCGCAGAAGTTCATCATCTTGAGTTTGTGTATGAGGCGCTTTCTGACACTGAGGCAGAGAGATTATCTAAGTGCACGGACGCCCGGCGAAACATCCACACAACCGCCTCACGTTCTCACAGTTACAATTACAATGATAATCAGCACACACCTTATCATAAGAAATGTTGTCATTCTCTATCCACACGTTTCTGACATCTTGTCGGGAAATTATCGTTCACACTCGAGAGTTCAATATCCGAAATTGAGTGAATTTCTCGCCTTGATGTTCTTTTAGTTCTTACAATATATGGTGTTTGTTGCAGACACCTTATTTTTCAAGTTCCCCTAAGATAAAAATCACATAGAGTTAAATCAATGGATCGTGAAGGCCATTATCCTTTACTAATTACAGTACCTTCAAAAATTTTCCCAAAGAAATCTAATGACCCATTAGCCATATGTGCGTTCAACTTCCGTCAGCTGTTCAAATAATGGTGTGAGAAACATTAAATTGAGTTCTATATATGGACGCTCTTTAACTGCTGTGGTCCTTAGCGTCCCATTCTATTTTGGGCATGAAAGACAGCTAATTTTGCTCTAGGCCTCTTTATCAGGCTTGAGGTTCTTTTACGTGCCGTAAATCTACGACACGGGACCACCGGCTTTACTTCCCTTCCGAAGGAATCCATGCTAAGTATCTTTACGCCCGAAAAAATCTATCGCCCTCCGCCGTGTTTGAACCCACGACCTCGGGAACCAGAAAATGCTGTATGGCATTCTTGTACCTCCCTGCATTTATTGTTTGCTCAAAGAAATACAGGTCTTATTCTGTATACATTTACTGCACACCAATTTTCGCGCCATGCAAGGGAATCTCGTGTGTAAAATCGCGTGTCTCTGTACTCCAATATCTGTTAGTTTGCGACATAGCTGTATAGATGAAACCTTGTTTCGTCAGAGAAGAATATTAAGCGTGGGTAGGATACTCTATCGTTTCATAAAATCCAGTTACAGAAATTTACCCGACTCTGGTGATCACATGAAAAATATAAAATTTGATGTGTTACACACACATGACTTTCTGTACTCTTGTACAAACTATTTTTACAAACTCTTATTCTCTATCTGCTTCATATTAATCGAGATAAACATTTGCAGAAACGATCTTTTGACATGCCAAGAGAATTACATTTTACACATAGCGACCAGTCCTAAAAATATTTGACTATCGCTTAAGGCGTACTATGTTCCCCTTGTTTTGTATTTGCAAGGACAATATAAGCACATACATATCTCTTAATAGCTGGTTGCTAGGTGCAGCACCATTCCCTTTCCCACAGATTAATACTCTTTGCATATCCAAGACAGGAAAAAAATGAATAACGAATTCCCGTTTGAGAAAAAGTGTTAGTATTGGAAAATTTAAGGGAATGACAAGCAATATCTCGGAAATGGTTCACTGAACAAAAAAAAAATGTATAGGACATAAATTGTGTATTTTAACGCGATCTACATTTTTTGTGTAGTAAAATTTTGTCTATCTCTTATGGTTTACCAGTTATGCAAAAGTCGTTCACAATGAAGAATAGTTTTGGAGACATTCCCAGAAAATTCGAGATATACATTTCATTTCTCATAAAAATATCTTAAAACATATGATATTTTAATCAAAATCGTTAGAGCCATTTTTGAGAAAATTAAAATTTTCGAAAAATGTTCCATGGAAAGGGTAATCTCGGGTGGGGAAATTTTCTTGAAAACCTTCGTGTCGCATCTCTGGAAGCTACTGAACCTAAATACCAAGTTTGGTGTTTATCCGGCTGTTCGTTTCTGAGTTATGCTGTTCACAGACTAACAGACGGACTGTTTCCAAAAATGCTTTTTTACTTTCTCTACTACGTATAGTAAGTAGGGGAAGTATTGCATTCCACCCAAAAATTCGATACCGAGATTTCACCGGAAATACATGTTTTGAGACTCCCTGAATCCAAAAAAAGCATTTTTGGAAACATGTCCGTGTGTGTGTCTGTCTGTGTGTCTGTGTGTCTGTGTGTCTGTCTGTCTGTGTGTCTGTGAACAGCATAACTCAAAAACGAAGAGTCGGATAAACGCCAAACTTGGTATTTAGGTTCAGTATCTTTCAGAGATGCGACACGAAGGTTTTCAAGAAAATCCCCCCACCCCAGACTACCCTTTACATGGAACATTTTTCGAAAATTTTAATTTTCTCAAAAACGGCTCTAACGATTTTGATTAAAATATCATATGTTTAAGATATTGTCATGACAAATAAAATGTATATCTCGAATTTTCTGGGAATGTCTCCAAAAGTATTCTTCATTGTGAACGACTTTTCCATAACCGGTAAACCATAAGAGATAGACAAAATTTTACTACACGAAAAATGTAGATCGCGTTAAAATACACAACTTATGTCATATACATTTCTTTTGTTGAGTGAACCGTTTTCGAGATATTGCTTGTTATTTCCTTAAATTTTCCAATACTTATACTTTTTCTCAAATACGTTATTCATTTTTACTTTCTCTACTACGTATAGTAAGTAGGGGAAGTATTGCATTCCACCCAAAAATTCGATACCGAGATTTCACCGGAAATACATGTTTTGAGACCTCCTGAATCCAAAAAAAGCATTTTTGGAAACATGTCCGTGTGTGTGTCTGTGTGTGTGTCTGTGTGTCTGTGTGTGTGTGTGTCTGTGTGTGTGTCTGTGAACAGCATAACTCAAAAACTAACAGTCGGATAAACACCAAACTTGGTATTTACGTTCAGTTTCTTCCAGAGATGCGACACGAAGATTTTCAAGAAAATCCCCCCACTCCAGACTACCCTTTACATGGAACATTTTTCGAAAATTTTAATTTTCTCAAAAACGGCTCTAACGATTTTGATTAAAATATCATATGTTTAAGATATTATCATGGCAAATAAAATGTATATCTCGAATTTTCTGGGAATGTCAGCAAAAGTATTCTTCATTATGAACGACTTTTTCATAACTGGTAAACCATAAGAGATAGACAAAATTTTACTACACGAAAAATGTAGATCGCGTTAAAATACACAATTTATGTCATATACATTTCTTTTGTTGAGTGAACCGTTTGCGAGATATTGCTTGTTATTCCCTTAAATTTTCCAATACTTATACTTTTTCTCAAATTCGTTATTCATTTTTTTATGTTCTGGACATGCAAAGAGAATGGAATGCCCCACATAGCAACCAGCGTTAAAATATTTGACTATCGCTTAAAAGCTACCATATTCCCCTTGCATCTACAAGAAAATTATCAATAAGATTGACATCTCGATATCTCGATTAACATGAAGCATATGTAGAATAGGCGTTTGTAAAATTAGGTTGTACAAGAGTAGAGAAAGTTATATGAGTGTAACACATCAGATTTTTGGATTCAGGGGATCTCAAACATATATTTCCGGTGAAATCTCGGTATCGAATTTTTGAGTGGAATACAATACTTCCCCTACTTACTATACGCAGTAGACAAATTAATAAGGCGTGTGCAACACATCTCATACATTGGAAGATCTTAAAGAAAGCATTAGGCGAGAAATTCTCTTAATTTCGGACACTGTACTCTCCAGTGTGAATAATATTTTCCTGAGAAGTGCAACATCTCTTATGATAAGGTACGTGCTTATTATTATTATTATTATTATTATTATTATTATTATTATTATTATTATTATTATTATTATTATTATTGTAATTGTAGTTATGAGAACGTGAGGCGGTTGCGGGGATGTTGTAACTGTTTCGGCGGGAGACCGAGCTGCGGTAGCCGGCGCGCCAGAAGCCGTGCTTTGGCCACAGTGTGAAGGAAAAGCACCGTAGAAAGCTTTACAAAGCCCAGGCTTTGTTATTATTATATAGTCAAGGAGGTATTGCAAAGGATTTCACCAGAGGTAAACATTTTGCGGTCCATTGAACTCATATTAAAGTCTGCAACTTAAAACTGAATTATATAACACAGTTTTTCTTTTATCTTTGAAAAAGGAACTAAATTACGATTGCTAATTGAACATTCAAATGTGCTGCGGCTGTTTTGATGTGCTCTGTGAATGATCAATATTTTTAAATAAATGTAAAACCAAATGTGACATTTGGTCACGTTTACAAATGTGTGTGTGTGTGTGTGTGTGTGTGTGTGTGTGTGTGTGTGTGTGTGTGTGTATACTCACTTCTTGGTTTGGCTTCAGCAGTTGTCATCACCTGCAATTAAAATTCTTCAATTAGTAGTAGTAATATAAATACAAATGGAAATGGAATTGACATAAGGTTAAATACGTAGTTTTAAATATTTAGCCTTTCCATCAGTTTAGCATTTCTAACGCTTTATGGATTTCTCAGTTACCACAAAGGGAGCAAAATAAATGACATTATATTAAATCTTGTATAAATCCTGAACCAAGTTAAACGAAAGAATAAACCACTAATGAATGGACTTTTGAAACTAGGCCGAAGAGTTTGGGTGAAAATAAACAGACCAGTTACAAAATTAAGGGCTTTTGTAAGAATAGTTTGTGTAAGAGATATAAAATTAAATGTTTAAGTTTTATTAACTTCCCAGAGCAAACGTTTTATTACTGGTTTTCCTATCTATTCCATTTTAATCGAGATGAACCTTTGCAGAAACAGCTACATTACATATTTCGTTATAGAGAACAGCGATAGTCAAATGTTTAACAAGTGGACGCTATATGCTGGCCTTAAAATTTCATACTGTTTCCATGACATCGCGACAAACAACTGAATGTTGACGGGACTTTAAGAGAATGGCAAGTAATGAACAATTCGAGCCATTGATAACGGATATTCTGGAAATGGCTGATGCCACAAATAAGTTATTTGAAATAAATTGTGTGTTTTAAAAACATCTGCATTTTTTTTGTAGTACGTTTTCGTCTATCCCTTAACATTTACCAGTTATATAACACTGTACCAAATGAAGAGGACTTCACATTTTATTTGTCATATAAGTATCTTTAATATATGGTATTTTAATCAAAATCGTTAAGAACTGTTTCTTGTAAAATCAAATATTTCGAAAAATGTTCCATGTGAAGAGTAGTTTGGGGTGCAGGGCTTTTCTTGAAAATGTTCGTGCCGCATATTTGGAAGATATTGAAGTTAAAGTGTGTTAATCTGACTTCGCGGACATTTTTCTAAAAATGCTTTTATTTTCGTTCTTTTATTTTATTCAGGGGGCCTCGTGTATTTCCCGTGAAATCTCAGTATTAATATTTTGGGTGGAATGCAGCATCATATCTGCCTACTATGTACGTGGTAGAGAAAATTAAAAAGTCTAGTTTACAACCTCATCTTTATGTTTTCACGTTAAACGTATTACTTATGTGCAATAAAACTTGTTTGTGTTTTGTTAGTTACTATTTGTTGCCATGACAACTTCAAATTGACAGTAATACTGTTCTGATTATTCCTCACAAGGCGTATGAGAAGTGAAATAGATAAAATCGTTACCTACTTATTTTACGGATTCATAGTAGCACAGCACATCACTTAACAAACTTTAACAAAACTGCAGTCGAGTAAAACAGCACACAGGTAAACAAATTCTAATTCTTAAGAAACAAAATCAGCCTTTAATCAATATAATATGAAAACTTGTTGAAATCACTTTCATTGAGAAAAATAATGTACAGCTATGTGTGTGAAGCGTGTAACAGAATTTCCAAAATGAGAAAACCTCGATTTTGCCTCTTTCTATTTTCTCCACTACTTACGCAGAGCAAGCAGAGGAAGTATTGCACTCCACTAAAACACTCGATACGTAGATTTCACCAGAAATGCATGTTTTGAGGCTCCCATATAGAAAAAGATCCGAGTGTGTGTTTGTGAACAGCATAACTCAAAAACTTGGATAAATATCAAACTCGGTATCCAAGTTCACCACTTTTATTACATTTACCTGCGGCATTTACTTCGAATTAAATGTATATCTTGAATTTTCTGGCAATAGCCTGTGAAGTCCTCTTCATTCTGAATGACTTTTGTATCATTGGTTAATCGTAAGAGATAAACAAAATCTTACGATACAAAAAATCATACAGGTGGACCATTTAAGTAGACACTGTACAATATCTCCAAAACTAAGTGTTGTAGAAAGAAATGTATTTGATAAAAGTTGCTTGATATTGTGGGGGAAAGTAAATGCCGCTAGTCGTGTTTTGTTTGGAGGACGTTATGATAGTCCTTTTAGGGTCAATTTAACCTTTTTAAATGGGAAGCTACATTTTTTATGTTGTTTTCTCATTAGAAAATGGTTTATAAAAAGCTGCTTATTTTGTGACGAGGAATAAGGAAACAAAACAAAAAATGTTGGTTTCCAATTACGAAACGTAACTTGACCCTCAAATGACCATCCATGGAAGGTTCAACCATTCATTGCGCTCTTCGTACACAGCCATTCAAAATTTTCCTTGTTATTTATGTTGGTGTAACAACAATTGCAAAGTGATTTATATAAATATTGTTTTCTTTTTTATGGGGAGTGAGAAAATAACATAAAAAGATAGGCTCCTATTTTTAAAAAAATCTGATGTGTTACACTCACATGACTTTCTCTACTCTTGTACAAACTATTTTTACAAACGCTTATTCTCCATATGCTTCGTGTTAATCGAGATATCGAGATGTCAATCTTATTGGTAATTTTCTTGTAAATGCAAGGGGAATATGGTAGCTTTTAAGTGATAGTCAAATGTTTTAAGAGCTGGTTGCTATGTGGCGCATTCCATTCTCTTTGCATGTCCAGGACATAAAAAATGTTCCATGTAAAGGGTAATCTGGGGTGGGGGGATTTTCTTGAAAACCTTCGTGTCGCATCTCTGGAAGATACTGAACCTAAATACCAAGTTTGGTGTTTATCCGACTGTTCGTTTCTGAGTTATGCTCTTCACATACACACACGGACATGTTTCTAAAAATGCTTTTTTGGATTCAGGGGGTCTCAAAACATGTATTTCCGGTGAAATCTCGGTATCGAATTTTTGGGTGGAATACAATACTTCCCCTACTTACTATACGTAGTAGAGAAAGTAAAAATTAAATTGAACTAAAATGACCATGACAATGTCCTCCAAATAAAACACGACTAGTATGTTTACTTTCCCTCATAATATCAAGCAACTTTTATTAAGGGCATTTCTTTCTTTTGGGATATTGTACCGTCCTGAATTAAAAGTCCAGCCTGTATATATAATATACCAGGCGAGTCAGCTGCTCCTATTTATTCGTGTGTATGCAACCCGCAGTTTATAGTCTAATATGAAAACATTGACCCTTGTAGCAAACAAACTGTTATTGTAGCTGTGCCCTTCTATTCGGTTCTATACGCAACCAGCATTGATGTTTAAAGACCTGAATGAGAACCAAAGAGCTGGGAAAGCCTTAAAAAAGAGGGCGTTTCATGGATATAATGCTTGCAACGAGATAAAAGAATGTTTTACCTAAGAGCGGGAGGGACTACGTGGGTTCTGGCCGAGTGGTTAGCTTTGGAGGTTCGAATCTGATACAAACATAAAATTGTTTTGGATCTTTTTTTTCTCCTTCTGTGTATTTTCTGTATTTTAGTATACTAATTTACTTTTGTTACTGGCTCTCCTGTAAGCCAAAGACAAAAGAATTACAATGAGATAATTGTGTATCATGTTTACTCTAATAATCTGTACCGTATCTGGTGTTGTAAACCGTGTTACGTAGTCAGCTTTCATTCTCTTGGGCGGATATCCACGACATTAAATCTAACAGTTTTTGTTTCATGTTTAAACCTTATGTTTCACTTCTTCTATTGACAAAGGAATTGTAAATGTGCTAAGTTCACGGGTAAACAGAATAACAAATTGTTAAAGAGCGTGGATTTCATCAACTAAGTAAATGTTCAAAATGACGACGACCACCTTCATCAATGCACATTTGTGTACGTTGCCGAAGATACCTTCTTGCATGCTGTAACATGCGCGGTGTAATCTGCTTGCATTCTTCACGTAAGAGTGCCCGTAGATGATTTGGGCTTTGCGGTGTAAAACATGGCGATTATACTATTTTGTACACACTTATAATGTTATAAAAATGTTATTTGTATCATAATATAAAATTGTAAGCCCAAAGACATAAAACAAAACGTAATAAAAAGTTTGAAATTCACCCGAAGGATTTGAGCCCGAATTAAAGGGGCACAGTGTTAAAGCAACCATGATAATACCATTCGGCCAATGCTACCTTGAGAGCTGAGGTTCCTATGCGAATTAGTAATCGCAGAACTAGACCCCCACCTCGAATATTTACACGCTTTTTGCAGCGTCTTACAGTGTTTTGAGCTCGGTTTGGTGGATTTAATTCAAACAAATAAACTGCATCAGTCATTAAAATTACTGTATGATCTGCAATGCCCTATAGTTTGTGAAATAAGAGAAATTATCTACCTAATACTTAGCATTTTTTGACAAGGCTGTACATTCACTAACGGCTTAAATCCAATTGGTCGCACTGCGTAGATCTGCCATTTTGTTTTCAAATGGTTTTGTCAGCCGATGCATGTGAGGTAGTTCCTTCAGGGACGTTTTCAAAGGGGTGCATGAATGTATGCTAAAGAATAAAAGTTTGCAGAATTGGCTAAAAATGCTACTGCAGCTCTCAGGGATGGTTTTTGTATCGACATACATAGCCATTGCATCCTGTCCCGTAAAACACTTATGCACTGAGTAATGTATCCCTCCTCTATAAAGTGTTACGCAAATCAGCCATTAGAAGGCATTCGAGAAAGGCCTAAGTCACATATGTCGCTTAGCACGTTGCATAAATTCAAAAATAAATAGGCGCAGCTGACTCACCTGGTATAGATATCCTTAAAGCACACAATTTGTCAAAATTTTTCCCCTGGGGTTAATCACTTCCGATAGCTATATTGTTATTAGTTTGAATTTTCAAATACTTTATCATTTTCTCGAATGAGAAGGATTAATCGTTTTTATTCTTTTCTTTTTTTCTCGTGGTCATGCAAAAAAGAACGAAACTTCAAAGCCACATCACATCGCGACCAGTTGTTAAAATAATTGACTATCACTTAAGCCTACTGTATTCCCTTTGTACCTACAAGGAAATATGTAATAAAACTGTTTCTACTAATGTTTGTCAATTAACATGAAATGGAAAGAAGAATAAGCTTTTGTAAGAATAGGTCATAGAAGAGAGAGTAGAGAAAGTCATGTGAATGCAACACGTCAGATAGTTTTTCTAACGTTTCCTCAGCTCTGTTATAACGTGCTATTAACGTGGTTGTTTACCTGCAGTATCACCATGGCAACCAGGAGCACGGCCGCTGCTATGTAACCCTTCATGTTGGTAGTTTGCCTGGAGCAGATGTGTGTCTTGTCGAAGAAGTCAGTACCAGACTTATATACACAGAAGATATCAAGCGGGACATTCCCGGTATTTGCAATCGTGTTGCATATTAATTTGTGCTGCATGTCTTCTTGACCTTATGCTCTGCTACTGTGTCAAATCCTTCTTATCGGCATAGGTTCTTACCCGTTCTTTCACATATCACACTTTCGAAACCCTTGGCCGTTCGGTCTTTGTTTATTGCTTTTGGAAACAGGTTTAGAACCTAAGGCAAATACATGTAAAATTGACAATCCTATTTTCCTCACTTCAAAAGTATAGGTATATTCTGTATTGAATGTCTGTTATCTTTTTGTCAGTGATAATGTAGCTTGCAGTTCCAGTTAACAGATCCTGTTCTATACAACAGTGTTTAGCTGCAATTCAATGCACGAATTGACAGTTTGTTTTATTTTACTGCCCTTTTCACTTCCTCCACCAAGTACTTGTTAACTAGAAGAAGTATTGTATTTTATCGACATCAAGATTACACCTGAAATACACGTTTTGAGACTCTCTGAATAAAAAACAAAGAAAAACATTTTAGAAAAAAAATCTAATGTGTTACATTCATATGATTTTCTCCATCCTCTGTCCCTCATTAGTGGGTATACAAATTATTCTTACGATAGTTTATTTTACTATCTACTTCATTTTAATCAAATAAACCTTTACAGAAAGAGCTACATTACACATTTCGTTATAGAGAACAGCGATAGTCAAATGTTTAACAACTGGACGCTATATGCTGGCCTTAAAATTCCATACTGTTTCCATGACATCGCGAGAAACAACTGAATGTTGAAAGGACTTTAAAAGAATGACCAGATGTTGAACAATTCAAGCTATTAATAAGAGATATCTCGGAAAGGCTTATACCACAAAAAGTTATTTTAAATAGATTGTGGGTTTTTAAGAGATCTGCTTTTTTTGTTTAGCATGTTTTCGTCTATCGCTTAACGTTTAGCAGATATACAAGATTATACAAAATTCTTCCGAATGAAGAGCACTTCACAGACTTTTCCCACAAAATTCAAGGTATACATTTTATTTGTGTGTAAATATCTTTAATATATGGTATTTTAATAATCCATTTTTGAGAAAAAAAAATAAAAAAAAGTTCCACTTAAGGCTAGTTTGGTATTTATCCGACTTCTAGGTTTTGAGTTATACTGTTCTCAGACACACGCGGACCTTTTGCTAAAAAGCTTTTTTCTTCGATTCAGGGACTTCAAAACATGCATTTTCTGCGAAATTTCGACATAGAATTTTTGGGTGGAGTACAATACTTCTGCTTACTATACGTAGTAGAGAAAGTAAAAAGGTACGTGTGTGTGCCTGTAAACACCATACTTGTATTTAAGTTCAGCATGTTCCAAGAAAACGACATGAAGATTTTCATGAAAACCTCCCCACCCCACCAAACTACCCTTTGCATGGAAAGTGTTGCGTTGCTTTTTATTTTTTTACAAAATGGTTATAACGATTTAGTTTAAAATTGAAATTTTAACGATGTCGTAATATGGTTAAAATATTTCCATGGCAAATAAAATGTATATCTTGAATTTTCTGGGATAATTTGTGAGGTCCTGTTTATTGAGTGGAAAAAATTAAATTAAATTGAGCTTTATTTATGGACGCTCTTTAACTGCTGTGGTCCTTAGTGTCCCATTCTATATTGGGCGTGAAAGACCGGTAATTTTGCTCAGAGGCCTCTTTATCAGGCTTGAGGTTCTTTTATGTGCTGTAAATCTACGACACGGGACCACCGGCTTTACTTCCCTTCCGAAGGAAGCCATGCTAAGGATTTTTACGCCAGAAAAAATCCATCGCCCTCCGCCGTGTTTGAACCCGCGACCTCAGGAACTAGAGGCTAGCATGGATAATATGCGATGGAATCCCTTACCGTTTAAATAACAAAACGCAGGTTTTAGGTTAGTGTTCATTTAAACAATGTTAAAAACAGAATACACGCTATATTCCAAAATGTAAAGACGTTTATGAACATACATTCCCTATACGAAAATACGAGGGCTCCTATTTTTTTCAGCCAAATTATGAACGTAAAAGAAAAACGAACATATACATTGGAAGTGGTGGACTTTTCATGGGCCGGTCCTCATAGAGTTTCCAGCTGCTGCCGGCGACAGCGCTGCTGTCAGCGCATTCAAAATGGCAGGTGTGTTTAACACGTCCACGGCTTACGAGCAACGAAGTGTGATCCGTTTTCTATGGAGTAAGGGACGAACGCTCATCGAGATCCAAAGGGAAATTCAGCCATCATATGGGGAAAGGTGTCTTGCTTTGAGAAGTGTGAGATGGTGGTGTTCTGAGTTCAAAAATGGGCGTGCAAATCTGCATGACGCGGGGAGACCGCGTGTATCGGTGACTAATGACAATATTGCCCGCGTGGATGCGATGGCGAAAGCAGAACAGCGCGTGCGTATCAAAAACATTGCTCAGGAGCTCGACATTTCTTTTGGGAGTGCTTTCGACATCATTCACAAGTGCTTAGGGTACAGGAAGTTTTCATGTCGATGGGTTCCTAAGCAGTTGGATGTCGTGATGAAAGACAAGCGAATGATTGCTTCTTTGAATCAACTGCAACGATATGCCGAGGAGGATCGCATTGTTACTGGCGATGAAACGTGGGTACTGCATTACACGCCGGAATCAAAACAGCAGAGTATGGTGTGGAAACATCCGCAGTCTCCTGTGAAAAAGAAATACCGTACTGCGCCATCTGCTCACAAAGTGATGTTAACAGCATTCTCGTGCTGGATTTCATGCCGCGAAGTGCCACCATCAATGCTGACAGATATTGTTTCACACTATCACTTCTGCGGGCTGCGATGAGAAAGAAGCGCCGCGATGTTGACAACGCGATCATCCTCCACGACAATGCGAGACCACATGTGGCAAACAAGACCGTCGACAAGCTAAGGAACTTTCACTGGAAGTTTCTAGAGCATCCACCATACAGCCGAGATCTTGCCCCAAGTGATTTCCATCTTTTCAGTCCGCTGAAGAAGTTCCTGGCAGGACAGCCATTCACTTGTGACGACGAAGTCAAGACAACAGTGGTTCCGTAGTCAGAGCCGACTTCTACTGCAGCGGCATCGCAAAATTAGTGCTGCGATGGGACAAATGTCTGAACCGGCACGGGGACTATGTGGAAAAATAGTGAAAGGTACAAGGAATAATATCTACATGTTTAGTTGGCTGTATGTATCTTATGTTACCAGGAAAAAAATAGGGGCAAAGACCTTTTGATTTGCCTGTACTCAAATACAACCCCTGAATCACGCCTTCAAATTATTCGGTGTTATTCCGGCTCATCCTGTATAGCATCCAGTTTTTAAACCTTTGAATTTCACTATTCCCTTTGTAAACGAAGTGTGTAATGCAGCTATTTCCGAAAGGGTTAAAATAATACTCGATTAAAATGAAGTAGATAGAAAAATAAACTTTCGTAACATCAGTTTGTATAGCATTAATAAACGATAGAGGGCAGAGAAAGTGATGTGAACGTAACACATTACTTTCTCTACTACGTATAGTAAGAATGGGAAGTGTTGCATTCCACCCAAAAATTCCATACCGAGGTTTCTCCGGAAATACATGTTTTGAGGTGACCTGAATAAAAAAAAGCATTTTAAAAAAAAGTTTGCGCGTCTGTGAACAGCATAACTCAAAAACGAAAAGTCGGATAAATATAAAACTTGGTATTTAGGTTCAGTATCTTCCAAAGATGCGACTCGAAGATTTTCAAGAAAATACCCCCACTCCAACTACCCTTTATATGAAACATTTTCCGAAAATTTTGATTTTTTAAAAATGGCTCTAACGATTTTGATTGAAATACTACATATTAGCGATATTTACATGAAAAATAAAATATCTTGAATCTTCTGGGAATATCCTGTAAAGTCCTTTTTATTCGGAAGGAATTTTGCACAACTGGAAAACGTTAAGCGATGGACGAAAACGTACTGCACAAGAAATGTGGATCTCTTTAAAACACAAAGTTTATTTCAAATAAGCTTTATTGTGGTATAAGCAATTTCTGAATGATCTGTTATTAATGATTCGAATTGTTCATTTCTTGCTCATTCTAAGTCCTTTCAACATTCAGTTGTTTCTCGCGATGTCATGGAAACAGTATGGAATGTTAAGGCCAGCATATAGCGTCCAGTTGTTAAACATTTGACTATCGCTGTTCTCTTTGTATCTATAACGAAATGTGTAATGTAGCTGTTTCTGTAAAGGTTTATTTGGATAAAAATGTAGTCCATAGAAAAATAAGCTTTATTAAGAATAGTTTGTATAGTCACTAATAAAGGATAGAGGGTAGAGAAAGGCACGTGAAGTTAACGTGCGACATCTCACGTAGATCTTGGGATGACGGTATAGCGGAAGTCTACTATGCCTACATTTAGTATCCGCATCTATTTTTTAGAATTCTGCTCAGGTAACAGTGACCGAATGTTGATCTACACCGATGGATCTAAGTGCACCAACGCTGTTGGATGTGCTATGTTCATGGAACCGAACCCCATACATTCGGTTTTCATGATAGCACATCCATTTATAGTGCAGAGCTGTATGCCATATTGTATGTGCGCCGTCGTAAATTAGGAGACTGTCTTATTTTGAGTGATTCCCTAAGTGCACTTCAGAGCCTTCGTGAGTTTACAACTACCACCCCATTGTTCAGCGAATCCAGGATGCCCTCCATGGTTTACACGCTTCTGGCGTTAATGTGGAGTGTGCTAGGATACCTGGTCACGTTGGCTTGCCGGGGATTTTAACTTGCAGATTTGGCAGCTAAGGCGGCAACCACAGAACTCAGTGCTACAATACTTCGAGTAACGTCGGAAGACTAGGCTTGTTGTGCGGAGAGCGGTGCTGTTGTGCAGGGGTAGGAGTGGTTAGCTCTTCGCGGAAATAAGTTTAGAGTAGTGAAGCACTGGGTAACTTCCTCTCGCGTATCCCGTCGTGAGGATGATTTTGGCTCGGTTGCGTATTGCCACTGCAATTTTACGCACAGTTATCTTTTTAAGGGTGACCCTGCTCCTATTTGTCCGCTTTGTGGCGAGGGTCTGTCGGTCCGTCACGTGTTGCTAAAGTGTATTGCTCTAGCACATCTTCGGGACTCGCTGCAACTGCCGGACAGTCTTGCGGAGGCCTTATGCTATGATTTTTATATTGATATTTGTCTCTGGCTTTTGCTTTGATTTTTATTACTTTCTCTACTACGTATAGTAAGTAGGGGAAGTATTGTATTCCACCCAAAAATTCGATACCGAGATTTCACCGGAAATACATGTTTTGAGGCCCCCTGAATCCAAAAAAGCATTTTTTGGAAACATGTCCGTGTGTGTGTGTGTGTGTGTGTGTCTGTCTGTCTGTCTGTGAACAGCATAACTCAGAAACGAACAGTCGGATAAACACCAAACTTGGTATTTAGGTTCAGTATCTTCCAGAGATGCGACACAAAGGTTTTTCAAGAAAATCCCCACCCCAGAGTACCCTTTAGATGGAAGATTTTTCGAAAATTTTAATTTTCTCAAAAATGGCTCTAACGATTTTGATTAAAATATCATATATTTAAGATATTTTCATGACAAATAAAATGTATATCTTGAATCTTCTGGGAATGTCTCCAAAAGTATTCTCCATTGTGAACGACTTTTGCATAACTGGTAAACCATAAGAGATAGACAAAATTTTACTACACAAAAAATGTAGATCGCGTTAAAGTACACAATTTATGTCATATACATTTTTTTTGTTGAGTGAACCATTTTCGAGATATTGCTTGTTATTCCCTTAAATGTTTCAATACTTATTTTCTAAAATGGGAATTCGTTATTCATTTTGTGGTCTTGGATATGCAAAGAGTATTAATCTGTGGCAAAGGGAATGGTGCTGCACCTAGCAACCAGGTATTAAGAGATATGTATATATATATATATATATATGTGCTTAAAGGCTACTGTATTTCTATATTGCCCTTGTAAATATATTTTCCCCTTACATCTACAAGAAAATTAGCAATAAGATAGACTCTGCAAATGTTTATCTCGATAAAAATGAAGTAGATGGAGAATAAGCGCTTGTAAAAATAGTTTGTACAAGAGTAGAGAAAGTCATGTGAGTGTAACACATCAGATTTTTATATTGATATTTGTCTCTGGCTTTTGCTTTGATTTTTTATTCAGCTTTATCTCTGGCCTTTACCATGACTCGTTTTACAAGGGCGCTAATGACCTAGCAGTTGAGCGCCCTTAAACAAAAGAAACAAAGTCACGTGAATGTGTCATATTTTTCAGTGAGTAAAAGTTGGCTACGTTAAAAATCTTAATTCATTTTCTGTAACGCAGGTGAATTCTTAGATTTTTCTTTGTAAATAGGTCGATAACATAATGCTGGAAGCTCTATGTGGATTGTAATAATTTAATGGGAGGGAAAGTTACACATACAATGTGAAATATGAAGAATGCGTTTATATACTTGCATTCATTTGGCATTTAATAAACCTGCCATATAGTAAAGTGTTTTATTGAGAATTAAAAGGGGAAGGAATACTTCCACCACATCCATTGACGCAGATAATGGTATCTAATGAAACCAAACTTTAATACGAGTGAGAAGTAAACATTGCCATGGAACTGCAGGCTTCGTTATCCCTGGCAAATGTTGCCAGTCACAATGCCTTTCACTATACAGAAGATACCAGCAGGGGCGGCTCGTGAGTGTACATTTTGGGTGTTCACAAAATTTTAGTCAGCCTTGAAAATGTGAATAGCATCTGCTGCATATACAACTGCAGCAGCTCCTAACAATAATGATGATGATAATAATATATAACTCGTCAGACAAAGAAAGCTTTTTTTTTTAATGTTTCTTGTGCGTATAATTAAGCACATCGTGTTAGGGCAAGAACGCAGTAATGTGCGAATTAAATTGTAGTTGAGGTTATGGACGGTATGGAGAAACCTGTAGAAGTTTACGCGCTTGTGCATATTACCTACTTCTGCCGTAATATGGTACCACCTAGTGACCCCCTACTGGGCCCGTTACTGTTTCTTATCTTTGTTAATGATATTCATATAAACATTAAATGCCAGATAAGACTGTTCGCAGACGATTGTATTATTTACAATAAGATTAGGAATTCCATGCATGAGACTGCTCTTCAGGACGACCTAAATGAAATCAGGTGGTGGGCCGAAGCAAACAAAATGACAATTAATGCTGGGAAAAGTAAGTCCATTGTTTTTAGCAGAACTAAGGGGAAGATTATACATAACTATCAAATGGGCGGGGAACCAATTCCACAGGTGGACAGCTGCAAATATTTGGGAGTGTGCTTGTCAAGTAATGCTGGATGGGGGGAACAGATAAATAGTACATCTAGGAAAGCGTGGAAAGCATTGCATTTCGTAATGAGAATACTGAAAAAGGGGAGCGCAAAGACCAGGGAACTAGCCTACAAATCTTTAGTGCGGCCGGTTATGGAATATGGAGTAGCATGTTGGGACCCATACAGAGTCAATCAGATTGATTCCTTAGAAAAAGTACAGAGAAGGGCTATAAAATTCATAAGGAGAGGTAAAGATTTTGGGTTTACAAAAGGTGAAGAGAATGAATTGGAACCGCTAAAAGTTAGGCGTAAAAAACATAGATTAGTTGCGTTATTTAAAGCTTATACTGGTTCAAATGCTTGGGCGGATGTTAGAGAAAGGTTAGAGAATCCAGCACACTACGGTCGAAACGATCATCTGTTTAAAATTAGGGGTAGAAAGTGCAGAACCGACGTGGGAAAACTTTCTTTTGTTAATAGAACCATTGAGGAATGGAATGAATTGCCTGTAGCAGCCTTTCAGGGCTGTCCTCTGACCTTAAAGCAGTTCAGAAATAATATTAGCAGAATAAATGTTGGTTAATTAACTAGTGTACTCATTTCACAAACTATACTATTAAAGTTGACACTACCAGGTTAAAAATACTGGTAACTAAATATAAGGACCAATTGTAAATAGTTAAGTACCTCGAAAATAGTTACGTACTTTGTAAATTGTTAAGTACTTTGTAGATAGTTAAGTAAATTGAGAATAGTTAAGTAAATTGTGAATAGTGAAGTAAATGGTGAATAGTGAAGTAAATGGTGAATAGTTAAGTAATTGTGAATAGTTAAGTAAATTATAAATGGTTCAGTAATTAGGGATTTTAAAAGCTTTGTTAATATTTAAAATTAATCATTTTGTATTGTTAGTCTTGTTTATTATTATTATTATTATTATTATTATTATTATTATTATTATTATTATTATTGTAAGCTAGTCATGGTGATGTAAATTTTGTACGGTTTAATTCTGCCACCGGGAAGTACCCAATTGCAGAATAAATAAATACATACATACATACATTGACGTAATACAGGGAAAGCCAAAAAACTGCGAACCGGCTGCGCGGTGTTTTTCCTGTCCGCGTCCTAGGCGCTCGCTGCCGTCTGCTGCTATCATAGAAAGGTGCAGATGAAACCATACAACATTTTTAAAACTACTTTTAAAGGCTTTACTTAACAACTTTATGAAAGGAGATGCTGAAACTGGCCACCGTCGTTGTCCATACATTTTTGGCACCTCTCTAGGAAGCTATCCATCACTCGCAATTTTTTACGAGTCAACAGTTGAAGCCCGTACATATGTGAATACAATTTTGCCCCTCCCCTTTTTTAGAGAATTAACAGCCAGGGACCGTGATTTTGCCTGTTTTCAACAAGACTCTGCAACAGCTCATACGGTCAATATTTCGATGAGAACAATTGAAAGTGTGTTTGAGGACAGAATTATTAGTACCCCCCCCCCGGTCCCCTGCGATTTCTAACTCTGGAGTAACTTAAAACAAAGTGTACAAGACAAACCCACACACCGTGGAAGAATTAAAACACAATATCCGCCAGGAAATTTCTCAACGTGAACTACGGCGAGTGATGGATAGTTTCCTAAAGAGGTGCCAAAAATGTATGGACAACGACGGTGGCCAGTTTCAGCATCTCCTTTCATAAAGTTGGTAAGCAAAGCCTTTAAAAGTAGTTTTAAAAATGTATGGTTTCATCCGTGCCTTTCTATGATAGCGGCAGACGGCAGCGAGCGCCGAGGACGCGGACAGGAAAAACACCGCGCAGCCGGTTCGTAGTTTTTTGGCTCACTTTGTATTATAGTGACAATATGAACGTGCGAAAAACTTCGCGTTTTTCTGCACTTCTTCAAGTGCGCACGAGGGGTATATATTTGGTCCCATGAGGTAATTACATTATACCGCTTGCGCATGCATAGAAGCTCCTTAAAACGTGCACAAGCCAACGTACTAGCGACTTTGTTGCCATGTATCATCTAGTTTAGAGGAGTAGAGGAGTAAATTTAAACGCTGCATATATATGTTAAATTGCCGCATATACGTTACTTTTAATAGTACTCAAAGAAACAGTAACACATAATTCCGCAAGGTGTCTAAAGTGTTCACGTGTTCTTGTGCGCTTATGCAGCAGCCGCCACTGGCGCTAAAGATACATGTCCTGTGTACTGTCAGTGACCCACGAGATTGACTTTGTCCTTCAACTGCAAGCGTGCAGTGGACCGGGTGCTTCTTGCGTAAGGTATAGATAGTGTAACACAGACAGTTCAAAAATATTGTCAACAAGTGCAGTCTTACTGCAGGCGGTGTCAGTGGATGCTACAGTGTCAAACGCGTTGTATCGCGAGTGTCAAATTAATATAATTCATTAGTGAAATGACTAACTTTCGGAAAAAGGGAAAAACCATTCATAGCGAGGCTCGCGAAATAATAAACCATGTAAAGTAGCAATGCAAAAAGGAAGCAGAGCAGAAACAACTAATTCTACCGATTTCGCAAAAGCGGATGAGAGAACAGCAAATTACTGCGGTGTGTCTGTGGGAACAATTAAGAATTTAAGACAAGAAAGTGCGAAAAGAACAGAAGGAAGCCCTTTAGGCACTCCAGGCAAGGCAAGACCTCGAAATCCAGAAAGAGACATAGATATAGACGATTTCGACATGTGCGTCATTAAGCGGACAATAATGGACTTGTGCGTCAATAAAAAGATATTTCCGACATGCAGAAAGTTACTTCCTGTAGTTAGAAGTAAGATACAATTTCCTTGCGGGGTACAGTTTTTAAGGAGGGTTATTCGGAAATTGGGATTTAGATTGGCGCAAGTGCAGAGGAAAGCGAACAATCTTAATCGAAAAGCCAGGAATTGTTGAATGGAGATGCAAATACTTAGCTGAGCTAAGGGAATACCGAAGACAAGGCAGGGATATCGTTTATTTGGATGAAACGTGGATGGACAGTAATTTAACATTCAAAAAATGTTGGCAAGCTGATGGGATCACAGGGGTGCTTACTGATGGTAGTGCAGGAACAGACTCATTGTTGTTCACGCATGCTCCCAGAATGGATTTATTTCTGGAGCATTGCTGATTTACAAGGCAGGATCAGTAACAGGTGATTACCATGGGCAAATGAATGGTGTCAACTTCGAACGATGGGTGAATGAACGCTTGATTCCAAACCTTCTGGAAAAATCGTAATCATTCTAGATAATGCTCCATTCAGATCAATAAGCCCCCAAATAAATACGACACTAAAGTTAACATGATGTCATGGCTTTAGAAAAATGGAGTTGAACAGACCAAGAGAAAAGGTATTTAAGATTGACCGCATCCCCAATGCACATGAACACTCCACTCTGTATCTGCCGCCTTACAAATGCGATCTTAATCCCATGGGTGAAGGTAAAGCACTTCATAAGGGAGCGGAATGTTACTGGCGAATTTTCGTTATTTTGTTTAACCAACGAAGGAATCTCTGCGGTACCTGCAGAACGCTGGGTAGGATATCACCGGCATGTTAGAAAATTAGAAGATGGCTACTGGTCCAAGGATCGTGTGATTTCTGATTTGATCGATCAGATTATTATTTCAAATGCAAATGATGAGCAAGAAGGGATATCATCCGATGACTCGGACTCCGAATCGTCTGCATCAGATCGTGCACACCCTTTGGATTAATCAGATTAGTAAAATAATATTCCACATTTATATTGTCATAAATATACTGTCTTACATGTATACAGACTTCGCAAGTTCACTTATTGAAAGTATGATCATAATTGTTTTGTTTGATGCGGTAATAATGTACTACTGATGTTACTTCGCCTAATATTTGTTGTCGCTGAAAGAAAGGATAAGTACCTTTGGAACAGGGTGTAAAACAACAAAGCGATAGGAAAGAATAAACAACACTCTCTCAGGTTCGCTTACGTCAACTCCAAGGACAAAGCTAAACTCCTGAGTCACAGACAGTAAGTCTGGTATTGACTTCGACAAGACAAACATCTGCTCCAAGCAAACTATCAACATGAAGGGTTACATAGCAGCGGCGGTGCTCCTGGTTGCCATGGTGATACTGCAGGTATAGCACGTTATAACAGAGCTGAGGAAAGGTTAGAAAAAATATCTGACGTGTTGCATTCACATGACTTTCTCTACTCTCTTCTATAACCATTCTTACAAAAGCTTATTCTTTTTTTCCATTTCATGTTAATTGACATAATACATATTTCCTTGTAGGTACAATGGGAATAGGAGAATACAGTAGGCTTAAGTGATAGTCAATTATTTTAAGAACTGGTCGCGATGTGATGTGGCTTTGAAGTTTCGTTGTTTTTGCATGACCACGAGAGAGAGAGAGAGAGAGAGAGAGAGAGAGAGAGAAAATCATTCGAGAAAATGATAAACTATTTGAAAATGTAAACCAATAACAAGCAATATTTCGGAAATGATTAACCTCCCCAAAAATGACACATTGTATGCTACGAGGTCTACATTTTTACTTTCTCTACTACGTATAGTAAGTAGGGGAAGTATTGTATTCCATCCAAAAATTCTATACCGAGATTTCACCGGAAATACATGTTTTGAGACCCCCTGAATCAAAAAAAGCATTTTTGGAAACATGTCCGTGTGTGTGTCTGTGAACAGCATAACTCAGAAACAAACAGTCGGATAAACACCAAACTTGGTATTTGGGTTCAGTATCTTCCAGAGATGCGACACGAAGGTTTTCAAGAAAATCCCCCCACCCCAGATTACCCTTAACATGGAACATTTTTCGAAAATTTTAATTTTCTCAAAAACGGTTCTAACGATTTTGATTAAAATATCATATGTTTAAGATATTTTCACGTCAAATTAAATGTATATCTCGAATTTTCTGGGAATGTCTGCAAAAGTATTCTTCATTGTGAACGACTTTTGCATAACTGGTAAACCATAAGTGATAGACAACATTTTACTACACAAAAAATGTAGATCGCGTTAAAATACACCGTTTATGTCATACATTTTTTTGTTGAGTGAACCATTTTCGAGATATTACTTGTTATTCCCTTAATTTTTCCAATACTTTTTCTCAAATGGGAATTCGTTATTCATTTTTTATGCCCTGGACATGCAAAGAAAATGGAATGCGCCACATAGCAACCAGCTCTTAAAACATTTGACTATCGCTTAAAGCCTACCATATTCCCCTTGCATCTACAAGAAAATTAGCAATAAGATTAACATCTCGATTAACATGAAGCATATGGAGAATAAGCGTTTGTAAAAATAGTTTGTACAAGAGTAGAGAAAGTCATGTGAGTGTAACACATCAGATTTTTTGTTAGGTAACGGGCCTGCCCAAGCTCTTCTGGCTTCTAAAGCCCCTTGTACACGATCATACTTTTTTTTCATTTTGGACAACACTATTTTGGCTTTACACACGTTATGTTGTACAGTATTTTTCTGAACGAAAGTAATTGGAATAAGTTTTCGTGTTATATTGATTTTGATTAAAGATTGCTTTTGTTTCTTAAGAATTTCTATTTAAGGGATTCGCTGTTTACCTATGGTGTTTTACTCGATAATAAACTGCAATTTTCTTAAATTTTCTTATGTGATGCAACAAGCTTGATAAGCTCTGATACTCTGATTCCGTAAAATAAATTAACGGTTCAATTCCATTTCCGGTTGTATCTATTCTACTACTACTACTACTACTACTACTACTACTACTACTACTACTACTACTACTACTACTACTACTACCACTACTGCTGCTGCTACTACTAATGCAACAATTTTAATTGCAGGTGATGACAACTGCTGAAGCCAAACCTAGAGGTGAGTATAGATACATATTTGTAAATTTGGCAAATGTCACATTTGGTTTTGTATTTATTTTAAAAAATATTGATCATTTACAGACCATATCAAAACAGCTGCAGCACATTTGAATATTGGATTAGCAAGCCGTAATTTAGTTTCATTTTCAAAGAGTAAAGAAAGTGTTTCTATTATATAATTTATTTTTAAGTTGCAGGCTTTAATATGGCTTCAATGGACCAAAAATATTTATTTCTTGTTTAATCTCTTGCAATATTCCTCGACTATGTAATAATAACAATAATTTAGCCTTGGCCTTGTAACGTTTTCTACATTGACTAACCTCGACAGTAGTCTCTTCAAGAGTGAATAGGCTGTCAGTTAAACAAACCCCCCTTACTCCATGTATCATCTCGCAGTGAAACATTTGATGACTTTTAACTTTATACTTAACCCAGCGAGGTGGCTCTGTAGTAATGTGTGAAGCTCGCATTCGGGTTCGATCCCAGACGACCGCCCACTCTGACCTGAAGTTTTCGTGGTTTTCAGTGGTCGGTTGGGGAATTCTGGAATGTTTTCTCACCTATCAGGATTTCCTTCTGATGTTTCAGGCGCGCTTCTAGGTTTCATGGTGTGGCGGTGCCGGACAGATGGCGCGAATGATTGCTCAAAGGAAAGAGTACTTCCCGCTGACCCTAGAGGGCTGCTTGGACGACGGGTCATTCATCGCCCTCTTTAAGTAGCTCTAGCAGTGGGACGGGTCTTCGGCGCGTCCCTATGGCTGTAGCCGGCAATATAACCCACAGCTGTTGCTCATATTGCCTTTACCAAATAATTGTTGACATTACTCTTGTCACCTGTCACTGTCAACCTAGCGTATTTACGTTTATATTAGTCTGATGTAGGGCTTTATAGTCCGATATATAGCGTCTGCGTTTGTATTGTTCAGCGATCCAGGAAGCCCTCCATGTTTTACACGCTTCTGGCGCTAATATGGAGTGTGTTGGATACCTGGTCACGTTGGCTTGCCGGGAAATGAACTTGCGGATTTGGCAGCTAAGGCGGCAGCTACAGAACCCAGTGTTATAACACTTCGGGTAACGTCGGAAGACTTTAGGCTTGTTGTGCGGAGAGCGGTGCTGTCGTGTTGGCGCGAGGAGTGGTTAGCTCTCCGCGGAAATAAGCTTAGAGTAGTGAAGCACATTCCGATAAACTGGGTAACTTCCACTCGCGTATCCCGTCGTGAGGATGATTTTGGTTCGGTTGCGTATTGCCACTGCAATTTTACGCACAGATATCTTTTTAAGGGTGACCCTGCTCCTATTTGTCCGCTTTGTTGCGAGGGTCTGTCGGTCCGTCACGTGTTGCTAAAGTGTATTGCTCTAGCACATCTTCGGGACTCGCTGCAACTGCCGGCCAGTCTCGCAGAGGTCTTAGCAGATGATAAGCAAGCGGTTCATAGAATTTTTAATTTTGTTTCGAAAGTAAATTTCCAAATCCGGATTTCGTCATCTTAATAGAAGGTGTTTTATACTGATCGGTTTAGTTTTATATAACTATATCTATAATTATGACTTGTGCTATATTTCTATATTGCTATTTATCTCTGGCTTTTGCTATGATTTTATTTATTTTTTATTTATTTAATTTTGCTTTCTCTACTACGTATAGTAAGTAGGGGAAGTATTGTATTCCACCCAAAAATTCGATACCGAGACTTCACCGGAAATACATGTTTTGAGACCCCCTGAATCCAAAAAAGCCTTTTTGGAAACATGTCCGTGTGTGTGTCTGTGTCTGCGAACAGCATAACTCAGAAGCGAACAATCGGATAAATACCAAACTTGATATTTAGGTTTAGTATCTTCCAGAGATGCGACACGAAGGTTTTCAAGAAAATCCCCCACCCCAGATTACCCTTTACATGGAACATTTTTCGAAAATGTTAATTTTCTCAAAAATTGCTCTAACGATTTTGATTAAAATATCATATGTTTAAGATATTTTCATGACAAATAAAATGTATGTCTTGAATTTTCTGGGAATGTCTCCAAAAGTATTCTTCATTGTGAACGACTTTTGCATAACTGGTAAACCATAAGAGATAGACAAACTTTTACTACACAAAAATGTAGATCGCGTTAAAATACACAATTTATGTCATATACTTTTTGTTTTTGAGTGAACCATTTTCGAGATATTGCTTGTTATTCCCTTAAATTTTCCAACACTTATACTTTTTCTCTAATTCGTTATTAATTTTTTTGTCCTGGTAATTCAAAGAGAATGGAATACTCGACAGAGCAACCAGCTCTTAAAAACATTTGACTATCGCTTAAAGCCTACCAATTCCCCTTGCATCTACAAGAAAATTAGCAATAAGATTAACATCTCGATTAACATGAAGCATATGGAGAATAAGCGTTCGTAAAAATAGTTTGTACAAGAGTAGAGATTGTCATGTGAGTGTAACACATCAGTTTTTTTTTATTCAGCCTTATCTCTGGCATTTGTCATGAAATTTTCTACTGATCGTTATCTCTGGCCTTTGCCATGATCTGTTTTAGAAGGGCGCTAATGACCTAGAAGTTGAGCGCCCTTAAATAAAAGCAAACAAATGCGTTTTTATTCTGATCGTTCTGTTTATTTTCTATGCTGGTTAGCATCAGTTGAAACATATTCAACCAACTATGAAAGTATTATACTTTATTAAAAAGTTATCTTTGTGTTATTAATTATGATGTGCCCTTTGTCACGCTTGGTAAATCTTTTAATAGAGGAAGTTCTCAAATAAAGAAACTAAAATTTCAACAATGGAACCGTTCCACTGAATAACCATAGTTCCAGTTATCTAACCAATTCCAAAATAACAAATCTCTAACTTTGCACTAATGTAACGTAGATTGAGTATTTCTATAGTCAGTTCCAAAAGTAATGCTAAAGAACACGTTCTGTTACAATAATTGCAAGTATGTATATAAAATGTTGTGAGACCTTGGAACTGTCCTTGCTTGCAAATAGGGCAACGTCCATTAGAAATCTTCCAGGCAATCAGATTTAATTATGCTGTTGAGCTCTTACGATACACGTGTAAAGGAAATTATCCTAACTGCCGTTTTGGAGCATATAATCACTAGAAACATGGAAACTGATGCATGATGGTTATTAGCCTGATTATTATGACGAGGACGTGAATTCTTTGAGTTAACTGAGCGGTTATTTTAATAATTGTATAAATATGTATCTTACAACAATCAATAATGGAATGGATAGAAACACTACATGAAAGGGGGATGACGGTAAATCTTAATAAGAGTAAAGTAATGGTGGTAGCTAGGACAGAAGACCAGATAAAGGAGATCAAGATAGAAAAAGAGGGAAGGCAGTGGAAAGCTATGAGTATTTGGGAACAGTGATAAAGCAATCGGGTAAAATACAAGAAGAAATAAGAAAGCATGTAGAGAAAGCTACTAAAGCGTATTATACCTAAGTAAATGTGTTTTTGGGAAAGAAGAAGTAGATAAGAGGACAAAAACTAAAGTATATAAAACAGTTATAGAACCAATACTTATCTATGGAAGTGAATGCCGGATAATAACAAAAAGTGAATTAAGCATGGTGAATGCAATGTAAATGAAATGCTTAAGAAGAATAGTCAGAAAGACACGACAAGATAGAATAAGGAATGAAAGGACAAGAAATGAACTTAAAGTGCCATTGGTAAACACGAGTATAGAAGAAAGACAGTTTACATGGTATGGACATGTGAAAACAATGGACATAGACCGGAAAGTACGCTAATTTTTAGAAGCAAGACCATTAGGAAGGAATCCGAAAGGAAGACCAAGGATAACCTGGGAAGAAGGGATTAAAAGAGCGGTGCCTAAAAGAGGAAAGACTTGGGATCAGCTTAATAGACTAGTAGAGGATAGGATGGAGTTTAAAAAATGGATCCGAGGCAAACCCCTGACACCTCGATAGTGGTAGAACAGGGAAGTTTTTTTTGGGGGGGGGGGTTATAGGTGAGGATATTCTTCAGGTGTTGAGTAGGAGTTAGAAGGAGATATGGGTAAAGGTAGGGGAGTACCGCGTTAGCACTTCCGTTAGTAAAGTGTTGGTACAAGCTGCCGGGAGCGGTTTGTCGGACCTGGAGTACAGCCATGGCGCAAGTCCCTGGCTGCCACCGGGGGGTTAAGGTGAAGGAAGGCTAGGAGTATTAATTGCTCTTTAATCATAGTTAACTTGTCTCAGCGATTGCTGCGCCGATAGTTGGGTCTTACAAGTGGCAGATTTGGTAGTTGGGCATGTGACGTGTGTGATTCCATGAATGCTCGGCAAAGGATGTAGCCTTCGTGCAGCTGCTGGTAGTTGTTCTGTAGTACTTGAAGCTTCTGTTGAAGAAGATGAAGTATAAATATGTATCACTGTTAAAAAGTGCATCACGAATCAGCGCATGCTTGGAGAAAGAGGTGGAGGGGGGAAAACATCGCCTTTCAAACGAAGAATCACGACTTGGTACGAAAGAACCCGAGTCAGTCAATTGTTACGGTTACTCAGACATAATTCGCTCTTATTTTGGAACTGAAACGGTCGCAGCTGTTACTGAAAATTAACTATTTCTCCCACCTCTACAGTTGTGAGCAGATATACAAATACTATAATTTCAGAATTAATATATATATATATATATACTCACCGTAAATCTCCTACTTGGTAATTTTGTAAAATATAGCTTCCAGCTAAAAGCTTTAAAACTGAAGACGAAAGAGAAATAAAATGGTGTTCATTAATTGTGTATACATCAATGCTTGTTCTAGTTTGCTGCACACTATATCCTAATACCGGACAGATGCACTGCCAGGGTTGCTGATTCCTGTTGAAGAAACGCCGCAGTCACCAACAAATCCTGCAGAAGAACCAGAAACAATGGACAGGCTTTCGTACAATCTGTCTGTTTAACTTTGCCTCTGCCTTATACTTAAGAGTATTAATAAGTAGGACAACCAAATATCATCACAATGTTACTGAAATGTATTTCTTTATATTTATTTATTTAAATCAGAAATACACTCAAGTACTTGTGTATAAGTATAATAAAACATAACGTTTTAATATGAATTACTTTTTCCTGTTATTCCATTTTGTTTCGATTACTTTTTCATCCACAACACCGACATTATGCTCCTATTTGGAAACAAATCAAGACAGTTATAACCAGAGAGAGGAGAATGCTAACAGTTTCCAACATAGTGATGCGCATTTGTTTCTGAATGCTGTTTACTAAGCGTTTTAGTAAACATCAGTTTTCCAAATGTTAGTTTACTTGCGCTAAAACGAACTAAAGCAATTACATTATTCCCAGAATTCAGTTGCTTTAATTTGAACACCTCACCTTCATTGCTCCAAATGTTCCAACTAGTATTTTCAAACCCCTCTCCCTGTGGTGGGGGTTGTTTTTGTTATATACAGTTAAATGCACGTTCATGATGACAAACTTAAACATTTCTTATCGCCCCTTCTTGCGCTAAGAGCTTTATTATGATGATTTTTTTTGTGATAGCACGCCACAATATTTTTACTTTCTCTGCCAGACCTATAGTAGGCTGTGACGGTCCATATGACCGATCAACTTTCAGTTATATATAAATTAAAATGTTATAGAAGAATAAATTAATAGAGGCAAGGTAGCGGTGCAATAATCTGATGAATGAGTATGAAGCTGGTTATCGAGACCCAGGAGAAATAATAATAATAATGATAATAATAATAATAATATACGATCGAACATAGCGACGAAAATGTGCTGAATTCATATTAGGAATGGGTTTTGTAGGGAAGACAGAGAAACAAAGTTTGTTTCCTCGAAGCAGAGGTATTTTACCTGCGATGGTCAACGAACCTGCATACCGGAAGTCTCGCCTTTATACTTTTGGCTCGGACAGGGTTTACAACGGTTTCAAAGCTCAAAAGGGTGAGGAAGTATATGTGCCTTATCTACGATCTAAGAATGTTCGTGGGAAGATTTTAAAACTCAAAATAAGCTGTAAGAAGCAGATGTGAAAGTTGTCAAGTGGGGGTAGCCAATAATAAAAATCATGAAACAAAATGATAGCCAATCGAAAGATCGCGTAGGCATCACATGATACGTTTGAACTTAAAACAGAACGAAACTTAAGAAAGGGAGAGGGGGAAAATTCTACGTTTGGCGAAAGGCGTGAAGGAGGAAAGAAAACGCCGGGACAGTGGGGTACAAACTAACCACGAGGACGGTCGACGAAACAAAATTAGAAGAAAATAATCAGAAAGTTTATAGTGTAAAAAAAATAAAGTTATGAAATCTAGGCAATTCGAGGGCTAATCGGAGAAACACATAAGTAGCGACTTCGAAAGTAATAAGAATAACAGTGGTTTCGACGACGAAGGTGGCGGGTTGACCAGCTAGGAATCTACGTAACCAAATAAAGAAATAACTCAAACTTCTCCGGCAGTATTATTAATATCGTCAAGGCAGTGTCACCACCCCTGAGAACTAGAACCTCAGCTCCACCGAAACAACTTCCAAATCCCTGCCATCCAACCATCGAACCCAGGACTCTGAGTCCACTGAAGCAACTGCCAGGAACAACACGGAGATGCGTCAGAGGTCAGCGTCAAGTAGTAAGCAAGAGACGTAAGCCCGGCAGAGTATTGTGTTGAAGTTAAATGAGGTTTGTGACACACATGTGCAAGAAATGGTCATTTTGTCAGAAAGCTTAGAGAGGCCTAAATAATTAACTGTATAGAATAATGTCGGCACAGCACCGTAGGAGGCCACTGGAATAACGTATTGTTCCAACGTGGAAAATACCCGTCGAACCCATGCTGTTTACACAGATGTGCGCGTTATTCTTAAAGTATTGAGAAAGTAAAGGAGATTTTGTAAGAAAAGAAAAGAGGAGACACACATAAGAGACTGGCGGGGGTACACAACTCTCTGACGAGTGTTCTGCACCGGGCTGGACTTGTAACTAATGACATTTATGTAATGAACATGGTGTCCGTCGATTGCTGCGACATTACGTTCCTTACGGTTTGAGACATGCTATGAGGTAGACTGTTCAATGGCGAAGTGCTGAAATAAGAATTTCAATAAATTGTATTAAACATCAGAGGTTGTACCTTTCATCCACAACAATTAAACAGGAAGTACCCACGCCCTGTGGAAACCAAAGTACAGTCTCATACAAATGCACCCTACATATCCTTTCACCCCCTCCACTATACAGTACCGGAGCAGTTTCAAGGTAGAGAAGGTTTTGCATTCCACCCAACATTTTGATACCAGATTTCACCATAAATACAGGTTGTGAGGCTCCGGGGTTACAAAAAAGGTAGGGCGGGCGGGTGTGCATGAGAAATATGGAGGATGCTGCACAATTTCCCAGTTCCATTTGCGAAATAAATTAACCACAGAAGCAGCTATGTGAGAGCGAGCACAATACGATGAGAATTCAGGAAATTTGGGCGTTTACGACGCACAGGTGGTCGTAAGTGGTGTTCCAGAAACTCACTGTAATATGACCGTTCACACGATATCCCGCAGTGACAAGGACAAGAAAATAAAATAAAATCTGCAATACGCCATCCTGGTACCTTCTTTCCTACACCAGGACGTTTGTTATTTATTTAAATATTTCTTTCAATTTATACATTATTATTGTACATATTTTGCTTATATGCTAGTGAATAAAAGTAGAAAAATATAGATACAATAAATAGGATAAAATAATAATTAAATCAAAACTATAATCATTACTATTAAATTTCAAATCAAAATCATATATTCAACTACTGTTACTGGTAACCGGCAACATAAAATAACTGGTATTCCTAAGGATAACAAATCTCTTAAATTAATCTATATTCTAACCACTGGTAACCAGCACCCAATCTACACTTAATATAAATATTAATTTTCAACTAATCATAACAATTAGCAATTTCTTTTAATATTACACCCAGTTCTAAGTGTTGTATATAATATTATTTATTCTATTTATCCCTACTGATAATTTTAACAAAATTCGAACTGCTGTTTTTCTTTTTAAAAGCTAACTACTTTCAATATATTTTATTCAGAATATATACTGTAAGTTTTCAGTTTTCTTAATGTACTTTAAATGTTTTATAGTACTTAATAGTTTTATTAAACTTATCACTGACTCTGAGTTAAACTTATCTTTCCTTTGCACTTCACTTAACTCAATAATCACTATAGTTATTACTTTGCTATAAAATCATTATTTCACTTTCTCTTTAAGAATCATATTTCCCTTCAGTTAACAGTACATTCACCCCATCTCCAATTACTACCATTCACTCCACTTTCCCACACCGCCATCTTCTTTTCCTCCTCCCTGAAAACCATAACTGCTCCATTCACCACCTCCCGCTCCAAACTTCTATTCCTATTTACTATTGGCTCCTCCCCCTCATCATCCTCCTCGCCCATTTTCCTCTTCTCTACTAAACCTCCATCTTCTCCTCCATCCTTCTCCTCTTCGCTTCTTCTTTCTTTTTCCCCAATTCTCCTTCATTTCAACCATTTCCTCCTTTACTCTTCTAATTTTCTTCATAAACTTATCCCAAACTATTTCTTTTAGTCACCTTAAATGATTTCCTCTCTTTCATTACTTTATATTTTTATTTCTTAAATACAATTATCAGTGTCAGAAGTTGGTATCAATCTGTATTCTGCACATAATACTTGAATTCTCTTCGATCTTCTTATTCAATAATTACAGGTGCTAATATTTCACTTTCATTTTGTTCAATACGTTGTCCCCATGCTATTTTGCTAACGTTTTAGCTAATGTATCAAGTAGTGTGTATAAATTTTTGTTTCTTAAAATATACGCTATCCGATACCCACTTAAAGCTTGGCTTTCTTGCTTTGTCTCATTATAATAATGTATACATTCAAACAATACATGACAAGGACACCGTCAAAATAATAAGCAACTACGAACATGACTAAGTGAATCCTGTTCTTGCCAATACGTTTTTGGCCGTTGGGAATCACTGTGCCACCACTTGTTTGATTGTCTTCAATTTTGTTTGGTAGCGTCGAACCCAGGTTTCATCTAAAGTTATATACGTCGAAGGAAACGCTCGCCTTCACGCCCATAATGTTCCAAGTGCAATCTCGCTGTTTCCATTCTCTGCCACGTTTCCCTCTTCAAGATTGTGTGGAACCCAACGAGCGCAGATTCTCCTCATCTTTAACTTCTTTTAAGTATGTGAAGAATCGTACCAGGAGCAATTCCAGCTTCCCTTGCAAGTCCAACGTGTTCTTCCAATAGCGGTCTGTCAGCCTCACCGTTCTCTTCCAGTCAACACCACACCTCACCTCCAACCACAACAGTCGCCAACAGCACAGCACTTCTCATCACAACATCCATCGGTGCAGCAGCCGCCACCACCACAGTATCTACCAGATACATATTCACCGCAGCCCAACACCGGTGGCCTTCTACCTTGAGCCATGCCGCAGATGCTGCTGCTACGGCCACGACACCACAACCTGCGCTGCACCACCCAGGTGCCACTACTGCGGTGCACCAAGTTTGACGACACAGTGTACCAGACACGA
This sequence comes from Deroplatys truncata, assembly GCA_030765065.1. Lineage (NCBI taxonomy): Eukaryota > Metazoa > Arthropoda > Insecta > Mantodea > Mantidae > Deroplatys > Deroplatys truncata. Next base: position 171,962,212 of record CM060985.1, read on the forward strand.
CCTCCGCCGCCGACGTAGGTACTGCGCCTCCTGCAATGGCCACGGTCATTTCACCGGGCAGGCGCAGTGCCCACTATACCCAAGAAGCCATCGACCGCCACCGCCTGAAACCATCTACACAGCTCCAACCGCTCCTCCGACGCCAACGCCACCTCCAGCTGCGGCCATCACAGACACCACCTTACGAGATGCGGTCCAGGATCTCCACACGGAGGTCCTCAACATCGGATCCCGCATCTCTCAACAGGAAGAACTCAACACTTCACTCACCACCGCCAACTCTGAGCATCATCTCCGCCGACAAGCCACCATCGAATCTGGTATACAAGATCTGCACGCCATCACCGCCGCTAACTCTGCCAACACCGAACATCAACTCCGCCGTCTTACCGCCGTGGAAGCCACTATCCAAGATCTTCACTCCATCACCACCGCACTCCTGCCTCACCACTCACATCTGCCTTCCAGACCTTCACCACCTGCTGCCTGCAGCGATTGGACAGCGCCGACTCAACCATCAGTGGCCTGGGCGAATCCATCGCCCGCCTGCCACAGACGTCACCACCGCCAGCTCCGACAGATAGCCTGGAGGAGTTTAGGCTGACCTGGTGTGATCCCTGCAAACGACGACGGCGGAGGGGACTGCGGTTATCTCCGACCTGAAGAGTGGGCAGGAGAGACTGTGCAATTACGTCATTGCAAACACGCAAGGAAACACCTTCACGGTTGCCAGCACCAGATATCCTCTTGCAAGTAGAGTTTTCCCCACAAGGGTCACTCAACAACACCCAGGTTCAATGCAATAAAGACAAATAAAGAGTTCCTTAAGCAATCCCGTCACTCCCCGGGGGGCAGTCAGGGCCCTGGCACGGTCATGGCTGTCTCCCGGTATTTCCACACGTTCGCTGGCAGTTACCTTCCGCTTACTAACCGGGGTGCTCAGCTGAACCCCACCACCTTTCCTCACTTCTCCCTTCAATTTCCTCACCATAAATTCTCCTTCCTACACTACCCCCAATATATATATAAAAAGGCCAGCTCCACGCTTTTCATGAATATCTTCCCTACCTCTGCGTGCCCACCTAGTCACTGTACGATATGGTAAAGTCTCTCTACCACAATCTTGCAGTAACGATGCATGGCATTGTCGAGCATTCTTGCCTCTTGTAGTCTGAATTCTAATGAAGCATCTTTGTTCATATTCACTAAACATCTTAGAGCACTACTGATAACAGTCGACAAATTAAACTCATTACAAATATGTTATAAATACGATTACACACATCAGATGTTCTTCTTTCTCATTGTTATCAGCTTGCATCACTAATAACGCCACATACAAACATTGTTGCCACTAACTATTATTGAATGAACCATGTATATTGGGCATGAAAGACCAGAAATTTTGCACAGAGGCCTCTTTATCAAGCTTGAGGTTCCTCTACGTACCGTAAATGTACGACACAGGACCACCGGCTTTACTTACTTTCCGAAGGAAGCCATGCTAAGGATTTTTACGCCCGAAAAATCCATCGCCCTCCGTCGGGTTTGAGCCCGCGGCCTTGGGAACCAGAGGTTAGCATGGTACCCCTAGGCCACGAAGGACGACTCTTTACCTTAGAGATTTTCTCTGGGGGGTCCAGTTCCTACTAAGAAGGACCTGTATCGTCATCTTCTGTTGAGACGTTCTTCTACTCCGACTATAGAGAACAAACACCCTAACGTACCATGGAAGAATACCTGGAGAGTTTTTCGATACGCCGAAGGGCTGGAATGCCTTCACCTACAAGATATTAAATTCTATGATAACCACAGCAGGAAAACGATATCGACAGAGCATTTGCAATTCACCATGTTGTTGCTGTTGCCAAAACATTGATACCCTTGAGCATCGGTTCACAACCTGCATTCCCGAAACTTGGCACTGGATCCAACATGAAATTCTTTGCAGAACACGTGTTTGCCCAAATACGCTTGTAGTGGGTATCTCCATTACATCTTGAATTGTCTGATAGAACCACCGGACCCGCGTCAACGAGACAGTCTGTTGTTACTCCGCCTCAACTTAGCTGTTGTTTCTTTTTAGGAGGATTCGGTAGTGACTTGCGCTGAAGAAATTGATATTTTTTGTTTTACATCTTTAAAAAACCTGATGTGTTACACTCACATGACTTTCTCTACTCTTGTACAAACTATTTTTACAAACGCTTATTCTCCATATGCTTCATGTTAATCGAGATGTTAATCTTATTGCTAATTTTCTTGTAGATGCAAGGGGAATCGCTAGGCTTTAAGCGATAGTCAAATGTTTTAAGAGCTGGTTGCTATGTGGAGTATTCCATTCTTTTTGTATTACCAGGACAAAAAAAATGAATAACGAATTTGAGAAAAAGTACAAGTATTGGAAATTTTAAGGGAATAACAAGCAATATCTCGAAAACGGTTCACTCAACAAAAAAAATGTATATGACATAAATTGTGTAATTTAACGCGATCTAGATTTTTTGTGTAGTAAAATTTTGTCTATCTCTTATGGTTTACCAGTTATGCAAAAGTCGTTCACAATGAAGAATACTTTTGGAGACATTCCCAGAAAATTCGAGATATACATTTTATTTGTCATGAAAATATCTTAAACGTATGATATTTTAATCAAAATCGTTAGCCATTTTTGAGAAAATTAAAATTTTCGAAAAATGTTCCATGTAAAGGGTAATCTGGGGTGGGGGGATTTTCTTGAAAACCTTCTTGTCGCATCTCTGGAAGATACTGAACCTAAATACCAAGTTTGGTGTTTATCCGACTGTTCGTTTCTGAGTTATGCTGTTCACAGACACACAAGCGGACATGTTTCCAAAAATGCTTTTTTTTTTTTGGATTCAGGGGTCTCAAAACATGTATTTCTGGTGAAATCTCGGTATCGAATTTTTGGGTGGAATACAATACTTCCCCTACTTACTATACGTAGTAGAGAAAGTAAAAATATTGTGGCGGTGGAGCGTTCCTTGAAATGTTCCACAAGCTGGAACTGGCTCCTGGGGCGGCTCTGGACCTCGAATGGCCACCACACACATGTCACGCGCACCCTGAGAGGGAAACTCGTGGGGCCGGGATACTGACAGAGCTACTAGACTGGCCTACTGAGAGTTACCCACCAGGGGTGAGTCTACTGAAGGGGAGTTGGGGAAAGGCATAAAATCCCGAGATAACTTCTGAGTTTCTAACAGTAAGAGGTAGGTGAGGATATGGCAAGGCACAGATAAAGGGGTCACATGCTACACTAACAAGAAACTACTCACTCTATTAATTTAAATTTCGGCTCATTGCCGCCTATGTGGTGGTACAAGTAGTTTAGCCAGACGGCATGCTTACCTGAGACAAGCTGGTGCTGCCCGATGCATGGTGAATGTCCTAAACCGGATCAGCAGAATTCGCGCAACGACATAGTACTTAGACATAGTACATTCTGCGTTCAGTCCTTTTAACTCTTTTTTGTTGCAATAATTTCCAAGCGCAAGAACAATGTTGCAAAATTAATAATGTAAACCCGTGCATCGTGACATCATCTCCAGCTGCTAGGACATAAGCTTGTGCCTGAATTGGATCTGCTTGGTAAAAGACCAGAATGGTTTATGCAGGATGGTGCTCCAGCACATTATGCCACAAGTGTTCAGCAGTGGCTAGACGACAACTTCCCTCGTAGGTGGATAGGACGCAGAGGAGCCAGAGAATGGTCTCCCGGTCGCTAGACTTAAACCCCCTTGACTTTGCATTCTGGGGCTATCTTAAAGAAAATGTGTACCAAGTGAACATTTGCAATCTGCAACATCTGAACATGGGTTGGGGAAAAGTGTCGTGAAACCACTGCTGATGTGTTACACCGTGTTCTGAGTAACTGAAGTTTCGTCGCCAGAAATGTTTGAAACTTGGAGCAAATATTGTAATTTTACTTTCTCTGTTGTGATATAGTTATGGCTAGCCCGTTTTTGCGAGCACCATTCAATTGTTCCTAATTGGAAGCACATTGCTGGTGTTATGGATTAAAAAGGAAGACTCAGGGAGAACATGGAATAACAAGTAATTCACATTAAAAAGTAACATTTTATTAGAAATAGCAATACTGGATACGATTATATACAAGCACTTGAGTATATTTCTGATGTAAATTACTGAATATACACAAATACACACAACATCGAATTGAGCATTTTAGCGAACATTGTAATGATATTTGGTTGTACAACATTTTAATAAGGCAGAGTAAATAGTTTTGATATTTGTGTACGTCATAAAGTAAAAGCCTGGCCATTGTTTCTGCTTCATCTGCAGATTTGTTCATGACTGATGTTTCTTCATGCGGAATCAGCAACTTTTGCATTTCATTCCTCTTCTCTTAGGATGCATTGTGCAGCAAACTGGAATAAGTGAAATTATGTCATTATTGTTATAGGTAATTAATGAACACAACTTTGTTTCTCCTTCCTTCCCCTATTTTAGGTTTAGCTAGTACCTATATTTTACAAAATTGAAAAGCAGAGGTTTATGAGCGAGGAGGTATTCTGAAATGATAGTATTTGTGTATGTACTGACAACTGTAGAGTTGGGAGAAGTAGTTATAGCACGTAGGGGTACTGTAGCATTCCACCCAAAAATTCGATACCGAGATTTCACCCGGAAAATGTGTTTTGAGGCGCCTGAATAAAAAATCTGATGTGTTACACTCACATGAATTTCTCTACTCTTGTACAAACTATTTTTACAAACGCTTATTCTCCATATGCTTCATGTTAATCGAGATGTTAATCTTATTGCTAATTTTCTTGTAGATGCAAGGGGAATATGGTAGGTTATAAGCGATAGTCAAATATTTTAAGAACTGGTTGCTATGTGGCGCATTTCATTCTCTTTGCATGTCCAGGACATAAAAAAAATGAATAACGAATTTGAGAAAAAGTATAAGTATTGGAAAATTTAAGGGAATAACAAGCAATATCTCGAAAATGGTTCACTCAGCAACAAAAAATGTATATGATACAAATTGTGTATTTTAACGTGATCTACATTTTTTGTGTAGTAAAATTTTGTCCATCTCTTATGGTTTACCAGTTATGCAAAAGTCGTTCACAATGAAGAATACTTTTGGAGACATTCCCAGAAAATTCGAGATATGCATTTCATTTGTCATGAAAATATCTTAAACATATGATATTTTAATCAAAATCGTTAGTCATTTTTGAGAAAATTAAAATTTTCGGAAAATGTTCCATGTAAAGGGTAATCTGGGGTGGGGGGATTTTCTTGAAAACCTTCGTGTCGCATCTCTGGAAGATACTGAACCTAAATACCAAGTTTGGTGTTTATCCGACTGTTCGTTTCTGAGTTATGCTGTTCCAGACAGACACACACACGGACATGTTTCCAAAAATGCTTTTTTTGGATTCAAGGGGTCTCAAAACATGTATTTCCGGTGAAATCTCGGTATAGAATTTTTGGGTGGAATACAATACTTCCCCTAGTTACTATACGTAGTAGAGAAAGTAAATAACCAATACATCCGTAAGGTGCCAGAAGTTATGATGTTCACGTGTTCTTATTCAGCAGCAAATTATGCAAATCATATAATTACTGAAGAGTTAACTCAAGTTAAAGGAATCCACTCCATCATCATGCATCAGTTTGCGCGTTGCAAAACAGCAACTCGGATATTTGCGTTTAGCTTGCGTACCGCAAGAGCTCAATAGCACAGTAATTAAATCTGATTGGCTGGAAGATTTCTAATGGACGTTGCCCTCTTTGGAAGCAAGGACAGTGCCAAGGTCTCACATCACACAATGCACTCTCTATGACCAAAGCAACTGGTTATAATGACGCTCAAACCCTCGCGTTTTGTCATTTTTGGAACTGTATAGATAACTGAAACTATCGTTATTTTCTGGAACGATGCATTGTGTCAGATTGTTGAAATTTTAGTTTCTTTATTTGAGAGCTTCCTTTATTAAAAGGTTTTCCAAGTGTGACAATGGCTACCCAAATGTTAATAAAGTGTAACACATTGTTACTAATTGATACTAACTCACATATATTTACATCTCCTAAACACAAGGTGCGGAAAAACAAATACAGAAAATTGTAGATTAGAAAGGCAGCTAAAATAAGCATTTTGAGGTTAGGAACATGGGGCCGCAGAGGCTTTTTTACTGTGCTCTATGCGTCAACATTAACTTGGATAATGAAACCTGTTTCTGACGTATCAAATGTAAACAAACACTCTGTTTCTTGCAACCTTGTCCTGCAAAGATGTATTCTTCCGCGCTGCGTTTCCTTTCCCCTTTCCCCTTAATGTACACCTTCTGACAAACAAGCCGTGTGCAGTGCAAGGGCAGGCGACAAAAGCGATATAAACACATTGTCGTGATAGATGCACGTGATTTCGTTATCCTGAGAGGCAGGTTTAAACCGACGGATCCTCCCGTCTACAGAGAGAGCCAAAAAACTACGAACCGGCTGAGGGGTGTTTTTCCTGTCCGCGTCCTCGGCGCTCGTTGCCGTCTCCCGCTATCATAGAAAGGTGCGGATGAAACCATACAACATTTAAAACTACTTTTAAAGGCTTTACTTTATGAAAGGAGATGCTGAAACTGGCCACCGTCGTTGTCCATGCATTTTTGGCACTTCTTTAGGAAACTATCCATCACTCACCGTAGTTCACGTTGAGAAATGCTGACAATTTCCTGGCGGATATTTAGTTTAAATTCTTCCAGTGTGTGTGGGTTTGTCTTGTACACTTTGTTTTAAGTTACCTCAGAGATAGAGATCGCAGGGGGTTAGGTCGGGGGACCGAGGGGGCCATAAATCTCTACTAATAATTCTGTCCTTAAACACACTTTCAATTTTTCTCATCGAAATATTGGCCGTATGAGCTGTTGCAGAGTATTGTTGAAAAAACGCAAAATCCGGCTCTCTGTCTGTTAATTTGTAGCAGTATTTTATATCACAACACTGTGAATACCAGAGTGATTGTAGTGTAAATTAACATTATTGTATGACATTGATTTGAGATGTTTGTTAATTATAAGTATTGTTATGAAATAAGTTTACACGGCCTCACTGAAACTGACAATAGGAGCGGATAACAATGGGCGAGGGGTGAGTTGTTTATTAACTAGAAGAGATAAACAAATGACGTCAGAGTAGCGCGCTTTTCTTTAGAAATGGAGGGAATATCTTCCCTAGAGCATATGTGTTCGTAATTTTGATTGGATATAAAAATAGACGCTAATGTTGGCGCGCTTTATTAACCAATAGCAGCTCTGTTATAATGTTTACGCATATCGGGGTGAGGGAGTATAAATGCTGAAGCCAGAGACAGGTATTGCACAGTTTAAGAGAATCATTCGCTAAGTTCACGTTACGCAATTCTACAGAATCTCTCACGTCGTGAAGTTAATTACAAAGATGTGAAATACACGAATTAATAATGCGCGGCAAATAAGTGATTATAGTTACATTCGAAAATATAACAGTTTCAGTCGGGCGTGTATCAAAAGTAAATCTGTGAAATTAACTAAGTGTGACGCCAATAAAAGTGTAAAAACAAATTCTTTTATCAGTGTTATCTTTTAGTAACAACTCCTTTCCGTTTACACACCCTGTTCAAGAGATTTGCTCGACTGAGTAATAATAGCTAGCCGGAGGACAAAGAACTCAAAAATTCAAAATAGTAAAACACTAACAGGCGCTCAGCAAATAAGATAACACGAAAGTTACCGCGACAAATTCTCTAAAAAAAAAAAGGGTGCAAAATTGTATTCACGTATGTACGGGCTTCAACTTTGACTCGAAAAAAATTAGCCCTCTAACCCGTTCTCCACTCATGACGCACCATATACCAATTGTTTCGTCATGAAGGGTACTCCACGAACAATATTACCGGCTGCGCGATGTTTCCCCACTGTTTAACAGACAGAGAGCCTGATTTTGCGTTTTTTCAACAATACTCTGCAACAGCTCATACGGCCAATATTTCGATGAGAACAATTGAAAGTGTGCTTGAGGACAAAATTATTGTAGAGATTTGTGGGCCCTCGGTCTACCGACCTAACCCCCTGCGATTTCTATCTCTGAGATAACGTAAAACATAAAGTGTACTAGACAAACCCACACAACCTCGAAGAATTAAAACAACATATGCACCAGAAAATTGTCAGCATTCCTCAACATGAACTACGGCGAGTGATGGACAGTTTCCTAAAGAGGTGCCAAAAATGTATGGACAACGACGGTGGCCAGTTTCAGCATCTCCTTTCATAAAGTTGGTAAGTAAAGCTTTTAAAAGTAGCTTTAAAAATGTTGTGTGGTTTCATCCGGCGCGGCAGGCGGCAACGAGCGCCGAGGACGCGGACAGGAAAAGCACCCGCAGCCGTGCAACCACGTGCTGCTGACCTCAAAATGCATAATTTGCTACTGCCTTTCTACTCTACAATTTTCTACACATTGTTTTACTTACATGTCTTCGTGTGTCAGTTAAGTAGGCAAATATCAGGTAAATACACTCAGTCAGCATTTTTCACATTTTATACAGGATGTTTCATAATAAGAAATAGTGCAAATGAAAGTAAAATTAATATTGCTTTCTCTACTACTTATAGTAAGTAGGGGAATTATTGTATTTGACGCAAAAATTCGATGTCGAGATATTACTAGTAATATATGTTTTGAGACCCCCTGAAACCAAAAGGAAGTATTTTTAGAAAAATGTCGGCATGTTTGTGCTTGTGAACAGCATAATTCAAAAAGAAAAGTGGGATAAATACCAAACTTGACATTTAAGTTCAGTATCTTTAAAACGTGTGACAGAAATATTTTCAACAAAATCCCCCCAAACCAAACTACCCTTTACATGAAACATTTTTCGAAATGTTTTATTTTCTAAAAGATGACTCTACGATTTTGATTAAAATATCATATGTTACTGACATTTACATTATAAATAACATGTATATTTTCAATTATCTGGGAATAGACTTTGAAGTCCTCTTCATTCGGAAGGAATTTTGTATAATATTATATAACGGTAAACGTTAAGCGATAAACGAAAACGTACTTCACAAGAAATGTAGATATCTTTAAACCACACAATTTATTTCAAATAAGCTTTTTGTTGTATAAGTCGTTTCTGAGATATCCGTTATTAAATGTTCGAATTATTCATTTCCATTCTCTTAAAGTCGTGTCAACATTCAGTTGTTTCTCGTGATGTCATGGAAACAGTATGGAATTTTAAGGCAGCATATAGCGTCCAGTTGTTAAACATTTGACTATCGCTGTTCCCTTTGTATCTATAACGAAATGTGTAATGTAGCTGTTTATGCAAAGGTTTAATTGGATTAAAATGAAGTAGATAGAAAAGTAAGCGTGTGTAAGAATAATTTGTATACCACCAATAAACGATTGAGGGTAGTGAAAGCCATGTGAATGTGTCATATCAGATTTTTTCTTTCTGAAAGATATTTTGTTTTATTTAGTTGTATGAACTCGTACAGAAGTTTTGGTTGCTATGGGAACAGTTTAGTTGTTTTGTTTAGCGATTTTCTCCACAATTTACACAACTACGGTAGCAAATGAAACTATAATTGTTTAATAAGATGCTCCCCTTTGCAACGTGACAGTGGCTAAGTGGAATAAGCGTGTTGAAGGTTTTCAGTCACTGCTGGTGGTATATCTCATTTTAACGCTTCGATATCCTCGTAACAATTAGTCTATGTTTTTCGTGTTAAAATGAGAGAGGCGTATCTATTGCCATAGCATCCACACCTTTGATATGAAATTGTTCCTGCAACTAAATTAACTACCTTTCAGAAAAAAATAAAAAATAATATGTTGCCATTTAAAGCCTTTGCCTTAACGTCACACCCAGTACAATAATGGCTAAAAATTTTGTTTCTGTTTTGCAGAATATTTCTTTCAAAATTTGGAGTGTACGAGCATTTTTTTAAAAGAGTTAATTTTAGTTTTATTTGCATTATTCCTTACTTATGAAACACCTTGTATACCACCTACTATAGTAGGAAGTGGAATATTGTAAGAGATTTCGCCAGAAATGTACGTTTTGTGGTCAACTGAACCCTCCCTCACAAACAGGAACTCAAAGATGAAAAGTTGGATGAATACCAAACTGGTATTTGGGTTCAGTATATTCCAAAGCATGCCACAGCAAGATTTTCAAAAAAATCCTCTACCCCAAACTACACTACATGGAAACAAATCCATATTTTTTGTTTTTCTGAAAAATTACTTCAAAGAGTTTGATTAAAATATAATATGCCTGATATATTGATAATAATTAAACGTATATCTTAAAGTTTCAAACAATATCTTGCGAAAGACCCCTTCATACTGATTAAGTTCAGATAACTATGAAACCTTTACGAAATAGACAAAAAATTCTGATGTGTTACACTCACATGACTTTCTCTACTCTTGTACAAACTATTTTTACAAACGCTTATTCACCATCTACTTCATGTTAATCGAGATAAACATTTGCAGACTCTATCTTATTGCTAATTTTCTTGTAGATGTAAGGGGAATATATATTTACAAGGGCAATATAGAAATACAGTAGCCTTTAAGCACATACATATCTCTTAATAACTGGTTGCTAGGTGCAGCACCATTACCTTTGCCACAGATTAATACTCTTTGCATATCCAAGACAAAAAAATGAATAACGAATTCCCATTTGAGAAAATAAGTATTGAAAAATTTAAGGGAATAACAAGCAATATCTCGAAAATGGTTCACTCAACAAAAAAATGTATATGACATAAATTGTATATTTTAACGCGATCTACATTTTTTGTGTAGTAAAATTTTGTCTATCTCTTATGGTTTACCAGTTATGTAAAAGTCGTTCACAATGAAGAATACTTTTGGAGGCATTCCCAGAAAATTCGAGATATACATTTTATTTGACATGAAAATATCTTAAACATATGATATTTTAATCAAAATCGTTAGCCATTTTTGAGAAAGTTAAACTTTTCGAAAAATGTTCCATGTAAAGGGTAATCTGGGGTGGGGGATTTTCTTGAAAACCTTCGTGTCGTATCTCTGGAAGATACTGAACCTAAATACCAAGTTTGGTGTTTATCCGACTGTTCGTTTCTGAGTTATGCTGTTCACAGACAGACACACACACGGACATGTTTCCAAAAATACTTTTTTTGGATTCAGGGGGTCTCAAAACATGTATTTCCGGTGAAATCTCGGTATCGAATTTTGGGTGGAATACAATACTTCCCCTACTTACTATACGTAGTAGAGAAAGTAAAAAAAATCCCTAAATCAGCCGGGAATTGAATCCAGGACCTCTGGTTTAAAAACCTCAGAACGCTTACTACTCCCTAGAGGATAATATTGTAAGTGCATATAAGAGAATGTTTATAGCAGTGGCTGTTAACTCTTGGAGGAGGGAATATGTTACAAAGTGTATTTGGAATATACATGTATGCTGAGTGTGTAAAAGTATATAATGTAATAGTTTACATAAGAAAATTAACACTTTGTAAGTCCTTCTTTGTGACAGTCGTTTAAATGTGAATAACTGAAGTAGCTACAGCATCATAAGAAACCAAAGCAGGAGAATAAAAAAACAATGATGCGTTACAGTCACATGATTTTCTCTAGCCTCTATAGCTTATTAGTGGCTACACAAATAATTATTATTACGAAAGCTTAGTTTCCTATCTACTTCATTTTAATCCAAATAAACCTTTACAGAAATACCTACATTACACATTTCGTTATAGATACAAAGAGAACAGCGATAGTCAAATGTTTAACAACTGAACGCTATATGCTGCCTTAAAATTCCATACTGTTTCCATGACATCGCGGGGAACAACTGAAAATCGATGGAACTAAAAGAATGACAAATATTGAGCGGTTCGAAAATTTAATAACGGATATCTCAGAAATGGGTTATGCCACAAAAAAGTTATTTTAAATAGATTTGTGTTTTAAAGAGATCTACATTTTTTGTGTGGCACGTTTTCGTCTAAGACTTAACGTTTACCAGTTATAGAAGATTATATAAAATTCCTTTCGAATGAAGAGGACCTCACAGGCCTATTCCCAGAAAATTGAAGATATACACCTTATTTGAAGTGTAATATCTTTAATATATGGTATATTAATCAAAATGGTTAGAGCGTTTTTTTTTACTAAAATCAAACATTTCGAACAATGTTCTATATCAAGGATAGTTGGTGGTGGGATTTTGTGTCCCATCTTTGGAAGGTTCTGTACCTAAATACCAAGTTTGGTATTTAACCGATTTTTCGTTTTTGAGCTATGCCCTTCACAGACACGCACACCTTTATTTAAATAATTATTGTTTCCCCTACTTACTAGCCTCTAGTTCCCAAGATCGCGGGTTCAAATCCGGCGGAGGGAGATGGATTTTTTCGGGCGTAAAAATCCTTAGCGTGGCTTCCTTCAGAACGGAAGTAAAGCCCGTGGTCTCATGTCGTATCTTTACGACACGTAAAAGAACCTCAAGCCTGATAAAGAGGCCTCTGAGCAAAATTACCGGTCTTTCACGCCCAATATAGAATGGGACGCTAAGAACCATAGTTATTAAAGAGCGTCCATAAATAAAACTCAGTTTAACCCTACTTACTATAAGTATACAGTAGAGAAAACAAAAGCGAGTTGTGACTTGCCAGTTGAAAAAGTATAAAGTATTTGAAAATTCAAACCAATAATAAAGAATACTTCGGAAATAGTTAACGCCACAACAAATGTTATTTTACATAAACAATACATATGTTTTAACCAGATGTACTTTTTTGTGTATGCGATTTTGTCATCTATCACGGTTTAACAGTTATACAAAAATGATTCAGAATGAAGAGGACTTCACAGACTATTCCCAGAAAATTCAAGATCTACACCTCTTTTTGTCCTGTAAATATGTTTAAGAAATGTTATTTTGATCAAAATCGTTTAAAGCTATTTTTGAGAAAATAAACAATTTCGAAAAATGTCTAAATAAAGGGTAGTTTAGGGCGGGGCCGCGGGAGGAGTTTCTTGAAAATATTCATGTCACATCTTAGAAAATTACTCAACTTTAATACCAAGTTTGGTATTTATCGGACATTTTTCTAAAAATGCTGTTTTCAGATTGAGGGGCCTTCTAGAAAAAGTATTTTCGGTGAAATCTCTATATCGAATCTTAGGGCGAAATGCATTACCTACTTCTTCTACCTGGTAGGTAAGTAAGTGGTAAAAAAAGTAATGAATTCCAAATCAAATGTGACATGAAACAAGTTTACTTTGAAATGTTTATAAATGTGTGTATATACTCACTTCTAGGTTTGCCTTCAGCAGTTGACAATACCTGCAATTAAAATTGTTCAATCAGTAGTAGCAATAAACAAATGCAAGAGGAAATGAATCATCTTAGTACACAGTTAAATCTAGAAGTTGTTTTCCTATGAGGATGTCATTTGTAATGCTTTATACACTTCTCAGTTAACACAAAGGAAGTAAAACAGATGACATGATGTTAAATCCTACGAAAACAAGTATCACCTGGTCATAAATTATTATTAGTGAACCAAGTTATATATCATTATGAAAGAATGAAAAGCACTCACCGCGACTCAATGTGTTTTGGGGTGAAATTAAATACAGCAGTTTCAAAACTTATCGATATCGAGAAACGAAAGCTTGGGCTTGTTGAGTAGGCTAGCAAACTGTATCAAATGATATACAGGAACAAGTTGAGGATGATGATAAACCGGATTTCCTTGCCAACATTAGTACTCTATTAGTAACTACAGAGAGAGCCAAAAGACTCCGAGCCGCCTGCGCGGTGTTTTTCGTGTCCGCGTGCTTGATGCTCGTTGCCGTCTGCGGCAGAAGTCGCGGATGAAACCATACACATTTTTAAAACTACTTTTAAAGGTTTTGCTTACCAACGTTATGAAAGGAGATGCTGAAACTGAATACCGTCGTTGTCCATACATTTTTGGAACCTCTTTAGGAAACTATCCATCACTCGCCGTAGTTCACGTTGAGAAATTCCCTGGCGGATATTTTGTTTTAATTACTCCAGGATGTGTGGGTTTGTCTTGTACATTTTGTGTTTTAAGTTACCCCAGAGGGGTATTTTATGAACAATATTACCGGCTGCGCGGTGTTTTTCCACTGGGCGTGTGGAAATGTGATAAAAACATGATAACGCACTGCTGCTATAAACAGTCACCTTATTATGATTTTGCTGTGCTGTATTGAGTTGTCGGTGATGTGATGTAGTTCAATTATTACGAGTTATTTATTATTTTGTCCTGTACTTAGTCACAAAGTATATTATGGCTCAGTATATGTTTTCTACTGCACAGCGTGTATTTATTTATTATTCGTATGTGTTAACTCGGTCAGCTCGCCAAGTGAAAGTACGATTTCCAGGTGTAAAAGTTCCAGGCCGTACAACAATCCATGAACTTTACAGTAAATTTCAGGCCACAGGAAGTGTTCAGGCTAAGAAATCTAAAAGACGGCGTTCGGTTCTTATCGAAGAAACATTAGACAACATCGAGCATGATGGATAGCTTCCTAAAGAGGTGTCAAAAATGTATGGACAACGACAGTGGTCAGTTTCAGGCATCTCCTTTCGTAAAGTTGGTAAGTAAAGCCTTTAAAAGTAGTTTTGAAAATGTTATATGGGTTCATCCGCGCCTTTATATGATAGCAGCAGACGGCAACGAGTGCCGGGGACGCGGACAGGAAAAACACCGCGCAGGCAGTTCGGAGTCATTTGGCTCGCCCTGTAGTTGTAGCATTATTAAAATATCTTTTGTATGTGAACCAGAGCTGATCACGTTGACTACATATTTATACCATTGTTAGTGCAAGTTATGGGGTTACTTGGCTTGTCGTAAGGTATGGTAAATGTTCAAATTGTTCAATAAATCGGTATTGCTTTTCTTTCTGATAACCATACGTTTTTGAGTACCTAATATTGTGGAAAGGCTCATGTCCCAGCACTGTATTTCATATTTGCTGGCGGTCATTTTCGCGGTTTTTCCCTCTATTTACGGAATTATTTTTCGCGCCATAATCTGTTTATAGTGACTTAACCTATGCTATATGTGTGGTTTTCCGTGAGTTTAAGTATTGGAAACACTAGCTTATTCATGTGTCTTGCTTCTTTGTGTTAACATTCGAACACAAGTAAACTGGAAGGTGAGTTTAAAGTAGTAGTGATTTATAATTAAGGTACCATGTTCTTTTTGTGTTTTAGAAGTTATAGGTTAGGTGAATGTTGTCGTCGGACATTTATGAATTTTCAGGCTCATCCGCATGAATGAGTTAATTTGATTTGTGCTACATTACATCATCTGCGTTCGTGTCATCCATGCTGGGTTTCAGAAATTATTTACTGCACAATTGCAACGTTAAGATTTCCATTAAATGTTAAAAGAACTTGAATATTTCAGTAATTCAAGATAAATTATGTTTTCGTGTATTGGGCAACTCGAACTTAACTCAAATTAATAATAATAATAATAATAATAATAATAATAATAATAATAACAACAATATTGCAATAAATAAGTTGGACAATTAAAATGTAATTAAAAAGAAAAGTAAGAAGACTCGGTTGAAATTTTACAAAGTATGAGTGGTACCATTGCGTTATATGAGTCGTAATGCTAAATAATAAACAAAGCTCCCGAAAGAAGAATGGAGGAGATGAAGTGAGATTTCTAAGATATGTATGTAGCAGGATAAAAAGATTTATTGGATAAAAAGAAACTCCTAATGAATTGAAAATGTTTAGTACCTATACTGAACAAGATAGAAGAATATCGAGAAAATGGGTTATATGAATAAAAAATAGTATATGGTATATGCTTCACTTTTTCAAGTAAATACTCGGTTTGGTAGGAATAAAACCATCTGAGTATCTACTTCATTTTGAGAACATACTCAAGTAATGGAAGCAGAGTAGAACTTACTCGGGCATCTTACAAAAGTATGTACTCATATTTGGTATGAATAAAAGCTAGTATGTTCTCAGTTTTATGAGTTCATTCTCCTCTCATGCTGAGCATAGTTAGATACATACTCATTTCTGAGTACATATTGAGTTTTTTTTTTTTTTGCTTAAAACTAAATATGAAGAGAATGGCACAGTTTATGAGCTGTATAGTACTCATGGAAAAGTTACAAACATAGCTCTATGTATTAAAGAAGTTTCAAAATCCTGCATTGTTTCATAAAAACATAACCTAGAAATAACATCGTAAGTCAACTTTATTAATTAAGGTTACTATGTAAAGTGTTACCTTCAAAATCCAGATACCTACTCGTAACTTTATAAGAAAACTGTTTCCTAGTATACCTAAATAGTGTAAATATCCTGGGATCCTAAAAACAGTCGGATGGGTTCATCCATCACCTCATGAGTTATGACTTTCCAATCCGCAATTATTCCTTTAATTTTGCTTATAACCATTTTATTTATTGGTTTTTTAACCTTGTCAAGAACATTCAAGGAGTTCAAAATCCTATATTGCTCCAGAAAACATAACCTAGAAGTATTATTGAAAGTCAGATTTATTAATTAAGCTTACTATGTAAAATTCTAACCACAAAATTTAGTTGCTTAAGAAGTTAGGTTACTTATAACAAAACTGTTTCGTAGAAAAATAGAGTAAACATCCCGGATTATAGAAACAAGTCTGATTTGAATTTGCATCTGGCACCTTATAATTATGACTTAAGAATCCGTGAATATTTTCTTTTTGCCTGATTTATTGATAATAGAATTTTGCATATTTCATTTTATTTGTTGTTTTGCTAATTTCATTTAAAGCTATGCTTTTGTGGTGTTGCTTCAATTAGTTTTTCATTTCTTGAAGGACCTAATATTTCTCTAAACTTTTCGCTGAAGCTTGTTATAAAACACAGATAATTCCTGAGCAGTTTAGATGGGACAGAACCAAGTAAACAAATTTTACTCCTCTAATTCAGAATGCCAAATAACACAACACCACACAGTCAACGAAGCTAGTATATGGTCAAAGAGTGTAGATGACATGAATATATACTTACATTTAAGTGAACAAGATGGCTGTGGGGATGAGTATATACTCGTATGAGGTAGTAGGCTTTTATTCTTATGAAAACGAGTATGTTCTCATTGAGCTGAGTATATAATCACAGAAAGTGCTTATACTCTATATAAACTTTGAGTTTGTACTTGCTTTTTATTCGTATGACGCACTTGGTATGAAATGTATGGGAAAAGAACGTACTTATACCGTTTGATATTTTAAAATATAAACCGAAAGGTAAAGGAATTCTTGGCCGACCTAATTAGGGATGGATCAACCAGTTACTTAACTTAAATGGAGCTGGAACATATTATTAACAGTCTAACCAGTGAATAATAATAATAATAATAATAATAATAATAATAATAATAATAATAATAATAATAATCACTTCTAAGATTTGAGGTCTTAATGTACTTTCATTCAAATGTATAGAAAATGTGTGTTTACTTAATCGGAAGTTGTGTTTTGTTTTATTGAAACCACGCGAGTTCATTGTTATGCTTAAACATTTAGATTAAATATGCATGGCATTAATATTATTCTGTAACGGTACCCGGAACAAATTGAATCTACAATTTTAGTAATATTAATTGATACATTAGAACGCGACCTTGTAATACAAAATAATTATCGAAATTATTTCTGAAGCACACTCCATTGTTACATCAGTTATACCAACGCAAACGAGCATGTCAGGTTATGTTTTATTTTTTCGTTCAAGAATGGATGCCTCGATTGTAATGAAACTTGGTAAATAGCATGCCTTAGGGTCCACCTCGAGAACAGGCAATATGGCAACCCAATTAATTTCCTCAGGGGGGGGGTTCTAATGGGTACGGTGCCAAAACATCGAAATACTCGCCTACGAGTTACAACTGATATTTTTATAAGCGCAATGTTTCTCACAAGTTTTATTATGTAAAACATTTCGTTACGATGAACACCTTGTATGTTAGACTAATGTTTCAGTACTACTATTCGCATATATGTAAATCAGTTACCACACTAAACAGAATAGTTCCTGTCGTAAAACAAGAATAAGAAACAGGCACAATTTGTGTACTACATGTTTAAATTTATATTAAGAAAATAAATCTTATTGACGATTTCCAAAACATCTCATGGCCTATGCTTTGCAAGACACACACACAGATGGAGAGAGAAATGTTATTCTTGCGTTTTACATTTTATATTATGCACTACTTTCGTATAAAAGTCCGTAGCACCATAGTTATATTTTTTTGGCAATGGATGATGCAATTCTTTATTGAAAGAAGAATTAATTAACTAAAAAGGTCGCGAGCTATAGTACTAATTTGTATTGGGTTGTCTCATAAGTTCGCTTTGCTCACAAGTTCCATCTATAGCGCCTGAAAATCCTGAACCCTCTGTACACTCATGTTATCCTAGTTGCCTAACCACCCCTACAACTTAGAAAACAACAGCCAGACTCACATTTCCGACATGTTATGCTGTTTTACTATCGTAAGGGAAAAACCGCCTCACAATGCCGGCAGAAAATGTGTGCTGTCTACAGGGAAGATGCAGTAACGAAGCGAGCATGTCAAAAGTGGTTAGTTGATTTCGAGCTGGGAATTTCTCCCTAAAAGACAAACCTCGATCTGATCGGCCAATGGTTACGAACGCGGGAAGAATTCATGAAGCGACAGTCAACAATCCACGAATTACAACTCGGGTGTTGGCAGAGCTCAATTTAGCTGGTGCTACTGTAGCCAGGAACTTGACAATATATTGTCGACAATAATGGTGTATACTGCAGGAAATAAATAGTTTGTTTACAAAACCTAACTGCCGTAATTATTTATCATTTGAACGACCTTGTGTCTAAAGTTTGTAAACGGAAAGTTCGGCAACTACGCTGCCGTAGCTGTGCTGCGAATGAGGTGTGTTCCCAGGCGTTCTTAGTGATTGAAACGTAACGAAACGCGAACCAACTTATGAGACAACCTTGTACTTTTCAACAAAATTAGTAACTCTGTATTCGTTACATGGTCGACTTAGCGAATGTAAACGTTAGTACAAACCTTGATAAGCACTGGGCTTCCACAAGGAATTTTCTAAATTCAGAGAAATCCTGAAAATGAGCTGTTTGAAAGGATGTGGCGTATGCCTACTTTCGTAGTCACTGGGCCCTTAAGGTATGTTGCAATGTTCAGAAAGAAAGTCTATGGATTTAATATCCAAAGTTGTAATTTATAGTGACGGTAATGAGAGTTTACTAATGAAAACATTAAATTTATTAAATAAGTATTTCAGGCTATGGTTATTAAAATGTCTGTTAAAATTATTAAAATTATTGTGAAAATTTCTTTTGGAAATTGGTTATGCAATATTAACATTTTATGCCACAATTTTCATTTGATATCTGAATGAAACTTCAAGTTCAAATCTGAGAATGATTTTCTCTGTTTTCAAGATTGGATTCATTTTTGAGAAATTTAAAACAGTGTATTAACGCGCTGTTCACTACAACAAACCACCTTCTTGCGAAGTTTTTGACAAAGTTATGTTTAATGCAATACTTGCGGAGGTCATGCTAATTTCACAGAATATTAAAATTCGAATCGAGCAACAAAATTGCAAAACTCACCCTTCAGAAATTCGCGAACAATTGAAAACTAATTTAAATGCATTCATGCAATCGGAGATATTCGCAAGGAAGCAATTACTGCATGCCTCAAAGTGATATATTTCTATAGAGCAAAGACTGAACATTTTTAAAGCTAGAAAACGACCGTTTGAAACAAGTTTGTTTACCTGCAGCATGACCATGGCAACCAGAAGCACTGCTGCTACGATGTAACCCTTCATGTTGGTAGTTTGTTAGGTTTCGGTATAATCCAAAAGTGCCTAGGTTCCACTTTATATACACCGGACATCGTTAGGGGGGTTCACTGCTGAGATTCGTGCTGTGCCACATTTCCTGGACCTCGGATGGAAGTCGTTATCTTTACCCTCTCTTACCTTCCAAGCATGTTGTGTGTGACGTATGGTGTGCAGAACTGCAGCGATCCTGCCAGCAGATTGTCTTATTATTTAGCGGAGTCCTGCAATCAAAATTATCAGTAAAGAATGTTTAATGCAAGTTTTCATTTTTACTTTCTCTACTACCTATAGTAAGTAGGGGAAGTATTGTATTCCACCCAAAAATTCGATACCGAGATTTCACCGGAAATACTTGTTTTGAGACCCCCTGAATCCAAAAAAAGTATTTTTGGAAACATGTCCACGTGTGTGTCTGTGAACAGCATAACTCAGAAACGAACAGTCGGATAAACACCAAACTTGGTATTTAGGTTCAGTATCTTCCAGAGATGCGACACGAAGGTTTTCAAGAAAATCCCCCCACCCCAGAGTACCCTTTACATGGAACATTTTTCGAAAATGTTAATTTTCTCAAAAATGGCTCTAACGATTTTGTTAAAATATCATATGTTTAAGATATTTTTATGACAAATAAAATGTATATCTTGAATTTCCTGGGAATGTCTCCAAAAGTATTCTTTATTGTGAACGACTTTTGCATAACTGCTAAACCATAAGAGATGGACAAAAGTTTACTACACAAAAAATGTAGATCGCGTTACAATACACTTTTTATGTCATATACATTTTTTTTTTGAGTGAACCATTTTCGAGATATTGCTTGTTATTCCCTTAAATTTTTCAATACTTATTTTCTCAAATGGGAATTCGTTATTCATTTTTTTGTCTTGGATATGCAAAGAGTATTAATCTGTGAGAAAGGGAATGGTGCTGCACCTAGCAACCAGCTATTAAGAGATATGTATGTGCTTAAAGGCTACTGTATTTCTATATTGCCCTTGTAAATATATATTCCCCTTACATCTACAAGAAAATTAGCAATAAGATAGAGTTTGCAAATGTTTATCTCGATTAACATGAAGTAGATGGAGAATAAGCGTTTGTAAAAATAGTTTGTAAAAGAGTAGAGAAAGTCATGTGAGTGTAACACATCATTTTTTTTTTTGGTTGAGTGAACCATTTTCGAGATAATGCTTGTTATTCCCTCAAATTTCCCAATATTTCTGTTTCTCAAATGGGAATTCGTTACTCTTTTTTACTTTCTCTACTACGTATAGTAATTAGGGGAAGTATTGTATTCCACCCAAAAATTCGATACCGAGATTTCACCGGAAATACATGTTTTGAGGCCCCCTGGATCCAATCGAATTTGTTTTTGAATTTATGCAATGTGCTAAGCAACATATGTGGCTTACGCGTTTCTTGAATGCCTTCTAATGGCTGATTTGCGTAACACTTTATAGAGGAGGGATACTTAACTCAGTGCATAAGTGTTTTACGGTACAGGATGCAATCGCTATGTATGTTGATGCAAAAAAATCCCACCCTGACACTGGGAGCTGCAGTAGCACTTTTAGCTAATTTTACAAACTTTTATTATTTAGCATACATTCATGCACCCCTTTGAAAACGTTCCTGAAGGAACAACCTATCACATGCATCGATTGACAAAACCATTAGAAAACAAAATGGCACATCTACTGTAACGGTAATAATGTTGCTTACGTAATATGTTTTTGTGTATTTGTTTTGAGCCCCACGTTGTGGAAGCCAATTTGTAACGGTATTAATGTTACAAATGTTGTGTGTATACTTCACGCGTTGCCATCTTGTGACGTCACTCCTTGTTTGGTTCGTAGCTCCCTCTGGCGTAGCAATTTGTATCAATTAGTTTCCGAAAGAATTTAAAGTTTTGTATATTGTCCTCCGGCTAGCTATCATCTTATCTTGGTAGAACTTGTATCTCTTGCAGGGTGTGAATCAGAAAGGAATCTTTTATCCAGAAATGATACTGATGAAGAAATTGGTTTTATAACTTTTATTGTCGAACACGTTCACTAACACTTTTTACATATTAATCTGGATACTCGCCAAACTGAAACTGTTTGTAATAACTTCTTACTTATCACTTTTAACTCGAGTACTTCAACTTTGTGTATTTTTTTTAACTGTATAATACTTTATAATAATTCTCGTAATTCTGCTGCGCGTAACTTGACGAAATGAAGGACTGGCTGACGATGTGTAGTGTACACGAAATTTTGATGAACTGAACGGCAAGCTACCTCGGGCCTGGCTTATTTATATGCTTGCCTCAAGATACGCCTAAAGATTATAAATGAACTGCTATTGGCTAATAAAACGCGCCAACATTAGCGTCTATTTTAATATCCAATGAAAACCACTAATACATATTGCTTTAGGAAATGTTCTAGAAGCTTCTAAACGGAAAAAACGCGCGAAACATTACGCAACTTCCTTGTTCCCGGTAATGATAAACAACTCACCCCATCGCTGCATTATTGCGTTATTGTTGACAGTTTCAGTAAAGCCGTATATTATTATTTACCAATATTAATTACAATTAATAAACCTCTGAAATCAATGTCACATAAAAATACATATTCATATTACTATCATTAATTACATCTGAGTAATTTGTGATACAAATTACCGTATCACTACGCAGTGCGACCAATTGGAATTAAGCCGTCAGTCAACGTTGTACAGCCTGTCAAAAATGCTAAGTATTAGCGAGATAATTTCTCTTATGTCACAAACCATGGCGTATTTCAGATCATACAATAGCTGTAATGACTGATGCAGTTTATTTGTTTGAATTAAAACCACCAAACCGAGCTCAAAACACTGTATGACGCTGCAAAAAGCGTGTAAAGATTCGAGGTGCGGTCTAGTTCTGCGAATACTAATTCACATAGGAACCTCAACTCGCAAGGTAGCATTGGCCGAATGGTATTATCATGGTTGCTATAGCAATGTGCCACTTCAGTTTGGATTAAAATCCTTCCGGTTAAGTTCAAACTTTTTGTTACCTTTTGTTTTATCTCTTCTTTGGGCCTATAATTCGATATTATGATACAAATACATTTTTGATAACTTTATAAGTGTGTAAAAATAGTATAATCGCCATGTTTTCCACCGTAAACCCCAAATCATCTACAGGCACACTCATATGTGAAGAATGCAGGCAGATTACACCGCGCATGTTACAGCATGCAAGAAGGTCTCTCCCGCAACGTACACAAATGTGCATTGATGAAAGGGGTCGTGGTTTTGAACATTTACTTCCTTAATGAAAGCCACACTCTTTAACAATTTATTATTCTTTTTACCCATGAACTTAGCAGATTTACAACTCCTTTGTCAGTGGAAGAAGTGAAACATAAGGTTTAAATATGAAACAAAAACTGTTAGAACGTAGGTTTTCACGGCCGGTGTCACAATTATAACTAATATAATTTTCCGGGCTGTTATGCCGTGGTCTGCTGAAGAAAGATTTCCCAGACGTTTCGTCCACAACTGCGGTGGACATCTTCAGTGGCGCGGACGAAGTCTTCTCGGTGAAAGTATCAGACGCTGCGATACTTTCACCGAGAAGACTTCGTCCGCGCCACTGAAGATGTCCACCGCAGTTGTGGACGAAACGTCTGGGAAATCTTTCTTCAGCAGACCACGGCATAACAGCCCGGAAAATTATATTAGTTATAAAAACTGTTAGACTTTATATCTTCGATATGCGCCCAAAAGAATGAAAGCTAATTACGTAATACGATTTACACCACCAGATACGGTACAGATTATTAGGGTAAACATGATACACAATTATCTAATTGTAATTCTTGTGTCTTTGGCTTACAGGAGAGCCAATAACAAAAGTAAATAAATTAGTATACTAAAATAAAGAAAATTAACACAAACAGAAAGAAAGAAAAAAGAAGAACCAAAACAATTCGATGTTTGTATTAGATGCAAACCTCAGAAGCTAACCTTTGCTTCACCACATTCCGGCAGCTAACCCACTCGACCAGCACCTATGTGTTCTGTCCCGCTCTTCGGGAGAACATTCCTCTACCTCCTTACAAACATTATATCCATGAAAAACCGTCTTTTTTTTTTAAGGTTTTCGTAGCTCCTTGGTTCTCATTCAGGCCTGTAATCAGTAATGTTGGTTGCCTATAGTACCGAATGAAAGGGCACAGCTACAATAGCAGTTTGTTTGCTACAAGGGTCAGTGTTTTCATATTAGACTATAAACTACGGGTTGCATAGATACGAATACCTAGGGGCAGCTGACTCACCTGGTATAGGTTTTCTTTTTGAATATCAATTATTTAATAGTAGTTTTGTTTTGCCCGAGAGCTATGACACTCTATTTTTGTTTTTATTTAAATCTCGTGAAATATAATTGCTACAGTTTTTCAGTGTTACATTGTTAATTGTTAAAAATCTCAAGAACTATTTCTATTACTAGCTACGTTCCAGATTGTGTTAATACATCAGCGAAGAACAACCTCCAGTAACAGTCTCAGAATAATACCCAAAACGAATCGCACACTCAAAGGTCGTATGCTGAAGTCTACCACAGACAATGAGCCTAAAATAGGTGCACTTCTTAAGGTATCTCTCACACATCCATTAATACAAACTTTGTCTCAAGTCCTGCAATTGCTCCTAAGTAAATTATGGCCGCTTCATAATCACTAAGAACTGCAACTGTGTCAACACTAAATGGGACATTTTCTCAGAATCTACGATATTCTGTAACTTGGTTGTGAAGAAGGCGGATACAATTATTTGTTAAGCTTAAAGAAGCGCTTGAACAAGTGTGCCGCTATTTGGCGTTCTGTAACTTAGTTTGTTATCACGATGTTCGTTTCCTCGGGATTTTTTAAGCCAACTGGAGTGACCAATCGAAAATCCGCACGCTCTGCGATAGCGTTTTGTTTACCCACTGCCATAGCGCCGGGATACCGACTGCCGAGTGCTTTTATTGCTTTTTCTTGCCGAGATAGAGAGGAAGCGGGCTGTGAAAACTTCGTACGAAAAAAATTAAATTCATATCCATTGCTTAAAACAGCATGTGACCCCATAGAATTAGATTTTTGTGATGAAAACTGTCCCAGCGGCCGAACAGCTGTGGCAGTGGTCCTGTAAATTTTAGGTTAGGAAAGACAAACAAAAGAATCAACAGGACAAACTTGAAGTTTCGTATTGTTTTGATGGAAGTTTCACTGATTTATATCAACTGACAATCGCTGTTTCATTTTCTTTATGGTTTTTGACCTTTAGTGATACTACTAAAGATACCTGTTGTGCAGATTGCTCTGAAATTGTAATGTACACCATAGGTATGTATTTTTTTTATTCATGATTTGGCAACGTTCAGCTTTAGTTCAGTTTTGTGGACATGTTCTTGTATCTTAATGTTTGAATGAAAATCATTATTGGTATCTGATAATATCCACATTATTTTAGGTATTCGTAACTGGAAGGTGGTAATGGAAAGAAAGGTTGTGCTATCTGGGAGATTGTTGCTGCTAACATTTTATTGTGGGTTAGTTTTCATGCGCAAAATTATTAAGTATAAATTATCACTTTGTAACCAAACCGAGGTAGCTTCTGTTACCCCTTCCACCAGCATCAGTACAAATTCCGTTGTCTATGGTTACGAGAAGTTGGAGGCTGGCCCTGTAGCTCAGTCGGTAGAGCACTTGACCGCTGTGCAAGTGGTTCCGGATTCGATCCCCGGTTGTGGGCGGGAATTTTTCTTTAGCCAAGATTATTCCCTGAGTCTGGCAGTATGAATGTGTCTGTGACCTAATGTTTAAAACATAAAGAAAAATCACAAATCCAATGATACAAATGTATATGATTTAATATCATTGTCGATAGGCAATATTTTCCAAAGCTAAAACGTCTCCAACATGAGCATTGAGGTTAAAGGCGGGGTATAAATAGAACAATAACAAAAGAAGAAGAAGAAGAACTTTCTGCTAGCCATTTCTTTTAGCAGATTGAAAATTCTCTTAAAATGATTTTGAAAACGAAAACGTATAGCTGTAATATGTTACACCGCACAGAAGTGTCCAGTTCCTAATCTTAACAAAGAGAGAGAGAGAGACAGGGAGAGGCAAATGTATTCGTGAACAATGCAAATAAACACAAGATTACTCGGAATTGACTGTTCTTGCACACAAGCCATGTGTTGGACATGGTTGGAAAGGTAGAATCAGGTGACTGAAAAATTCAATGCCATAGCCAGGACTTGAACTACCGGGAGATCCATGTTTACATTGTTTCAAAACAATTGGTCCTACTATTCTCTGTGCGGATATTGCGCACCAAACTACGATTTTAACCGGATGCATAGGTGCTTCATGAATAACGTGTGGATTTTTGCTGGCCCAATAGCTTGAGTTATTTGAGTTCACATAGCCGGATAAATGGAACCATGCTTCATCTGTTAACCATGTGATGGACAATATGGCAGGATTTTGCACAATGAACGCCTGAAACCAACGACAATAATTCAGTCGTCTATTCTTATCTGGTTTCTGTAACTGATGGACAACCGTAATCCTATACGGATTTAGGCCTGCACTTTTCACAGCTCTCTGACACATTGAGTAGCTGTACCCTGTCTCCTGCTACAAACATCTTAATGATTTTTTGGGTGGCTGATCCAATCGTGCTCTTACGTCAACAACCACCGTGTGAAGCCTAGATGAACGAGTTTTGCCTTTTTCACTCGCCAGAGATACAGTTGTTTCCAGTTTGTTTACCAGTCCCAGTATTGTGTTCCTTTGGGGAGGATTTCGAACACCAAATTTTCTCTGGTATGTACCTTGAGTAGCTGTAATTAAATTCGTAATCCAGTATTGCTTTACAAGGGAGAGTCGCTCATTTAAAGTGTACTGCATTTTTACGTTGAACTAGAACAAAATCTCAAAAGCAGTTGTCGACAATAAAGCTAACAATTATGAATAAAACATGAACAACTGCGCATCTAGTGACAGGCAATCGAAACTCCAGAACATTCTGCTTAATTTGGTGCTAATTAAAGAAAGAAATGTGTCTGTTCTTCATAAATCACCCTGTATAAAGCCGCGTCCTTGCAACGCCTAGAAGATGCCTAGGAAACAACATTTTAAAAAAATCTGATGTGTTACACTCACATGACTTTCTCTACTCTTGTACAAACTCTTTTTACAAACGCTTATTCTCCATATGCTTCATGTTAATCGAGATATCCAGATGTCAATCTTATTGCTAATTTTCTTGTAGATGCAAGGGGAATTGCTAGGTTTTAAGCGATAGTCAAATGTTTTAAGCGCTGGTTGCTATGTGGAGTATTCCATTCTCTTTGTATGTCCAGGACAAAAAAAATGAATAACGAATTTGAGAAAAAGTAAAGTATTGGAAAATTTAAGGGAATAACAAGCAATATCTCAAAAATGGTTCACTCAACAACAAAAATGTACATGACATAAATTGTGTATTTTAACGCGACCTACATTTTTTGTGTAGTACACTTTTGTTTATCTCTTATGGTTTACCACTTATGCAAAAGTCGTTCACAATGAAGAATATTTTTGGAGACATTCCCAGAAAATTCGAGATATACATTTCATTTGTCATGAAAATATCTTAAACATATGATATTTTAATCTAAATCATTAGAGCCATTTTTGGGAAAATTAAAATTTTCGAAAAATGTTCCATATAAAGGGTAATCTGGGGCGGGGGAATTTTCTTGAAAACCTTCGTGTCGCATCTCTGGAAGATACTGAACCTAAATACCAAGTTTGGTGTTTATCCGACTGTTCGTTTCTGAGTTATGCCGTTCACAGACAGACACACAGACAGACACAGAAACACACACACGGACATGTTTCCAAAAATGCTTTTTTTGGATTCAGGGGGTCTCAAAACATGTATTTCCGGTGAAATCTCGATATCGAATTTTTGGGTGGAATACAATATTTCCCTACTTACTATACGTAGTAGAGAAAGTAAAAATCTGATGTGTTACACTCACATGACTTTCTCTAGTCTTGTACAAACTATTTTTACAAACGCTTATTCTCCATCTACCTCACGTTAATCCAGATAAACATTTGCAGAGTCTATCTTATTGCTAATTTTCTTGTAGATGTAAGGGGATAATATATTTACAAGGGCAATTTGGAAATACAGTAGCCTTTAAGAACATACATATCTCTTAATAGCTGGTTGCTAGGCGCAGCACCATTCACTTTCCCACAGATTAATACTCTTTTCATATCGAAGACAAAAAAATGAATAACGAATTCCCATTTGAGAAAATAAGCATTGAAAAATTTAAGAGATTAACAAGCAATATCTCGAAAATGGTTCACTCAACAAAAAAACTGTATATGACATAAATTGTGTATTTTAACGCGATCTACATTTTTTGTGTAGTAAAATTTTGTCTATCTCTTATGGTTTACCAGTTATGCAAAAGTCGTTCACAATGAAGAATACTTTTGGAGACATTCCCAGAAAATTCAAGATATACATTTTATTTGTCATAACAATATCTTAAACATATGATATTTTAATCAAAATCGTTAGAGCCAGTTTTGAGAAAATTAAAATTTTCAAAAAATATTCCATGTAAAGGGTAATCTGGGGTGGGGGTATTTTCTTGAAAACCTTCGTGTCGCATCTCTGGAAGATACTGAACCTAAGTACCAAGTTTGGTGTTTATCCGACTGTTCGTTTCTGAGTTATGCTGTTCACAGACAGACACACACACGGACATGTTTCCAAAAATGCTTTTTTTTTTGGATACAGGGGGTCTCAAAACATGTTTTTCCGTTGAAATCTGGCTATCGAATTTTTGGGTGGAATACAATACTTCCCCTACTTACTATACGTAGTAGAGAAAGTAACAAATGCGCAACACTTGTGTTGGAAACTGTTAGCATTCTCGTCTCGCTGATTATAACTGTCTTTATTTGTTCCTAACTGAGAATATACTGTTAGTGTTGTGAATGAATAGGTAAACGAAACAAAATAACAGGAAACAAGTAATTCATATTAAAATATATATTTTATTGCGCTTATATACAAGTACTTAAATGTACTTCTGATTTAAATAAATATAAGGAAATACATTTCGTAACATTTTAGTGAACATGGTGATGATATTTGGTTGTATGAGTTAATACTCTTGAGTATACGGCAGATGCAAAAATAAACAAACAGATATGAAATTTTCGCACGCCATAAAAAAGTAATAGCCTGCCCATTGATTCTGGTTCTTCTGAAGGATTTGTTGATGACTGCGACGTTTCTTCAAGAGGATTCAGCAACCCCGACAGTTCATCTTTCCGGTCTTGGGATGTAGTGTGCAGCAAACTAGAATAAGTGAAATAATGCCATTGTTGTATACACATGTAATGAATACCTTTTTGTTTTTCTTTTGTCTTCGGTTTTACCATCTTATGCTTTTAACTAGTAGCTATAATTTGCAAAATTGAAAAACAGAGATTTAAGGGTGAGAAGCTACACTGCCATTTTTAAAAATTGCAACACCAAGAAGGAAACGCATAGCACAAGTTAGGTACATGACAAGTAACAAATGATAAACTTATACATGACCTTTGAGCCCTAATATTCAGTACTTGGTGTGGTCTCCATGCGCTGCAATTAGAGCTACTATACGCCGTGGTATTGAATCAAAAAGGTTCTGAATAAGTTCCTGAGGGATTTCCCTCCACGCAGTTTGTATTGGAGCCCACATATCCGTGACACTGGTTACTGGAGGACCGTGACGCACCAACCATATCCTAGACATGTCAGGCGAACGTGCAGGCCAGGGAAGCAATGGTACCCGTCGCTCTTCGAAGAAGGCTTGTACATTCCTCGCAATATGTGGCCGGGCTTGTCCTGTTGAAATGTGGCCTGTGGAGATACCCGAAGCAGGGCGAATACCTCAGGTTCTACAACCACCGTTAGGTATCGGTTGCTGTTCAAAGTTCCCTCAATTCGTAGGAGGCGAGATAGGTTGTTGTAACCAATGGCGCCCCAAACCATCGCACCTGGTGTTTGTCCGCTATGCCGCTCAACAATGCAGCCCTCCAGGTTGCGCTCACCACGGTACCGCCGGACACGTATGCGGCCATCACTGTAGGATACGTTGAAGCCGGACTCGCCCGAAAAGACTACATTTTGCCACTCAAACCCCAGTGACGGTGTTCACGTGCCCATTGCAGTCGGAGGAGCTTGTGGTTTCTGGATAATGGAAGCCGACGTAATGGCATGCATGGAACCAGTCCAACCTACAGCAGACGGCGACGAACCGTTGATGCAGACAAGTTCACACCTGTTGCAGTGCTCCAGCGTCGAGTCAACACTGTGGATGAAGCTGTACGGTCCGTTATGGCCATGCAGACAAGATGACGCTCTTCGCTGCGTACGACTTCATCTATCCACTGCTTCCACACACGCATCACTGTCGTAGCAGCATGCCCTGTACGAGTCGAAATGTCACGGTATGACAAACCGCTTCCCGGAGACCGATCATTCTGCCCCGTTCGAACTCACTCACAGCCGATATGGCTCCCTTTGACGTCGACGAGACATACTGGCAAACACTTTATTGTTTCCATCTTGTTTGACAGCTCTGCACTGACTACACTGGGCGCAACACTGACCTTGTCGGCTTACGTGTACCCCATCTCCCTGCAAACCTAATCACTTATTGCTTGCACACTGTTCTACACTTCCACCAAGTTTGGAGTTATTCGGGAAATTCCTTCTTGGTGTTTTGCAATTTTCACAAACGGCAGTGTATTAATTCTGAGTGATAGTATTTGTATATCTGCTGACAATAATTATAGAGGTCGCAGAAATAGTTATTTTTAGTAACAGCTGCGGCCGTTTCAGCTCCAAAATAGCATTGAATTAGTCCACGTAACCAAGCAACAAGGTGCGAATTCGCGATGTTTAACAACATTGCATATTGTATACAAACAGTCGGTGCTCCGCAGAAGTTAAAGGAAAGCACGTCAGTAATCACCATTATCATCATCATGCATCCGTTTCCACGTTGCTAATAGTTATGTGTTCTTAAACAGCAGCAGATATTTTCCTTTAGCAGGAGCTCAACAGCATAATTAAATGTGATTGGCTGGAAGATTTGTATTGTACGTTGCCTTCTTTGAAAGCAAGGACAGTTCCAAGGTCTTTCATGACCAGGTTTTAATTTACTCCAGCCATCGCGCTAGTACTCAGAGCTTTTTTAAATGCCGCCCTTAACGTCTTAGGTCATATCGGCGGTTTTTGCCTTTGGAACAGATTGTTCACTCGTTTACTATTCCGGTACATTGGCTTTGACTTTGGTTGTCTTTATTATTATTATTATTATTATTATTATTATTATTATTATTATTATTATTATTATTAACACACATTTCTACTTTCAGATTCTAGAGGATAGGAACAAATCCTAGGTAAAGAAACATTCCTCAACCTCCAGCCGGGAATCGAACACGAGACCTCTGGAAGAATCTAGTAAGCTGACGACCAGTCTGTTATTTTAGAACCGTACAGGTAAAAGGAACTATAACTATTACGTTCTCTCTATATAGAAGTATTGTATTCTACCCAAACAACTAATACGGAGATTTCAGTGGAAATACGCGTTTTGAGCCTCCCTGAATAAAAAATAGCATTAAAAAATATCTGATGCGTTACATTCACATTACTTTCTTTACCCTCTACCGTTTAATCCTGGGTATAGTACAAACTATTCTTACAAAAGTTATATTTTGCTATGTATTTCATTTTAATCGAGATAAACCTTTACAGAAACAGCTACATTACACATTTCGTTATAGAGAACAGCGATAGTCAAATGTTTAACAACTGGACGCTATATGCTGCCTTAAAATTCCATACTGTTTCCATGACATCGCGAGGAACAACTGAATGTTAATAGGAGTAGAATGACAAGTATTGGACAATACAAACCATTAGTAATGTTATCTCGGAAACGGCTAATTCACAACAAAAAAAAAATATTTGTAATAAACTGTGTGTTTTAAAGACATTACATTTTTTGTGTAGTACGTTTTCGTCTATACTTAAAGTTTACCAGTTACACAAGATTATATAAAATTCCTTCCGAATGAAGAGGACTTCACAGGCTGCTCCTAGAAAATTCAAGATAGACGTTTTATGTATGTGAGTGCCCTTAATATATGATGTTTAATCAAAATCGTTGCAGCTTTTTTTTCCAGAAAATAAAAAGTGTCGAAAGATTTTCCATTAAAGGGTAGTTTGGGGTGGGGGATTTTCTTGAAAATCTTCATGCGGCATCTTTGGAATATCTGACTTTTCGTTTTTGAATTATGCAGTTCACAGACACAGAGTTTTTTTATCGTTTCTGAAAATGCTGTTTTGGGGTTCATGGGGCTTAAAAATGCGTTTACGGTGCAATCTCGATATCGAATTCTTGGGTGGAGTGCAATACTTCCTCTACCTGCTAGGTATACATGGTAGAGAAAGTAGGTGATAAATCCAGAATCAAATGCAACATGAAACAAGTTTACTTTGGAATGTCTATAAAGGTTTATTTATACTCACTTCTAGGCTTCGCCTCAGCAGTTGTCGTCACCTGCAATTAAAATAACAGCAGTAATATACAAATGGAAATTAAACCAAGCTTAATACGGACTTAAATCATATATTGTTTTGAGTTCTTTGGCCTTTCTCAGTTAACACAAAGGGAATTAAATACTATGAAAATAAGTATTACTTGGTCGTAAATTAGTGAACCATTATATGAAAGAATAAACAAAACATCCTCAATGGCGACCCAAGTTTTTGGGTGAAAATAAATACTGCGGTTTCAAAAGTGAATGGTTTCACAAAATCAAAGCTTGAAGCAAACCCTGTCAAATGAGATACAGGAACAGGTTGAGGAGAGCGATATTACTATTGTTGGCATTATTTAGAAGCTGTAGTATTATTAAAACCGCTAACCACGTTGGTTGCACTTTTTACAGCAGTGTTAATGAATTTTATGGCGTTGCTTCACTTGTAACGCACAGTAACATACGGATCAAGTAACCGAACTACAACATTCACAAGTTCGCCAACTATTGAAAGCTAATTTAAATAGCTCCTTATTAGTAAACAAAAAATAAAATACGAGATATTTGCAGCAAGGCACTAATACACCCTTAAAATCATTGATCGAGGACTCTATCAATCATTTATTCATTCATAAAGATCATATACATGATATTCGATACTTCAGATTATGAAAAACACACAAATAATAAGAAAACCTTGATGTGTTACACTCACATGACTTTCTCTAATCTTGTACAAACTATTTTTACAAACGCTTATTCTCCATATGCTTCATGTTAATCGAGGTAAACATTTGCAGACTCTATCTTATTGCTAATTTTCTTGTAGATGCAAGGGAAATATATATTTACAAGGGCAATATAGAAATACAGTAGCATTTAAGCATAGACATATCTCTTAATAGCTGGTTGCTAGGTGCAGCACCATTCCCTTTGCCACAGATTAATACTCTTTGCATATCCAAGACAAAAAATGAATAGCGAATTCCCATTTGAGAAAATAAGTACTGAAAAAATTAAGGGAATAACAAGCAATATCTCCAAAATGGTTCACTCAACAAAACAAATGCATATGACACAAATTGTGTATTTTAACGCGAACTACATTTTTGTGTAGTAAAATTTTGTCTATCTCTTATGGTTTACCAGTTATGCAAAAGTCGTTCACAATGAAGAATACTTTTGGAAACATTCCCAGAAAATTCAAGGTATACATTTTATTTGTCATGAAAATATCTTAAACATACGATATTTTCATCAAAATCGTTCGAGCTATTTTTGAGAAAATTAAAATGTTCGAAAAATGTTCCATGTAAAGGGTAATCTGGGGTGGGGGGATTTTCTTGAAAACCTTCGTGTCGCATCTCTGGAAGATACTGAACCTAAATACCAAGTTTGGTGTTTATCCGACTGTTCGTTTCTGAGTTATGCTGTTCACAGACACACACGGACATGTTTCCAAAAATTCTTTTTTTTTGGATTCAGGGGGCCTCAAAACATGTATTTCCGGTGAAATCTCGGCATCGAATTTTTTGGTGGAATACAATACTTCCCCTACTTACTATACGTAGTAGAGAAAGTAAAAAGTTAAAACCCTAACAGTCTTCATAAAAGATTTGAAAAAATTCCTAATACAGGGTTGTTTTTATTCAGTGGACGAATATCTAGAAATGAATTAGTTTATAAGTTTTCTTATGGAGCATACTATGTTTACAATTCCAAAATTTAGTTTAGATACCTTCTTATGTAATAAATTAGGATTCGGTATTTGTGTATTGCGTGTAATTAGACCTGTTTTTTTGTACTAATAAATGTATTGTTGACGAAGCCAAGATTTCTGTATTGAAATCAAACGATGAATGAATTTAACACTAAGGGAATTACTTAGTCGTAAATTAGTGAACAAAGTTATATGAAAGAATAAACAAAACTATTAAATGCCCATCAGCAAACACCGTCAATGGCGAACCAACTTTTTGGATGAAAATAAATACTGCAGTTTCAAAAGTGAATGGTTTCACAAAATCAAAGCTTGAAACAAGCCGTGTCATGTGAGATTGAGGAGAGCGACATTACTATTGTTGGCATTATTTAGAAGCTGTAGTGTTATTAAACCCCTAATAACAGCAGTGCTAATGAATTTTATGGCGTCGATTCACTTGTAACGACAACAAAGTACGGGTCGAGTAACCGAACTGCAACGTTTAACTTTTACAAGTTCGCCAACTATTGAAAGCTAATTTAAATATCTCCTTATCAGCAAACAAAAATAAAATCGGAGAAATTTGCAACAAGGCACTGATACACCCCTTAAAGTCATCGTTCGATCACTCAATCAATCATTTATTCATTCATAAAGATCATATACATGATATTGCTTACTTCAGATTATAAAAAACACACAAAGGAGGAAAAAATGTTGAAAATAATAAACATTTTCAAAAAATATAAAAACTACAGAAACAATTTCTGATGTGATGCGTTCACATGGCTTTCTCTACCCTCTATCGTTTATTAGTGGATATACAAACTGTTATTGCTGAAACGTATTGTTACATATACTACATGATCAATTATGTGTAATGTTTTTTATAAAATAGGGGAACTTACTTATTGGACGACGCTTGTACTTTTATTTTGTGCATTTTTCATGAACTATTTAAACAATTTGCGGTAAACAGACATATATGTACCAGTCGGCAGTAACGGCTATAGTAGCAATGTGGCCAGTTTTAGAAAAAACTAGCAACCGTCTACTTACCAGCACTGCAAATTCGTCGAACTTTTGTAGGCTCTGGTTCTGTTCGAAAGACCCATTGAACCGATTGGCTTTCCTTCTCAGGGCCATCTTCTTCGCCAAATGCATTCCTAAGCCGATTTTCATATTGTTTAGGCGTTCATGACGCTTTAAAATCTAAAAGCAAAGGACCATAGCCCAGAAATGCTCTCTAGTCAAATTTATTTTTGGGTAAACGCAAAATCTTTAAATGATGATAATTAACAAACTATTCGAGAAAATTGAACATACTACACGACAATCAACTCGCAAAACATTAAAAAGTAGCTGCCAAATATAAACAAATTTCATTTGTTACTTTCTCTACTACGTAGAGTAAGTAAGGGAAGTATTGTATTCCACCCAATAATTCGATACCGAGATTTCACCGGAAAAACATGTTTTGAGACCCCCTGAGTCCCCATGTTTTTGGTAACATTTCCGTGTGTGTGCCTTTGTGTGTGTGTGTGTGTGTGTGTGTGTGTGTGTGTGTGTGTGTGTGTGTGTGTGTGTCTGTCTGTCTGTGTCTGTTTGTGAACAGCATAACTCAGAAACGAACAGTCGGATGAACACCAAACTTGATATTTGGGTTCAGTATCTTCCAGAGATGCGACACGAAGGCTTTCAAGAAAATCCCCCCACCCCAGATTACGCTTTACATGGAACCTTTTACAAAAAACTTAATTTTCTCAAAAATGACTCTAACGATTTTGATTAAAATATCATATGTTTAAGATATTTTCATGACAAATAAAATGTATATCTTGAATTTCCTGGGAATGTCTCCAAAAGTATTCTTCATTGTGAACGACTTTTGCATAACTGGTAAACCATAAGAGATAGACAAACGTTTACTACACAAAAAATGTAGATCGCGTTAAAATACACAATTTATGTCATACATTTCTTTGTTGTTGAGTGAACCATTTTCGAGATATTACTTGTTATTCCCTTAAATTTTTCAATATTCATTTTCTCAAATGGGAATTCGTTATTCATTTTTTTGTCTTGGATATGAAAAGAGTATTAATCTGTGGCAAAGGGAATGGCGCTGCACCTAGCAACCAGCTATTAAGAGATATGTATGTGCTTAAAGGCTACTGTATTTCTATATTGCCCTTGTAAATATATATTCTCCTTACATCTACAAGAAACTTAGCAATAAGATAGAGTCTGCAAACGTTTATCTCGATTAACATGAAGCATATGGAGAATAAGTATTTGTAAAAATAGTTTGTACAAGAGTAGAGAAAGTCATGCGAGTAGAACACACCAGATTTTTTTTAGAAACATTGCATTTTAACAATTTTCAGTATTGCCCTCGTGTTACGATTAGGCCTTTGTTTTATGGCACGTAAAAGAACCTCAAGCCTGATAAAGAGGCCTCTGAGCAAAATTACCGATCTTTCACGCCCAATATAGAATGGGATGCTAAGGACCACAGCAGTTAAAGAGCGTCCATAAATAAAAATTAATTTAATTTTAATTTTAGGTCTGTTTTTATTTAACTCGAACGTTGTGCGATTTTCTGTGTAAATTTTAATATGGAAATGCAAGGAACAAGTAATGTATTTAAGGATTTAAATAGCATTTTAAAAGATGCGGTTTTCTTCTCACATGTAATTAGTCTTAATTCCTTTTCTGCATTTTAAATATAATACCTGCCTTTTTACCCCAGCATATAATTATTCCATATCTAAGGAGTTTGTGAAAATATGGTCAGTAAAGACGTTATTTAAAATAAGTTTTCTTTCCTATAGGGCAAGACCAATCACTATGGCTAGCCATAGCTGAAGTTCGGTCAAAATTAAAAAAAAAAGTATTTTTATCTCCCCAAAAATACTTGGAAATTTTAGCTTCAGTTGCATACCTACTACCGCTTTTCTTCTCAGATCTCTTTAATGCTTCAACAACTGGCCATTTAAATGTTCAAGAACAAACGGGCTAATGAACTGTATTTACTTTCAATCACTTTTACTGGACTTTGATTTTTCTTACGTGTTCCATAGATGTAGTTCGTAACCAGAGTGTCGTCCTCCGTGGTGTAGTGGCCTCTAGTTGCCGAGGTCGCGAGTTCAAACCCAGCGGAGGGCGTTGGATTTTTTCGGGCGTAAAAATCCTTAGCATGGCTTCCTTCGGAAGGGAAGTAAAGCTGGTGGTCCTGTGTTGTAGATTTACGGCACATAAAAGACCCTCAAGCCTGATAAAGAGGCCTCTGAGCAAAATTACCGCTCTTTCACGCCCAATATAGAATGGGACGCTAAGGACCATAGCAGTTAAAGAGCGTCCATAAATTAAACTGAATTTAATTTATTCAATTTAGTAACCAGAGTTGCTCAAATTTACAACAGAAATTCAGAAGGAATGAAGTTAAAAAACTGCCCCACGGTTTTTGCTACACTTTTAAATTGCCCAAGTTATGACACGCTTGATCAGTGGTTACACAAATAATATTTAAACATTTTGTATGAAAGAACTTCAACAGTGGGGAAAAAAATCTGTATAGCAGTTTAAATAATCTGGCTGTATTTTTATTTTTCAAAATTACGATTTCTGCGTGGAATTTAAAACACTCTAATAATTGCCGTACAGCAGCATATGACAAAATTTTGAAAACATTTGAATAAAAACTTCACGGTTTAGAAATGTAATCTGTGGGTATCTACCCTTGAAACTAGAAAAGTGGATCTGAAAAAAGTTTGTTTACCTGCAGCATGACCATGGCAACCAGAAGCACTGCTGCTACGATGTAACCCTTCATGTTGGTAGTTTGTTAGGTTTCGGTATAATCCAAAAGTGCCTAGGTTCCACTTTATATACACCGGACATCGTTAGGGGGGTTCACTGCTGTGCCACTTTCCCTGGACCTCGGATGCAAGTTCTATCAACTGTAGGTTATTACCCGCTCTTACTTTACTAACATGTTGGGAGTGACGTGCGCCAAATACAACTCCCAACGATTCTAAGAAGTCGACCTGCCGCCCTGATCTTAGCAGATTGTCTTATGAAAGTTGGATCTTAGTAGAGCCCTGAAATCAAAATAAAGCATGTTTATTGCAAAATTTCATTTTTACTTTCTCTACCACGCAGTAACTACAGGGAGAGCCAAAAAACTACGAACCGACTTCGCGGTGCTTTTCCTGTCCGCGTCCTTGACGTTCGTTGCCGTCTGCCGCTATCATAGAAAGACGCGGATGAAACCATTAAACATTTTTAAAACTGCTTTTAAAGACTTTACTTACCAACATTATGAAAGGAGATGCTGAAACGAGTCAACAGTTGAAGCCCGTACATATGTGAATACAATTTAGCCTCCTTTTTACTTCCTCTACTACGTATAGTAAGTAGGGGAAGTATTGTATTCCACCCAAAAATTAGATACCGAGATTTCACCGGAGATGCATGTTTTGAGACACCCTGAATCCAAAAAAAAGTATTTTTGGAAACATGTCCGTGTGTGTGTCTGTCTGTAAACAGCATAACTCAGAAACGAACAGTCAGATAAACACCAAACTTTGTATTTAGGTTCAGTATCTTCCAAGGATGCGACACGAAGGTTTTCAAGAAAATCCCCTCACCCCAGATTACACTTTATATGGAATATTTTTCGAAAATTTTAACCTTCAAGCCCTGTCTAGCCTAGCATCTCTCCTCGTATTCCCTATCTCCCCCATATAACAGTAAATTCTAACCTGCAAGCCCTGTCTAACCTAGCATCTCTCCTCGTATTCCCTAGATTTTCCCATATAACAGCATATTCTAACCTGTAAGCCCTGTCTAGCCTAGCATCTCTCCTCGTATTCCCTATCTCCCCCATATAACAGCATATTCTAACCTTCAAGCTCTGTCTAGCCTAGTATCTCTCCTCGTATTCCCTATCTCCCCCATATAACACCATATTCTAACCTTCAAGTCCTGTCTAACCTAGCATCTGACCTCGTATTCCCTAGATTTTCCCATATAACAGCATATTCTAACCTTCAAGCCCTGTCTAGCCTAGCATCTGACCTCGTATTCCCTATCTCCCCCATATAACAGCATATTCTAACCTTCAAGCTCTGTCTAGCCTAGCATCTCTCCTCGTATTCCCTATCTCCCCCATATAACAGCATATTCTAACCTTCAAGCCCTGTCTAGCCTAGTATCTGAGCTCGTATTCCCTAGATTTTCCCATATAACAGCATATTCTAACCTTCAAGCCCTGTCTAGCCTAGCATCTGACCTCGTATTCCCTAGATTTTCCCATATAACAGCATATTCTAACCTTCAAGCCCTGTCTAGCCTAGCATCTGACCTCGTATTCCCTAGATTTTCCCATATAACAGCATATTCTAACCTTCAAGCCCTGTCTAGCCTAGCATCTGACCTCGTATTCCCTAGATTTTCCCATATAACAGCATATTCTAACCTGCAAGCCCTGTCTAGCCTAGCATCTCTCCTCGTATTCCCTATCTCCCCTATATAACAGCATATTCTATGCTTCAAGCTCTGTCTAGCCTAGTATCTCTCCTCGTATTCCCTATCTCCCCCATATAACAGCATATTCTAACCTTCAAGCCCTGTCTAGCCTAGCATCTGACCTCGTATTCCCTAGATTTCCCCATATAACAGCATATTCTAACCTTCAAGCCCTGTCTAGCCTAGCATCTGACCTCGTATTCCATAGATTTTCCCATATAGCGGCATATTCTAACCTTCAAGCCCTGTCTAGCCTAGCATCTGACCTCGTATTCCCTATCTCCCCCATATAACAGCATATTCTAACCTTCAAGCTCTGTCTAGTCTAGCATCTCTCCTCGTATTCCCTATCTCCCCCATATAACAGCATATTCTAACCTTCAAGCCCTGTCTAGCCTAGCATCTGACCTCGTATTCCCTAGATTTTCCCATATAACAGCATATTCTAACCTTCAAGCCCTGTCTAGCCTAGCATCTGACCTCGTATTCCCTAGATTTTCCCATATAACAGCATATTCTAACCTGCAAGCCCTGTCTAGCCTAGCATCTCTCCTCGTATTCCCTATCTCCCCTATATAACAGCATATTCTAAGCTTCAAGCTCTGTCTAGCCTAGTATCTCTCCTCGTATTCCCTATCTCCCCCATATAACAGCATATTCTAACCTTCAAGCCCTGTCTAGCCTAGCATCTGACCTCGTATTCCCTAGATTTTCCCATATAACAGCATATGCTAACCTTCAAGCTCTGTCTAGCCTAGCATCTGACCTCGTATTCCCTAGATTTTCCCATATAACAGCATATTCTAACCTTCAAACCCTGCCTAGCCTAGCATCTCTCCTCGTATTCCCTATCTCCCCCATATAACAGCATATTCTAACCTTCAAGCCCTGTCTAGCCTAGCATCTGACCTCGTATTCCCTATCTCCCCCATATAACAGCATATTCTAACCTTCAAACCCTGTCTAGCCTAGCATCTCTCCTCGTATTCCCTATCTCCCCCATATAACAGCATATTCTAACCTTCAAGCCCTGTCTAGCCTAGCATCTGACCTCGTATTCCCTATCTCCCCCATATAACAGCATATTCTAACCTTCAAACCCTGTCTAGCCTAGCATCTTTCCTCGTATTCCCTATCTCCCCCATATAACAGCATATTCTAACCTTCAAGCCCTGTCTAGCCTAGCATCTGACCTCGTATTCCCTATCTCCCCCATATAACATCATATTCTAACCTTCAAACCCTGTCTAGCCTAGCATCTCTCCTCGTATTCCCTATCTCCCCCATATAACAGCATATTCTAACCTTCAAACCCTGTCTAGCCTAGCATCTCTCCTCGTATTCCCTATCTCCCCCATATAACAGCATATTCTAACCTTCAAACCCTGTCTAGCCTAGCATCTCTCCTCGTATTCTCTATCTCCCCCATATAACAGCATATTCTAACCTTCAAACCCTGTCTAGCCTAGCATCTCTCCTCGTATTCCCTATCTCCCCCATATAACAGCATATTCTAACCTTCAAACCCTGTCTAGCCTAGCATCTGACCTCGTATTCCCTATCTCCCCCATATAACAGCATATTCTAACCTTCAAGCCCTGTCTAGCCTAGCATCTGATCTCGTATTCCCTATCTCCCCCATATAACAGCATATTCTAACCTTCAAGCCCTGTCTAGCCTAGCATCTCTCCTCGTATTCCCTATCTCCCCCATATAACAGCATATTCTAACCTTCAAACCCTGTCTAGCCTAGCATCTGACCTCGTATTCCCTATCTCCCCCATATAACAGCATATTCTAACCTTCAAGCCCTGTCTAGCCTAGCATCTGACCTCGTATTCCCTAGATTTTCCCATATAACAGCATATTCTAACCTTCAAGCCCTGTCTAGCCTAGCATCTGACCTCGTATTCCCTAGATTTTCCCATATAACAGCATATTCTAACCTGCAAGCCCTGTCTAGCCTAGCATCTGACCTCGTATTCCCTAGATTTTCCCATATAACAGCATATTCTAACCTGCAAGCCCTGTCTAGCCTAGCATCTCTCCTCGTATTCCCTAGATTTTCCCATATAACAGAATATTCTAACCTGCAAGCCCTGTCTAGCCTAGCATCTCCCCTCGTTTTCCCTATCTTTTCCCGTGTATACGGAAAAAAGCGTGCTCGCTGCCCTCTATATATCCTACTATATTCCATGTAAAGGGTAGTTGGTTTGGGGGGGGGTTTCTTGAAAATCTTCGTGTCGCATCCTTG
This sequence comes from Deroplatys truncata, assembly GCA_030765065.1. NCBI lineage: Eukaryota > Metazoa > Arthropoda > Insecta > Mantodea > Mantidae > Deroplatys > Deroplatys truncata. The sequence goes on from CM060985.1 coordinate 172,004,326, forward strand.
GAAGATACTGCACTTAAATACCAAGTTTAGTACTTAACTGTCTTTTAGTTTTTGAGTTATACTGTTCACAGACACACACACGGATATGTTTCCAAACATGCTTTATTTGTATTCAAGAGGCCTCAAGATATGTATTTACGATGAAATCTCGGCATCTTCCTCTACCTACTGTACGTGGTAGAGGAAGTAAAAGTAGCAGGTGGCTATATAGAGAGGTAATGATGGCAGCTGAGGGGAAGAGGGAAGCTGCTCCATGCGTTCACGAGATGTCAAGCGCGGAGTGATGCTATGTACACTAAGTGCGGACCTATTCACTGGCTTCAAACACTGAAATGCTATATGGGAACAATACAGGAAACTCGTGGATTAGCTCTCCAAAAATGAGATTTTACAGTAGTTAAAAGTGTAGAGCAGCGTGCTGGAGTTTTTGTAGCAGCTGTTTGGAACGTAACGGGACAGCCAAGAAACTACGAACCGGCTGCGCGTGTTTTTCCGCTGGGTGTGGAAACATGATAACGCACTGCTGCTATAAACAAAGTCACGCTGCTGTGGTTTTGCTCTGCAGAGTGAAGTGCAGTATTGAGTTGACGGTGATGCGATGTAGTTCAGTTATTTATTATTTTGTCCCGTACTTAGTCACAAAGTGTATTATGGCTCAGTATATGTTTTCTATTGCACAGCGTGTATTTATTTAAGATTCGTGTGTGTTAACTCCGTCAGCTCACCAAGTGAAAGTACGATTTGCAGAAAGGTTTCCAGGTGTAAAAGTTCCAGGTCGTACAACATTCCATGAACTTTACAGTAAATTTCAGGTCACAGCAAGTGTTCAGGCTAAGAAATCTAAAAGACGGTGTTTCTTACCGAAGAAACATTAGACGACATCGGTTATCGTTTGGAGAATTCCCCCAAAAATCACTCAGGCGTCTTTCACAACAGCCAGGCATTTCTTATGGCTCTGCACAAAGAGCTACCAAATTGCTGAAGTTAAAGCCATATAAAATAACCGTGACACATGCTCTTCACCCAGGTGATCCTGTAATTAGCTGCACATTTTATGAGTGGAGTCTCAATACAGTACACAATGGCGAAATAGACCTATATTTAATATTTTTCGCGGACGAGGCTTGGTTCTACCTTCATGGGTATGTGTGTACACAAAATAACTGTTATTGGAGCTCTGACAAACCTAATATTGTTCATGAAGTACCCCTTCATGACGAAAAAATTGTGTATGGTGCGCCGTGAGTGGAGAAAGAGTTATAGAGCCATTCTTTTTCGAGTCAAGAATTGACGCCGTACATACGTGAATACGATTTTTGCCCTTTTTGTTTAGAGAATTAACAGACAGGGAGCGTGATTTTGCTTTTTTCAACAAGAGTTTGCAACAGCTCATACAGCCAATATTTCGACGAGAACAATTGAAAGTGTGTTTGAGAACAGAATTATTAGTAGAGATTTGTGGCCCCCTCGGTCCCCTGACCTAACCCCCTGCGATTTCTGTCTTTGGTATAACTTAAAACAAAGTGTACAACACAAACCCACACACCCTGGAAAAATTAAAACAAAATATCCGCCAGGAAACTGCCAGCATTTCTCAACGTGCACTACGGCAAGTGATGGATAGTTTCCTAAAGAGATATCAAAAATGTATGGACAACGACGGAGGCCAGTTTCAGCATCTCCTTTCATAAAGTAAAGCCTTTAAAACTAGTCTTAAAAATGTTGAATGGTTTCATCCGCGCCTTTCTATGATAGCGGCAGACGGCAACGAGCGCCGAGGACGCGGACAGGAAAAACCCCTCGCAGCCGGTTCGTAGTCTTTTGGCTCTCTCTGTATTAGAAACACAGGGGAAACTGTGATATTCCATTCCTTTGCACACTTCATTATAAAAGGGATAGAGATAGTCAATTCCTTAAAAGCGAGTAGCTATATGCTAGCCTTGAATCCCAGTGTCTTTCCATAATATTACAAGTAACAGCTGAAGGTGGCAATACTTCAAAAAATAAAATGACAAATGTTTTTAAAAATTGTAACTAGTAGCGGAATATCTGGAAAACGACTCATGCAAAACAAAAAAAAATCTGATGTGTTACACTCACATGACTTTCTCTATTCTTGTACAAACTATTTTTACAAACGATTATTCTCCATATGCTTTATGTTAATCAAGATGTTAATCTTACTGCTAATTTTCTTGTAGATGCAAGGGGAATTGCTACGCTTTAAGCGATAGTCAAATGTTTTAAGAGCCGGTTGCTATGTGGAGTATTCCATTCTCTTTGCATTATCAGGACAAAAAAAGTCTGATGTGTTACACTCACATGCCTTTCTCTACTCTTGTACAAACTATTTTTACAAACGCTTATTCTCTATCCACTTCATGTTAATCGAGATAAACATTTGCAGAATCTATCTTATTGCTAATTTTCTTGTAGATGTAAGGAGAATATATATTTACAAGGGCAACTTGGAAATACAGTAGCCTTTAAGCACATACATATCTCTTAATAGCTGGTTGCTAGGTGCAGCACCAATCCCTTTGCCACAGATTAATACTCTTTGATATCCAAGACAAAAAAATGAATAACGAATTCCCATTTGAGAAAATGAATATTGAATAACAAGCAATATCTAGAAAATGGTTCACTCAACAACAAAAATTTATATGACATAAATTGTGTATTTTAACACGATCTGCATTTTTTGTGTAGCAAACTTTTGTCTATCTCTTATGGTTTACCAGTTATGCAAAAGTCGTTCACAATGAAGAATACTTTTAGAAACATTCTCAGAAAATTCAAGATATACACTTTATTTGTCATGAAAATATCTTAAACATATGATATCTTAACCAAAATCGTTAGAGCCATTTAGGAGAAAATTAAAATTTTCGAAAAATGTTCCATGTAAAGGGTAATCTGGGATGGGGGATTTTCTTGAAAACCTTCGTGTCGCATTTCTGGAAGATACTGAACCTAAATACCAAGTTTGGTGTTTATCCGACTGTTCGTTTCTGAGTTATGCTGTTCACAGACACACACACGGACATGCTTCCAAAAATCCTTTTTTTGGATTCAAGGGGTCTCAAAACATGTATTTCCGGTGAAATCTCGGTATCGAATTTTTGGGTGGAATACAATACTTCCCCTACTTACTATACGTAGTAGAGAAAGTAAAAGTTATTTGAAATAAGTTGTGCGTTTTAATGCGATCTGTAGTAAGTTTTCATCTATCTCTTATGGTTTATCAGTTAGGTATACAAATTACGC